>CM067514.1:27651442-28251442 GCA_034509495.1 Acestrorhynchus altus
CACACACACACACACACACATCAAAACAAATTGCATGTTGGGGGTGTAGTAATGGGACCTAATAATGAACGGGCAGGATAGAAAGCATCAAAAGCCATCCCACAGGAACCAGAAGGTCACAGCCCAGCATTACATAATAAAATGAAAATTATTACATCATTACTATTATTATGACATCATCAGTTGAGGATTTCTTAACTAGTAGCGGACAGGTTTGGAACATCAAAAGCATTCAGTTTGTTGGACAAATCACCTGTTTTTCCCAAATGTTACAAAGAAGCATGTGTGTAAAACTGTATGTAGGAAATATTTAAATATTATGTAGAGAAGACCAATAGAATAGAACTTATTGGCACCATGCATGGGCAAGAAGGGGTATAAATGCCCCCATCACTGAGCTGTGGAGCTGTGGAACGGTGTTCTCTGGAATGATGGCGCTCAGTTCAATACATTTGGGATGGTGATGACCCTGTGGGGTGGGGTGGTGATGACCCTAACCTCACTAATGCTCTTGTTACTGAATTTAATCAAACCCTCACAGCAATGCTAGAAGAAACCCTTCCGTGGAAAGTAGAGACAGTTACTCCTTCCGAACTCCAAACAAACTCTTTTTAATACACTTGATTTTGGAAGAAATCATGCACGAGCAGGTTTTGTCCATATGCTGTATCTCCTAAAGTTGGTTAAATGTAGTAATTAGTCCAGCAGAGAGACTTTCCTGAATGTGCACACACACAATCTGAGATCTGCTAACTGTTACACCATCTGTTGTGTACCCTTTGCAGCCTACTGTGATGTTCTGATCTAGTCGGGCCATTGAAATTAATATCTCCATGACCCTACTGTCCACCTTGACCACAATTTCCCACAATATCAGCACTCCAGAGCTGACCCATAAGAGCTGTAATTAAACTGGACATAGACAACAACAGACTGGGCAACACTCGTGTGTTCGTGTGTGTGTGTGCGTGCGTGCGTGCGTGCATGCGAGAGAGACAGAGAGAGAGAGAGAGAGAGAGAGAGAGAGAGTAGGTGGGAGGAGTATTCCTTTAAGGACTTTAAGGAGTCTTATTTATATGAGGATTACCCAATCTCCATCAGCCCCCTCACTGCGGCCCCTTGCTTGGTGCCCTGTTTTTTGGGAAGGGTTTGTCCAGCCAGCCGGAGCTGCCTTTGTCCAGAGGTGAATTTGCATGCAGGACAGAGGGCTGAGCACAAGCAGACAACACCCAAACAACTCACACTGAATCACGACAGAGGCTCAGGACCAGCAGTGGTGGACTTGTGGTGGTGGACACACACCCACAACCACACACACCTTCACCTCATTTGTGTAAGGAGGAAACATTAGGGCAAGACTAAAGCTTCCCAGAAAACACCTTGACAAAGACCAGGATGTGCTTTGGACATGAATCTACTCAAAGCGAGGGTTTCCTCCTGGTAGAAGACATACTTTAACATCAACTGTGTTGAGAGTCACTTGTAGGTCCTGTGATGACTTTTTGCAGTCTGCTCTTGGGCTGAACTTGCAAAGATGGCCTGACCTGACCATGTTGGCAGTTGTTTTAAATGTTCTCTCACAGCTGAACGGCTGATTTCTAAATGTTTTAAGAGCTTTTAAAAGAGTGATCTGCATCTACAACTTTCTTTCTGAAGGCCTCAGAGAGCTCTCTGGATCTTGCCATGGTAACACCGCTCACTTCAACAATCAAGAGCAAACCAAACTAATGTTTGAGGTTTAGAGGCTTATGTGCTTTCTATTAATTACATTATACAAATTATTTATGAAGAAATTTCTTCAGTTTTATGCATTTAGAATACATCTCTGGACAAGTTGGGCCTGATGGCAGAGTTCATTATCCTTGTTGAAGTACCAGAAGTCCATGAAGGGCTGCAAAGTTATCATGGACTTCACATCACCAAGCTGTGAAACAGAGCACCAATGATCAATTATGTGTTTAGGCAGACAAGTGGATACAACCCATGTCACGACAATACACCAGTATGGAACCACCACCAGTCTGCACAGTGCCTTGTTGACAACTGGGGTACTTGGCGTCATCATCAGCCTGCAACTATTGAGACCACACCATATGTTCCCAGTCCTCTAGGGTCCAGTTAGCAACTTGCCAAGCCCAGTTGAGGGACTGTGTCTGGTGACCTGGTGTAAAAAGGTCACATGGAAATTATGATACAAGGAAAATGTAGAAGATTCCTCCTTTATGGCATTTTTGTCCCGTATATGGCCTCTCTAATGGGTGTGTTTGAGGTGTGTTTGATTAAACTGTGCTGGACGAAGCCCCCCCCCCCCAGGACCTAAGCTGCACATTCCTGTTCTCATATATATTCTGTATCATGCAGCTGTTTAAACAACACCTACACAACACATCCACCTGGTTTCCACTCCCCTTAGAGAAACTCCAGCACCGCACCCCTAACTTCACTCCTATGTCTGAATCTGACAACGCCTTGTCCAACAGTGAAGCCACCAGTGACCCCATTCTCTCTCCTGCCCCCTCCCGCAGTGGAGCACACACCTCGAGTCATGTGAGACCTAAGCCATCCCAACTACGCAGCATCAGTGAGTGAGCAACACTTGATCCATGAAGCATTGGAGGGAGATGTGTGACTGCCCAGTGCAAGTGGTCCTCTGATTGGAAAGGGGGGGGGGGGGGGGGTGGATCAGGGGGTTAGGTAATAATATCCTACATTCTGACGGGCAGGTCCACATTCCTCTCAGGCGGGTTTGTAAGAATGTGTCTCAAACTTAATCCTCCCTCTCTCACACACACAAACGCAGCTGTCGGCAGGGGGGCCCAGTCAGCTCAAAGCCAGGCCCGATCCCATTGATCCTTGTAGGAATACAGATGTCGAATAGCCTAAATATGTGGAGCATAATACTGTCCCTCTTTACTAAAGCACGGGCTTAGGAACAACAGCACTACTGAGCAAATGCTGACCCAATCCAGTCTCAAGGACCCCAAGCAAGTCGACATTTTGGTTCTAAATCAGCTCTGAACAAACCCCAACCAGATAATTAAAGCTCAACCACCCTTAATTAGCCTTAATGACCAGGTGTGCTGGAGCTAGAATAGAACAAATTATGGAACAGCTTGTAGTCCGCCTTAGATACTTATGGGACGAAATCAAAGAGGGGCATCAAATGTCCATTCGAACGCTCTGATTAAAAATAATTGCTAAATATTCCAGCAGTCAGTCGAGCTCCAGAGCAAACAATATTTGTGATGAAGGCATATTTATTTTTTTTACACAAATTGCAATAGAAATATGTTTAAAAGGTAGAAAGCAAGCTGCTGTTACAGTGGGAATCTTAATGTAATGTAATTTGCTGTATTCCTAAAAATACTGGTTTTAAATATCTAAAAAAAAATATTCTGAAGATATTAAACAGAATAATCATTTATCAATGTTATATTGAAGATATATTTCTTTATAAATGCAGTTTATTTGTAGTCAAATGTTCTAAAAATCACAAGATGCAGCCCAATCAGGATGGTGAGGGAATGTCAGATACATGTAGATAAGATCAGCTCATGAATCCGATGGTATTGTTTATTATTATAGTTGTTATTATATTTGTATTGTATTGTATTTGTATTGTTGTATTGATATGATAAAGTGGTGACATTTCATCTCTTCAGCTCACGTGTTCGCTGAATCTGACTCATGTAAAATCTTTAACATATACTAGTGTATCTCCAAAAAACTGGATAGTGTGAAACAAATTATGTTCATAATTTCATAAAATCATTTAAAGTGACATTTAATTTCTTTTGTTTGTTTGTTTTGTTTTACTGTTAATCTGTATGGCTCATGAAAATCAGAAATCCAGGCTCTTAAAATTTGTAGAATATTAATTTAAACAAAGGAATGCTTGAACTATATCACATCACTTTAAATGTCTGGAATATAAAATATATCACAGTTTAACATTTTGAATTAAATTATTTATATAGTTATATAAATTTATTTATATAGTTTTCACAATATTAAATTTTTTTAGATGCAAAAGTATTTTTATATTTTATCATAATACGTGCTCATCTCGTTGCACGAAGCAGAAATTCCTCCTTTAAACAGCCACAGTTATTCTGCACCATTTAAGGTGGAAAGACTAATTCCAAGAGCTAAGGTGGATAATAACTCCAGCCTGATTGGTGCAGTCATGTTTTTGGAAATGTTCACACTGTTTTAGTAAACAACGACGGAAAGACCGCATCACCGCAGTGCAGGTTAACCACAGAGCTTCAACTAGCTCGGAACTTTCAATAGCACACTGAGCTTAAACTAACGTGCATTCAGAGCTTTCACTGCAACATGGAGCTTAACTCAAAGCTTCCACTAGCACACAGAGCTTAAAACAGCTTCAAGGGAATTAATCAAGCTTAAACAAGCAAGTGTGTGGCCAGTAAGACCAGCATACTTAGCTGCTGCTGTATTTAGGAATGCACTGTGGGCTGGGGAAGCAGCTTTTAGATGAAGAGGTAAAAGGGAGCTAGGTAACTAAACAGACCTCTGATTGGTTCTTTGGTCCATCTGATGTCAGTATGGGGCAAATTTAGTTCCACCCAATTTCAAATCAACAGAAAATAATCTCTCCACGGAAAAGACCAACATGATTTATTCTCTACCAGTTCACAGAACATTCCTGACAAAAAACTATGGATAACAGAAAAGAATCAGGAAACTGATTAGACAGGAGCTTTAAATAACAATGAACTCCAGGCTACACAGGTCAGACCATATCATGATATCATCTTACCATCTATGTATGATTTCATTCTGGAAAACCAGAAAATTCCGGCTTTCCGTGTGTAAATAGTTGGGTTTTACAGATACAGATACATACTGATAGTTGATGTTTTGTTTGTTAATGTTTTCATCATATTATTTTGTCTTTTGTCATTTGCTGTCATTTCTCTTAAGCGTATTGAGAGTTTTTGGTCATATCACCCAGCCCTAATTTGAAGAGCAAACTGGGGAAGCAACCACCAGTCTGTACAGTCTTGGGCAGTTTGCTTCTAAATACTGCAGTGATGAGGGGATTGTGTAGTTTCTTGTTAGATTCTAAGAATGATCTTGAATTATTTTGCTTTTTAATTCTCATCCCATCGAAACTGTATGTTTAAATGCATATTGCTATTTTAGGGACTGTGGTGTTTTGCGTTTATGATTCGGCCCATAGTGTCACATTAAAACTGGGGTTGCAGCCAGCTCTGCAGCCTAAAATATCAGCATGCTGCATGTAGCTGCTCTTATGTATAAGAAGCATCTGTGTATAATGTGTATGATTAACAGTGCTGAGATTCAAAGTGTGTTCAATGACATTGATAGATTTAAATAGATATCTGTAGCTGGGGACTGCCATGGCCTGAAGATTAGTGAGGTGGTCTTCTGACCGGAAGGCTCAAGCCATAGATCTGACAGGATATGAATGAAGTGCCACTGAGAAAGGTCCAATGTCTCCCCAGGCTGTGTGCTCACTAGTGTGTGTTCACTGTATGGATGGGTTAAATGCATAGGGACATTTCCAGTGTGTGCAGCACAAGTCCTAAAAGCAGATGAGGAGAACCAAATCAAACAAATGAGTAGAATATTAAATTACTCATTTACATCCTGAGAAAAATGATCCAATATTATTTTTCTTTGTTTTCGGTTTCTGGTCTGACCCACTTATGCAGCAATAACTGCAAATAACATTTCCAATAACTGTCGATTAGTCCTGCACTAATTTCAGTCCCTTCCTCTGTACAAAACAGCTTCAACTCTTGTATGCTGGCTGGTTTCCTCCCATTAACTGTTTGTTTCAGGTCCTTCCACAACATTTCTATTAAATTTACTTTATTCTTTTTTAACCATTCTTTGGTCGAACGAATTGTGTGCTTAGGGTCATTGTCTTTCTGTATGATCCACATTCTCCTGAGATTCAGCTCGTAGAAAAATATCCTGATAGTTTCCTCTAGAATTTGCTGATATAATTCAGAATTGACAAACTGTCCTGGATCAGATGTAGCAAAAAAGGCCCAAACATGATACTACCACCATCATGTTTTACAGATTTTATGGAATGCATGCTTCTCTTTTTCTCAAACAAAACACTTCCCATTATAACAAAAAAGATCCTTCGGCCTCATCCATCCACAAGACCCATCATTGTTCCAGTAAACATCTGGCTTGTCCATGTGATCTTTTTCAAACTTCAGGTGGTCGGCAATGGGTTTGGCAACGGTCTCGTGCAAACCACATCAGTGTTCTCCTGATCTCATGAACATCACCATTATCCAATGTTACTTGCTTAGAAGTTACCTTGGGTTCCATCGTGGGCTCACAGACTGTGACGCACCCTGCTCTTGGTGTGATCTTTGTTGGTGGAGCACTCCTGGGGAGGGTAATAAGGGTATTTTTACCCATCTACCTGACTATGAAATGGTCCACCAATGATGAGCATCAACAACTCTTTTTCTGAGCTCCTGAGAAATCTTCTTTGTTCGTCTCAAGATACACTTCCACAAACATTAGTTGTGAAGATCCGACATTGATTGATCCCTGTTCTTCAAATAAAACAGGACCCCCACTCACACCTGACTGTCTCTAAATGATGAAAAGCACCTGCCACTAATTTCACCTTCAAAGGATCTGCTAATCCTAGAGGTTTGCATACGTCTGCCCTCACATATATGAAATATTGGATCATTTTCCTCAGTAAATAAATGAGCAAGTGAAGTCATTTTTTTTTTTTCTTAGCTACTTTTAGGACATTAGGACATGAAAAGTGAATGAAGTTTAGGTCACGAAGAAATATAGAAGCTGACAAAGTTTCAAGCATGACTAGAGTTCCAATTTAGGCAAGTTAAAAAGCTCCATGGTTCATGTTATAATGCTTTGGTCTATTCTGGACATAATTCTGAAACTACAGGCATAAATGTGAACTGACAAAGCAAAGAAAAAATGCAGCTGATCAACGCTTGTTATGTGAACACAGCCGCAGAATCCAGTTCTGGAGATCCACGGCCCTTACTGAGTGGGATCCTGTGGGATGAACTACACAACAAACATTTCATCCTATGCAGTGCAGTGGGTCACCAGGACTGGAGTTGACAATCACTACCCTAAAAAAAAAAAAAATCAGGCTCCAGGATGACTCACAACGGCACTGAGGTGTGGCCCATGTAACTGGGCGCTCAGGATGGCATCATTAATCCTCTCGCGTATTCCGAGCAGAGCCAGCTCCAGCTCATGCCCCCCAGCCAGTACCCCACTCAGACGTGCGAGCAGGTCCACGTAGCGACTCCAGGGGGCTTGCAGCTCAGCCAGTCCAGCCAGGCAGCCTCTCATCACATTCAGACACAGCCCCACGCAGGGTCGGATCAGGGTCAGCCCTCTGCAGTGTGGGCAGTAGTGCATGCGCACCAGTGCACGTCCACATTCTTTCGCCATCCCTGCTGACTCTGTGGCATTCAAGACCTGCGCACCTGCCATGAGTGCCTGGCTCAGCATCCGCCCACCTGCAAGTGCCCGTCCCAGGTCCTGTGCCAAAGCCTGTGGTTGCGGTCCAAATGGGTTCACATCTGGACGAGTAGCCCGGAGGCACTCAGTGCCCTCTGCTGACCACGAGGAGGAGGAGGAGCGCAGACCTGGGTTAACCAGGTAACGGTAGACCAGTGGGAAGAGGTCGTCATAGAAACGATGGACAGAGTCTTCCACTGATATTCTGGCATCACCATGGAGATAGAGGGAGAGATCAGAGAAGAGGGCAGAGACTAAAGGGCGGGACTCCTGGGCGATGGGCTCGTAGGCCAGGTCGAAGAGGGAGAGGGTGTGGTTGAGTGTGAACGACAGGAGGGAATGGAAGGTGTCTGAGAGAGAGAGAGAGAGAGAGAGAGAGAGAGAGAGAGAGAGAGAGAGATCATACAGTTAATACTCTGAATCTGCCTGCAATTACAGAAATCTGAATATATAACATATCAGGATAAACAGATTGATATATTAGTCAGCAAGTGAATAGTCAGTTGATGTGTTGAAGCATGAAAAAATGGACAAGAACCAAACTGTGATGTTCTTGACAACTGGGTCAGAACATCTCCGCAATATCAGGCGACCTGCTCAGGCGACATTGTGGGATGTTCCCGGTATGCAGTGGTCAGTACCTACACAAAGTGCTCAAAGGAAGGACAATCGGTGAACCACTGACAGGAGTAGGGGAGGCCAAGGCTCACTGGTGCCATGGAGGTTCCCCCTCACAACTGACAGGACTTCAAGCATCTGCTGCTAATGTCAGAGTGCCAGATTCCACAGGACACCTTCAGAGATGTTGTGGAGTCCATGCTTTGACAGCTCAGAACTGTTTTGGTGTTTTGAGGGGGCCTACACAATATTATGCAGGTGATTAGAACTTGGTTAAAGAGGAATCTGGAGCATTGTGTTTGATTTGCTCTTTATAGTTGAAGTCAGTGGTATCACCATGGGGAGATCTTGGGGAGAGCTTGCTAAGTCTACAAAACAGCCTTTCCGATGTCCACTGATGTCCATTTACAATGATGAATTTGCTGGAGCATCCTTGCAAATAAATCTTGCATACATCACTGATGTGTTAAACTGAGGAAAACGTTACATTCTGTAAAGCTGTGACCCTCCAGGACTGTGTGAACCACGTCCAACCCACACCCCACTCAAATCCCAGTTCCACGCTCCAACCCGAATCACAGCTGCAGTCGTTCAAGTCACGCACCGCCTGCTACTTGAACAAATTTACACTAACACAACCTTTGTAATATGAGAGGAGAAACAATTGCTGCAATCATGTTTGACATTTAGGAGGTTGGCTTGAAAGGCCAGCTGATGTCAGTCTCTCTGTCACTGCTCTCATCTCGTTCCTATACATCTAATCTCCCTTCCCCCCAGCCTAATGAGAGCCGACAGCTCTTAATCCATGTGTCTTTTTGGGCTACAGTGCAGTTGGGAGGTATGTGACAGTAGCTTATAGAACCAGTTTTAGCAGTCAGGCGACGTCTCACCGTCGGGTCTGTGTGTGTCAACTGTGGAGAGGCTGAAAGTTGAGGATTATTCTGCCCCCAGACAGTTTGAAGCTCTAGCTTTCTTCAGAAGCAAGGCTGACTTCTCTCCAAGAGACAGGGGATGTGGAAGTCTCACATTAGTGACAGTGAAAGTGTTTCTGAGAGTTTCTGTTTGACAACAACCTGATCCTTGCTAGATAAATCCTTCTCCTCCATAAATGACTACATGCATAAACAGAGAGGGCAGACCAGAAAGACATAATGGGATGGTTATCAGCAGCTGCTTGCAGGGGCTCAAACTCACAAAGCACCTTGAAGCATACACCCACTCACAGTGTCAGTGGGTCTCCTGCCCACTACATGTAAAGCAGTCAAGAACAAGACTGGGGAGGTGAGGCTTAGTGAGGAACGAGAAGGGTAGAAAGCAACCAGGCTCTGTTTCCTATGCTGCCATGGGAACCAACAAGACCTTCCGCATAACACCTCTACATAACAGGGAAAACCCTCTCTATTTCATCAGAGGCAGAGTTACGGGTACACCTGAATTAGATTTCTAACCAATAGGGTGCACACTCACTAGGTTCAATAATGCAGAAGTGTAATTTATAAGCATAAAATGCTTTTTTGTTGGACAAGTCAGTTACACTACAAGCAGAATTAGTGTGAAAATGCTTTTAGATAAAATATATTAAGTGCTTACTGACCCATTAAAAGCAAACTGCACCAGGTTGTTCAAAATGTATGCAAATAAATGTATCCCTGGTGTTACTGTGTGCTTTTATGATCCGATAAACAGGACACTAGGACTGGATTATGACTGGACAACTCAAACCACATTTGGAGGTGGTCAGAGACGGATCCTGTCCAAACAGAATGCATCAGATACTGTTCCTGGCTTTTCTCTCCCCCTGGCTCTCTCCATCTCCCTCACTGTGTGTGTATTTAGCCCATTAAATAGTCCACATCTCCTTGAGGAATCTTTGGAGGTTCTTCAATTTGAAACTGGTGGAGGAACGACTTAAGATACTTCATGGAACTTTTAATACGCTTCTCCTTTGGTTCATTGGAGCAAAGTACATCCACTTAATATCCAGATACAAAACACATGTTAGATTTCTCAGGGGTGAAACAGAGGTAATAATCACTGCATACTATTCTTCCTTTCAGTACGTTCTACATTCTGGAGCATCGCTGTGAGAATTTGACTGCATGCAGCGACAACAGCATGAGTGAGGTGAATATGTTGGATGATCACCAACCCACCTCATCCTCAACTCATCCAAAAGTACCAGATGAATTTCCATCCACTCCAGAGAACACAGCTCCACATCTGGAATTAGGCATTGTGCCAATTTATTTAACGTTTATCTGCTCCAAAGTGTCTCATTCTATTGACATTCTAGAAGGACTAGACAGGTTGTGTGTGCATGTGCACATTAGTGCAGGCAATGGGTGCGACTCTAAATAGCTAACAGCATTTATAATAAGGGGTGTCCGCAAACTTTTGTCCACATGCGACAGAGGCATTAAATGCTTCAGATATCTAATTTTGTTCACCTTCAACGCTCTCACACCAGCACACAGCCGACGTTGTTTACATTTTATTCTTTTAATCATGCAATTTACAAAATAAGCCCTTTCAGTATCACCAGTTCTGCAGTGCCCTGCACCCAAATACGAGTTAGTAGAGATTTCTGACATGCCTCACTATTCTTCCTGTCATCAGCAATCTTCCTGTTTCCTCTACAGCCACACTGTAATTCCAGCAACCCTATGAGTGTGGCCTTCTGAGGCAGAGAATGAGACCCATAACCCCCTCCTAAATAAACCACATGCCAGACTTTAGGCCCAGGGGGTCTGATCTTGGCAGATGACACATTTGAATTTAGCCCCAGCAATGATTCAGGTCGGGCAACTGAATATGCCCCATAAATGCCCAAATAAATGCCTAAAGTAATTACATAGTGTATATATATACATATATATATATACATATATATATACATATATATATACATATATACATATACATATACACATACACATACACATACACATACACATACACATACACATACACATACACATACACATACACATACACATACACATACACATACACATATACATATACATATACATATACATATATATATATATATATACACACACACAGACAGGCAGACAGGCAGACAGGCAGACAGGCAGGCAGACAGGCAGGCAGACAGACAGATAGACAGATAGACAGATAGACAGATAGACAGATAGATTTATATATATTTAAATATTGTGATGTGAGATTCTGGATTTCTGATTTTCATGAGCTATAAGCCATCCTGATCAACAAAACAGAAGATGAAAGGATGCATAGATGAAATGTGATGTGGTATGAAGACTGAGTGAGGTGTGGGTCCACAGTTTGTTTATGACAGAGAGTGTCTGAGTCCCTGCTTGGGGAGGTTTTGATTGTAAAGCTGAATAGCAGTGGGGAGAAAGGAGCTGTGGGATCTCTCCTTTCTGCATCAGATGTGAAGGAGACTGTTATTGAAGGAGCTGCCAGTGCTGCAGCTGCCTCCTGTAGTGGGTGAGAGGTGTTGTCCTTTATGGATGCAAGCTTGGTCAACATCTCCCCCCACCTTCCCCACTGTGTCCAGCACACAGACCAGGACAGAACTTGCCCTCCTTATACGATTGTCCAGTTTCTTCCTGTCTGCTGTTATGTTGCCACCTACCAAACAGACAATACCATAAAAGATGGCTGATGCTACCACAGAGTCATAAAAAATAGTGGAGGAGACTGAAGCCTCCTCATCTTCCCTGGCCTTTCTAATACAGGGCAGGGTTTTGTCTGACCAGTCCAGTTTGTTGTTTAGATGAACACCCATCTAAACCCTGGATGGGTTCCCTGGATGGTCGCTGGAGTGGGCAAGGAGAACTTAGTCCTGTGGAAGTCCACCACCAGCTCCTTGGTTTTACCCGTGTTGATCTGGAGGCAGTTCTGCTGGCAACAGTCCACAAAATCCCTTGGAACTTCACTGTATTGCCTTTCATCGTCATCTGAGATGTAGCCAACGAAGGCAGAGCCATCAGAGATTTTTTGGAGGTGATAGGTTGAGGAGTTGTGGGTGAAGTCTGCAGTGAGACAGAAGCTCATCTGTTTCTGCACAGTTTGGGTTGGTCATCCTCTAGTCTTTCATCAGTGTTAACAGGATGCTGTTGGCTGGATATTTCTGGTTGGTGGGCTTTTCTCAGTACAGCAGTAATAATGAGGGGTTTGAACACACCAGCAGTATCTCATACCAGTGCAACACACACTAACAGACCACCACAATGTCAGTGTCACTGCAGTGCTGAGAATGACCCACCACTCACATAATAGCTGCTCTGTGGTGGTCCTGTGGGGTCCTGATCATTGAAGATCAGGGTGAAAGTATATAAAGTCTGAACAGATGAACTACAGTCTGTGATTATAGAACTACAGAGTGCTCCTGTGTGGACAGAGGAGCTGATAACATGGACAGCGAAACAAAAAAATGAGGAGGTGGTCATAATGTTATGGTTGATTTGTGTATATACCAACTTTCTTTATCCGAGAAGCCATCATAGAGAGGCCTAATGATTTCTGCACCACATCCTAGCAACACCACCCAAACAGTGAGGAATCAGGTGTCATAGCAGGGGGATTTCACTGGGGTCATGTAAGACTGCGTTGCTTTGACTTGACCAGGCCATGCAGTCACGAGGGTGAGGTCACAGGGGTCACAGCAGTCACAGAGGGCACACTGGTCAACCTTTGACATTGCAGACCAGTATGAAATGAAGTGAAAGCCAGTTAATGTTCTGTATCTTCTCTGAGAACTCAGGCCATGTGTGTGGTTCAGACCCGCAGCTCACTGGTGAGTATCAGTGTCAGGAAAACCTCTACAGTCTCACGCTGTGCCTGGGCCAACACTTAATTTAGACGGAGTGAATAGGTAGCTGCCAGTATTTTTAGGGCCGGTGGGGTTGCTGAGGTTAGATGTGGTTTGCTGGTTGGGGTGTGAGTAAATGGCATGTGGCTGGGGAGATTCCATGCTTTGAAGTAGAACCATTTGGACTTTGCGTGAAGACCGAGAAGGTGAGCTCCACGATCTGCAGCGAAAAACAACTACTCACCCTAACTTTACAGGCGCCAAACGTTTCTGTCACTAATCCTCTTTCATTAGTGATTACTGTACACTTGCACACACATGGACAAAGACAAACATTACTCAGTGAGAGAGTGAAGCCACATTACTGTCTAAATCTACACTCCTCTCCCACATGGTGATGAAAGCACTTGAGGAACTCGCTCTCTGTCGACCAGGCCACCAGCAACAATTCCATGAAAAGCACAAAGGGACACAAATGATCTTTTCTCGCCCATTCATCGGCACTCATTATAGCGCAATACATTGAGCCTAACATGGACGGATCTCCAAGGATACTCTGAGAATTTCAACATTTCCGCTGCTTTCGCTTGTTTAATATATTCACTCTGTTGGCAGGAGAGAGATTGAGGACGGAGAAAAGTGGGAAAGTGGGGCTGACTCTCGCTGAGAAGGCAGGAAAACAGCTTAAGTAAGTTTACCTGCACGATTCTGACTTGGAGAGATTTACAGTCATGTGAGAACAGTTAAGGCATCCCATGAACCCCTTTGACTTATTGACTTATGGATGGATTTGATCTTGATTTGTAATTGTATTGAGAGATGGAGGGGATGTAACTAAACACATAAAACTGAAGAAAGGTCATTGGTAAACACAATTATTGTATATTGAAATGTAATTTTAGGTGCAGTCCATCGTTAGAGAGGACTCAAAGCTGTCTTATTTGAACCTCAGGCATTAGTTTGGTTTGCTCCTGATTGTTTAAGCAAGTGGGATCACCATGGCAAAATCCGAGGAGCTCTCTGAGGCCTTTAGAAAAAAAGGTTGTATAAGCATATAACTGTGGGAAGGGATTTAAAAAAGCAAAATCAGCCATTCAACCATCTATCAAATGATTTATAAGTGTAGAATATTTAAAACAACGGCCAGATCAGGATATCCTGGATATCACAGGACTTACAGATCAAACTTACAGTCTTACAGTCAAAATGCAGCATCTACCAAGCACAAGAACCTCATACCAACTGTGAAGCATGGGGGTGGAAGTGTCATGGTTTGGGGCTGCTTTGCTGCAGCAGGGTCTGGAGATCTCACAACAAAGATTTCATAGTGGTTTCTATGATTGAATCAAAATCCATCTTTATAAAGACTGAAACATCATATAGCTGAAAGAATTCCATACAGAGGAGTGGGAAAAGTTCCAGTTGATGTCAGAGACTGGAAGACAGAAGTAGGAATCATCTAACTGACATTATTTCAGTCAAGACAAAAATACCAGCTAGGGCACAGGGTGTCCTAACCTTTTCCTCACAAGACAACTGCATTTCTAGTATTAACATTTCACAATTTTTAAAAGACAGTCCTTTGTAAGTCCATCACTTTATGGAGTTAAATTAAGTTAAAATGTCTGTGTTTAAATATATGAAAAACCAAAGATGTTGATGGGGTAACTGAACATGACTGCATCATATTTGATTCCATTCTTCTTCATAATGTAAATCAGGCAATTTTTTTTCTTTGAATTTGTTTTTCAGTTCTTGAACAGATCAATAGAAATGCTTCAAAATGGCAAAATTCTTTTTATATTCATTGCAGGTTTTTTTGCCATTGTGAAGACAGTAATGTAAAATGTATTTTTGTATTTTAACCTGGTTAACGTATGTGTTCAGTTTTCAGTTTAAACAGTTTAGCCCCGCCCACATACAGTAAAGTTATAAGGAGATAAAAAGTAAACAAAAAGCAATTATAGCAATTATAGGGTTCATATGAAAGCATCACAAACCAAATAATGTTTGTATAAAAATTGCCTTTTGTTTGTTAAAAAAAAAAGTAAACTTATGCTTAAAGTAAATGTAAAACAAAACACTGATTTTGGTTTTAATAAAAATAAATTATTGATTCAAACAGAATTCGGAGGTTAATCTTTATTGTTTTCATTGTTGGTTAGCAAATGCATAAAATCTCCATGTAATTTAAAAGCTGAAAGCAACGTAAGAGATATTTGGCAATTAAACGATTCATAATCTGAATAATCAACTATTAATTTCAATAAATGGCAGATTATTAACTAATAAAAACAGTAGTTTGTTGCAGGCCTACATTGTAATTGTCCAAATTTGGCTTTTTATATGTAATGACTTTAATTACTTACGGCACCCACTGACAGCAGCCATCAGTGTCCTGGCAACATCACCACGTATCTCTGTCTACTAGCAACAAGATATTATAGGGCCCTTATGTCCCAAACAAGTTATTTTGCCCCCCTACACCCCCGAATCCAATCTGATCCGTATCTGCTGATACTAAGCAGATCAGATCTTTGTGTTTGTATTAATAACACAGAACCACAGTTTATAAAAGATTAACACTGAAATGAAATGACTTTATTTTAGTAACAGTTTGTATAATCGGACATTCTGGACTTTTCTAAAACTAGCTGTTATAGTGTGTTTAACATTGCAATACACAGATCAGGTTCAAGACATCGTACCAAAAGCCATAGCCATAATTAAATTAATTAGTTATGTATTCTTAAAATCCTCTTTTGATACAATATAAATAAATGTTAGTATTTTAAACTTTAGGGTTTTTTAAACTTCACTGTTTCAGTGATATAGTGAGGTACTGTACAGTCCATAAGGCCCAGTTCTGGACATGGCGTGTATGAACTGGAACCAAAATCAATTCAAATCAAGTAAGCAAATCTTCCTGGTCCTGGGAAACATGTGTATGACCCCTGAGTAGATCCAAAAGCATCACCCCATATTTGTTTCCATGTTTCCAACCAACGCTGCTCTCTCCACTGTTACAACAACAACATCAAGAAGCCCACGGCAAGTGATAGTGACAGAAAGTCTGATAGCAAACACTATCAGTCCCTGTGGAGCAGAAGCCCCCCTTTTCCTGCATGGAGTTCAACGACTGCTCTCAGAACATCACGACCCAGGGGAGAGCATCACAGGCCCTGAGAACTTCAGGACTGTGATGGGATGAAGAAGCGGAGAAAAGGCGAAATGACAAAGGCCTTGAGTGCTATTCCAAACATCTGCTGCTGCTTCCTGTTTGTCAAAGGGGTTTGAAAGTTGATGGCACGCATCAGCTTTTACCCATGATTTCAGAGACAGATATAGAGTCCCTGGAGACTCATATGGATTCAACATATTGTTTCTGTCATGGCAACATTTTTATATCTGGATTGGTAAGTTTACAGGAGAAAGTTCTACACTTTAGTCTAGTGTATACAGTTTATACAGTAGTAATAACAGAAAATTGACTTCATTATAAGGACTAAACAGATCACACCTCAGAAATCATGTTGGAAACTGTGTTTGGAGCCAAAAATGCAATATTGTTTATGAATTATTTATAATGATTAGATTGACAAGAATATTTAGAGTAAGCTCATCATAATATTTGATATTTATACATGTATCAGCGTTATCCCTTCTCAGGACTTTTATTCTGAAATTCGAATGCTGTGAGAGCAAAGAGAGATTGAACAGCCCTTCCCTTCTCGTTTTCCTCTGTAACCCAAAATCTGGGTCAGTGCTATCATCAGCCCCACCCACTCTTGCTGATAGGTAGGAGCTGCATGCAGGTTGGCCATATAGATATGGACCGAGCAGTAAATATGCACCAGATGGCATGTTTACTGGCCAGATAATCATTGAAGTACTGAAGTGACCATTGATGGCACATTGATGGTACATCTAGTTTGCTATGATATGTGCATCATGTGCAACATTACTCTGGTCCTGGGTTATAAAGCCTGGAAACCTAGCATTTAGATGCCCATAAAGTGTCTTAGATTCTAAGAGTAAGTGCTTCTATTTAAAAAAAACAAAAACTTGGCTTTAAGTGAGCAGAGATGGGTCTGATACCCAGGTTTGCTAAGCTACTGTTGGCACCACATTTGCACCACACTGTGTGGATCAGACACAGCAGTGCTGCTGGAGAGTTTAAACACTGTGTCCACTCACTGTCCACTCTATGAGACACTCCTACCAAGTGTCTCCACCTTGTAGATGTGAAGTCAGAGACAGAAGCTCATCTGTTTCTGCACAGTATGTGTTGGCCATGCTCGAGCTGATGAAGTGGACAGTGAGAGTAGACACAAGGAGGTGGTGTTATGACTTAACAACCCTTGAAGCAGCCTTTTTAATGATGTACATTAATGTAACAGACATTATTGAAATTAATCTCTACTGGTCCAATGGTGTGGTGAAATCTTCACACTCAGCTCAACATGGAGTTAAAAGGTTTTGAGAACAAGGTTCACTGTTTGTAGGCCTCTCTGAGAGTGTTCTTGATGACATAAAAGTATGTCCACCTTTTATTCAACATAGTGCTGATGTTTGGAGATCCAGTCTAAAGAGACCTTTTCCCACCATCTCTTTAATTTGTTCTACTGAAAAAAATCCCTGAGAGATTAGAGCAAAATGAAGTGTCACACTGTGCAAATCACTTTTTTAAGGTGTGTGTGTGTGTGTGTGTGTGTGTGTGTGTGTGTGTGTGTGTGTGTGTGTGTGTGTGAGAGAGACAGAGAGAGAGAGAGAGAGAGAATTTTTCAGATTAACCCTTTTTTACAGAGTTTCATTCTGATTCAGGCTCAGAACGGAAAGGTCTCATCCCTAGTTTACGAAACTCAATCAGTCTCTGCGACGGCCTCCGCAAAGAGCACAGAAACATTAACTGAGATTATACGAGAGAAAGAAAACGACCCCCTTAAAGCCTCTTTTAAAATCACAGTCAGTCACGGTTTCCAAACAGCAAAGCAGAGCTCAAGGAAGAACCTGCTTTTGCATAAAATCTCAAAACATCTTTTATATAAGATCACTGGACAAAATATTAGTCACCTTGTGTTTAGATGGTGAGTGTAACTTCAGGTTCCTGCAAATGGCGTTGCAGAATGATAGGGCTATAAATACCTGCAGAGTGTGCAATGGGATTCATAGGTTGAGAACAGGTGGCACAGTGCAGTGATTGTCTTGTTGGAAAATAGGTCTCAAAGCAGATGGTAATGATTGCTAAAGGAGTGGTTGCATTTGGGCGGCCGAAGTCCATAGTGTGAAGAAAGGAGCTGAATGTGCAGGAGCATCAACACACATTCATACGGATCTATCAGAAACACAATCGCGCCTTTTTGTCAATCAACATGAATTTTTGACCCATTTTCCACACTTGAAACAAAACATTCACTGCACTGTACCACCACTGCTCAATTAACGAATCCTGTCGCACACACCACAGGTATTTATAACCTAATCATTCAACGTAAACCTACATACATATTTATAGGTTTTTTTTAATGGAAATGATTTTTTACTACATGTTTATGTACATTTATGTACATTCTGTCTTATGCCTATCGATAATTATCAGATTGAGGAAGGCATGGAAGTGGGTGCCAGATTGATATGACATTCCATTTCTGAAGTTGTGCCAGCATCTAACATTCCTCGATCCACAGTTTCATGTGTGTCCTGGGAATATGTCATAGAACCAAGTCTGGACAACGCGGGCCTGATGACATAGTACATTATTGTCCTGAATAAGCTCATCATTGTGTGGGTGCATGAAATCCACAAAGGGCTACAAATGGTCATCAATTGGTGTAACATAGAGTCACCATCAATGACATGTTGAGGTAGACCACTGGACACAGCCCATGCTATGAGAATAAACCCCACACCAGTATGGAACCACCACCAGCCTGGACAGTGCCATGTTGACAGTTGCATGGCTGCATGGGGTCTGCACCACACACAAACCCAACCATCAGCCAAAACAATTGCCATGATTTATTGGACAATTATGAACCCCATGATTCCAGTCATCTATGGAGCAGTTGGCAACCTCACATGCACAGGTGAGGCAGTGTGTCTGGTGTTATGGGTTTAACCGGGGGTCTACTGCGCCCACTTGCCATGGAAGCTAAAGAACACTGCACTGAGTTGTGTGATATACATAGGAGGTTCCTGCATTGAATATGGATGTGATTTCTACTGGAATGGGTTGTCTGAATTGTCTGTGCAGTCATGGTCATTAATAGTCATGTGACGTCCACTGTGAGTGGTAATGCCTTCACAGACATATTCCCAGTATATGTCACATTGTGGATTGAGGAATGTTAAATGCCTGTACAACCTCGGAATTGGAACGTCCCCTTAATCTGGCACCCACTAATATGCCTCATTCAACATCACTAGATAACATCTCACAACATTTGTCCCTCTAATGAATGCTTTCATTCAGCTACTTTAAGTTACACCCATTACTGACACAGATGTGCACACACAGCTTGTCTAGTCCCTGTACAGAAGTACTGCCAATACAATAGGACTCTTTGGAGCAGGTTAACAGGAACCTAATGACACCATTCCTAATGCCAAGTGTGGGCTAGAGGGCTTTAAGTGGAACTGAGTTCTCTGCAATGATCATCCAAAATCTTGACCTCACTAATGCTGCTGAATGCAATCAATCCTCACAGCAGGAGTCACAGTACTTTTGTCCATATTGTGTATATTCACATATTTGGCCTACAGTAGCTGTGCCTATTCACACTGAAGCTACGAGTAATATTTCAGCACCGGCTGAAGTTCAGAAGATGAACAACTCGTGTCAGCCAATCAGAACAGAGATTATTTACAAATCGGGTTTGAAAGCTTAGTAAAAAACAGCATGTTTATCTCTTAAGAGCAAAGAGAGGCTGGAAAACGGCTGTGTAGAAATGAATGATGGCTGTTTATGGTAGATAAATAGAATAGATGACCTCAGGCAGAGAGAAGAACTGTGTGTTTGAGAATGAGTGCAAGTGTAAGAGATCTGATGTAAACAAACTCCGCAACAGAGCTCTCCAGCTGTGGTTTCAAAGCCATGAGCTCTGCAGTTTGATCATTTCTGCAGATTGCACATCAATCTCTTGGATTACATGCCAAGTGAGTTCAAGGATCCAGTCAATACAACATGAAGACCAGGTGCCTCCTAAGATCTCAGACACCTCTGATTCTGAGTGTTGAGGCAATGCTCTGGGAAGCTCAGGTCTTACCCTGGAAGTCAGACGTGTGGCGGAGGATAAGATACTTGAGCTCGAAGCTGTAGGAGAGAATGTTCTGGAGGGTGTCTCTACGTGCAGCAACATGGTAGCTCTCCTCCATTTTCCGGGTACAGCAGGTCGGGCCCTGGTGCTTACAGATTTGAAGCTCCGCATCTGCAGACAAGACAGTCAGAGAGTTATTAGATTGCTAAAGTGAGGCGTATCCCGTATAAACAGAGGGGGATACGGGCTGAGGCGATATATCGATATTTATATCTATATCTTGATATAAACAGAGGGGGATACGGGCTGAGGCGATATAACGATATATATATCTATATCAGGATATAAACAGAGCATCTTGAATGGACGTGTCCAACACAGTTTGGTGTTTTGTCTGCTCAAACACACCTGATTTATCTCATCTGCTCATTGTCAGGTTTAGGTTGTGTGCTTGAGAAGGAACATTACCCAGCTGCACTGGACAGCTCTTGAGGTCTAAAACTGAAACTTCTGATTCAACAGTGAGAGGAACGGGAGCAGAGATCTGAGAAAAGGAGACGCCACAAAAATACTGTGAACGTTTTTTTGTTTCGCCAGAAGTTGATACAGTAAGACCATAAAAGGCCATAAAACACTGGTTATTATGGACAGTTCAAGAAGAAAACACTCAGAAAACCCAAAACAGCCCATATGAGAGAGCTCCTGCCCAGCTGGACACTCTAATACTGTCCTATGTGAGGAATCTGTCACTGATACAGCTCAGTCATCCATGCAATACAACAGCTGACTGGGATCACTGCGACCTCCCTGACCTTTCGCACACTCTTTTCACCTCTCTCTCTCGCTCTCTCTCTCTCTTTAACACACACCCAGCCCCCACCCTGTTTCTGTTCAATATAATAGATGATCTTCACTTATTTATGATTAACAAAGGAATTTAATAGCTCTAAACATCGTTATTTAAAGTGCATTGATCAGGTATGGAAGTTAAACAGTCCATCCTCACATGACTACTGCTGTGATGTCACAAAACCAACACAAATACATCACGGCCAATTCAGTCTACAGGCACACTGACACTAAAGTTATAATGAGTGTTTCGTTCTTTTACTTGCCCTGTTTTTTGTAGACCTTCGCAGAGTTGACATCAAACCTCAATGTTGTACAGACGTGGAATCAAAGTCACATATCCATCAAAAATCTGGGTCGAGGCTTCAAGCTGGGTTTCAAGCTCCAAGGTTAGACTGACGTTGAATTCTGATTACTTGACACCACGACTAAAACCAACAACATATAAAGGTCTAATCATGTGTGAATTTCACAGTGTGGAGGTTTACATTAGGACGTTTTACAGATGCTGTTTTTGCTCACCACACCTCAACCGCACGCAGGTATTTCACCTCAATATGACGTTGGCATGTGACTTTGGAAGAGGCTGGGTTTTAGTAGCTTAAAATCACAACAGTCCTGACATCAAATTGTGGTCATCTGATGTCACAACCAACATTTATCCAGATAAAGTCTATCAATGTTGGTGGCAACTCCAGTGTAAGCAACAGTGGGACACACCATCAAATACTAAAAGTTTTTGAAGTTCACGTTGAAATGTCAGAAATGAACCTGCTGAAAAATCCAACCTGGGGAGCTCAAGCTGGTTTAGCTGGATGACCATTATAAAGCATGACAAACCTGGATGACCAGCATTACTGTACTAGAAAACTGACCTGACCAACACAGTTGACCTGCATGATAAAACTGGTTGATCAGCATGACCAGTTAAACCTGATCAACCAATTTAATCAGCTGACTTACCAGCATAGGATGACCAGCTTTGGCTACCAAAGACCACTAGAGACCACCTGAAACCCTCTATCAGCTGAAACTGGTGCTGTGTCCTGTATTTTGCACTGTAAGGTCTTTAAAACTTTTCATTAATTTCCTTTATTAATTAATGATAATTAACTAGAATAGCTGTAGATGAAGATGCTGTGGTCTTCAAACCAACCTGGTGCTGCTGTTTCTGGGACCCATCTGAGAGGGCCCACCTGGCGCAGCTGGAAAGCTGTTTTGACCTCATGGCAGCTGTGTGAATGACCCGTCCACGTCCAGCCCAAAGTGACCAGCAGCCAACAAATCCAAGCACGTCCTAAAGCTTCGTGGAACATCTCACCATTTCAGTCCATAGTCCTCTATGGCCCTGGCAAAAGTGAAAAAGTGAAAGCCCTCTCAGAACCAGCCTGCAGGATTCCTCAGGAATGGTCCAGGATGAGACATTGGGGAAAGGCTCTGGAGATTCCCAGAAGAGAGGCTTGCAGAAGCGTGGAGCTGCTCTGAGTCTCACATGCTTCTGAACCCCCCTCCTCAGTCAGGCTGAGCTTCTGAGCCCCCCTCCCTCCTCAGCCAGGCTGAACTACTGGAGCTAAAAGCAGAGCTGCATGCCTAATGCAGTGAGGGGCAGTTGGCTGCACCCCTCTCCTTTTCTCCTGTCCTCTCACACACCGGCCCTGCCTAATAAGACACATTAACACTGGCTGCTTGAAGACACTGGACCACCAGGGGACACCCTATCCAATTAGGTTACCCTCAACTGACCAGCCTGATATAGAGCACCTAAAGCATAAAGGTAAAACAAAAATATTCCCTAGATTTATTAAATTGTCTCCTCAATAAAATAATTTGTTCCCTCAATTTAATTAAAGAAACTCTAAACTGAGCAACAGTTTACTAAGCTGAGGGAGACATTAAAGGAACTGTTAAACTGAACGAACAAAATATTAAATTGAAGGAACGATTTATTAAATTGAAAAAAGTGATTGTTACTCAATTTAAGGAACAGATTCATCATATTAAGGAAATGATTATTAAACAGAGGGAATGATTTATTGGAGTGTTGGATTCAAATTGTTGGGTTGGATTCATAAAGTGTTGGATTCATAAAGTGTTGGATTCATTGGAGTGTTGATTTCACTGGAGTGTTGATTTCACCGGAGTGATGGATTCAAATTGTTGGATTCACTGGAGTGTTGGATACATAAAGTGTTGGATTCATTGGAGTGTTGGATTCAAATTGTTGGGTTGGATTCATAAAGTGTTGGATTCATCAGAGTGTTGGATTCATCAGAGTGTTGGATTCAAATTGTTGGGTTGGATTCATAAAGTGTTGGATTCATAAAGTGTTGGATTCATAAAGTGTTGGATTCATAAAGTGTTGGATTCATTGGAGTGTTGATTTCACCGGAGTGATGGATTCAAATTGTTGGATTCACTGGAGTGTTGGATACATAAAGTGTTGGATTCATAAAGTTTTGGATTCATAAAGTTTTGGATTCATAAAGTTTTGGATTCATTGGAGTGTTGGATTCATAAAGTTTTGGATTCATTGGAGTGTTGGATTCAAATTGTTGGATTCATCAGAGTGTTGGATTAATTGGAGTTTATTAAAATGAGGAAAGGATTTAAGCTGGAGGAGCGAAATTGTTATATAAAGATAGCAATTTATGGAAATGAGGGTAAATGTCTTGAATTGAGGAGCAGAATGTTAAACTGATGAAATATTTTATTAATTTTCAGGAAAAATTTTGTTAAATTAAGGGAACAATTTTCTAAATCCTGGGAACAGATGTCAATAATATATTTTTAATAGAGAGATCAGATTGTTAAACATTTATTTAAACTGAAGGCACTTTTAAAATTGAGGGAATATTTAGTTAAATTGAGGGAAGGAGTTATTAATCTGAAGCAGTGGATTTTTAATTGATTTATTAAATTGATTAATCAGTTTATTAAAAAGAGGGAACGCTGCAGTTTTTCATTAAAACCAATCATCAGCACAATTGATCAGACGTATGAAGACTGCTTGCTGTGCGTGCTCCATTATGACCACCAGAGGGCGCCCTTACACCACAAACCCTTATACTATACAAGCACCGCATTAAGATGTTCTGGAGGTGAGGAGGACGAATAAGTACAGCAGTACTGGACTGGACTCGGGGTTCTGTTAATGAAGGTGTGGTGTATCTGTCAGTTTGTGGGGAAAAGAAAAGCTTTGCCCCGTGTGAGGCTCGAACTCACGACCTTCAGATTATGAGACTGACGCGCTGCCTACTGCGCCAACGAGGCTGCGGGAGAGCGGAGCTCCGGAGGCCATATATACCGGAACTTCCTGCGTCTTAGAACCTGGGACTTTTAAAATACAAAAGAACAGCATCTGTACCTTAAAAAATACAGAAATAAAAGTGCAATAAAAATACAAATAAATTCATTAAAATAAATTTAAAATAAATGGGAAATATGTAATACATGTACAACAGTGGTTTATATGGAAAATATATATATTTTTAAATAATTACTTTTAATCAGCTCTTGATAAAAAAAAATACTGTTTACTGAAGGCAGAAAAGGGGAGATTTCAATGGAAACAATAAAATAAATTTGAGGTTAGTAATAAAACTAATGGTGGATTTGATTGTACAAAACCTGTTACACATAGTTTAGACATAATGGATACATCAAATTCTTTTTCCTCTTAGAAATCCACCAAGTAACTTTTAACTTTTTTTAATCATTTTAAAGGGTGATGCAGAAGGAAGACCAGACAGAGAAAATGGCCCACATGCAAGCTGTATGAGTGAGAGACAGGGAGGGTGTGTGTGTGTGTGTGTGAGAGAGAGAGAGAGAGAGAGAGAGAGAGAGAGAGAGAGAGAGAGAGAGTGAGTGAGTGAGTGAGTGAGTGAGTGAGTGAGTGAGTGAGTGAGAGAGAGAGAGAGAGAACAGATGATTTAGGTGACAAAGACAGTGGGCCTTGGTGTGTAAAACTGAGTAGCTACCCTTAATTTCAGTACAGCTGGTGTAAAAAAAAAAACATGGCTGTGACAAAACCTAGATCAGTCAAAACTCAGCTTTCTGCTTTCCATACAGAATGTTTGGCATAAATATAAGACAATGCTTTGGTCACTAATAGCTTGTTTATATTTGAAAAGCATGACATGACAGAAACCCATAAGTGTTAGCATCGATATTACAAATATCCTTACCGATATAATCATTACAAAAGATGCATACAAACTATTGCATTTTCAGCTCAAATGATATAAAGTTTTTAGTCCTTATGAGCAAAGAAATCCCCAAAGAAATCGTAATTTACATTCTTACATTTTACATCTCAAATGAAGATAAAGTAAAAATTTGAGTAGGATCTTCTGAAAACATCTGATGTGTGACTGTCTACTAATTTTTCATGTTTTGGTGAATAAAAGTACATCAAACTAAGAAAATATCCCACAAAATTAGTGTAGAGTTCAAAAGGTCAAAGAAGAATAAATGTAATGTTTTGGAGTGGCCCAGTCAAAGTCTTGACCTTAATCCAATAGAAAATATGTGGAAGGGCCTGAAGCAAGCAGTTCATCGGAGGAAACCCACCAACATAACAGAGCTGAAGGTGTTTTGTTTGGAAGAATGGGTTAAATTATTCCAGGCTGATGTGCAGAACTAATCAACAGTTACCAGGAATGTTTGTCTGCAATTGTTGCTGCACAAACTCTGCTTGAAAGCAAAGGATCAGACACTTTTGCCACTTCACAGAAATGTAATACATGCTAGAGAAATGATGATCATTTTTCTCTATTAATAAATGAGCAAGTGTAATATTGTCTTATTTGTTTGATTTAGGGCTAACGCTGGCTCATTTACAGTAATCTGTTGATTAATGAGTACTGTCCCTGTCAAATAAACAAATGAATGAAAAATGAAAATGCAGTAAAATTTAAGCAGAAATATAAACCAATTTAAAGGGGCTCACAAACTTTCATGCACCAATGAATATTTATACATTCATTTATTAATTCATACATTTCTAGAATCTGTAATAATTAGACATTCTCATCTATTCTTTAGTTACTCAGAAGGTTAACCGTTTATTTACTGGCTTACACATGTGCCAAGCATAAATTTGCATGATTGCGAGTGACTCCAACACATGTCCTCTTTCCAAATGGCCTTGAATTGGTGAGTTAGGTTTTTTTTTTTTTTGGCTCAAGGTATGAAAAACGTGGTGGGGGTGAAAAAAGGGACTGATAAGAAACTTTCATTTCAGTGTGCCACGTTATCACACACTGTGAGCAAATAGTGGGACTGGGGAACGCCGTCTTTCTTTTCTTTCCAACCCAGCCAGGTGTGCATGCTGCCCATAGACCTGAGGCATAATGGCAGGGCTTAACGCATCACTGGGTTACTTCATAGCTGTGGTGGCTGTGTGCACCTTTGCCAGGATTCTGCTTGTACGTCAGAGGAAACGATGGGCTTTCCTGGTCGAACTCATTGCAGCCTTTGCACTTGTGGCCTGCAGACTGGAGGTGCAGACGATTTCCGAGATTGGCCAGTGGGCTGGAGGCCTGGGTCCAGATGTTACCCTCACCATGCTTTTCCTAGCCATAACCATCCATGGTGTCATCATGCAAGGAGTGACTGGGAACCCCTCAGTGATTTTAATGAGGCTTCTGCAGAAAGATGCTGGAGTAGTTTTCACCATTCTCAGCATAGCAGGCCACTTCGCTGGGGCGCACCTTGCCCTGCTCTTGGCTGGCTGGTACTGGAAGATGGAGCTGACAGATATGCACATGATTAAGAACATGATGCTAGCTGACTGCAGTACATCACTGCGTGCATCATTGATGCAGGGCATCTTTGTGGAGCTTGCGAGTGCATTGGCTTTTCACTTGGCCATCCTGAGCCTACGCCGCAGGTCCCAGCTGCTCCAGGTTCCCCTCCTGGCCCTTCTGCTCACCTTTCTCTACTATGTAGGTAAGTCAGCATTCTGTGAAGGTCTTACATTATTTTACTGCATCTTCAAGAATCCAGTACACTACTGTTCAACCAGTTTTAATGAGTAGGCCTCGTTTACCAGTGTCTTCCTAAAGATTTTATTTTTTAAAGATTTGTCTTTGAGAAAAGTCAATTGAATTGAATTCATGATGTATTTTTAAAGCACAGAATTGTTCACAGATCTGCTCTTATGAAGATGGATTCCTTTGTCCTTGTAAATTGACCAAACATCCCTAGTAAGAAAAAGGAGAATGTCAGTTAACGGAATAATTTCTTCTTAAGAATGACTGGTGAATGAGGCCCAATGTTTCAAAAATTGAAGCCAAAAATGCCAGATCTAGTAAAAAACAAATTGCTACAGACATGGTGGTGTGTTAGTGTGTGCAGTCCTGGTATGAGTGGATGAGACAGCAGTGATGCTGGAGTGCTTAAACACTGTGTCCACTCACATTTTATACTAAATATACTGTTCATCTGTTATTTATTTAATAGTCATGGCTGTCTGACTGAAAACTAAACACAATAACAGTGTAAATTATTCCTGTAATTTGACCACTGAGCCTATAAATCACATTTAGCATATCTAAAGCTGTAGTCCTGAGATGTAATTAGCTGAAAGTGTATTAGAAGAGGGGGGGAAAATAACATGAACCGTATTCTTAGTGTACCTTAGTCTAATTTCTTATTTGATTTTACTGTTGATTTAGTACAAATTAGTTCCAAATGTATTTATTTATTTTACACAAGGAAGAGCTTAGGGGCCTCTAACTATAGGCCCTTAACCACTTTGATCCTGCACGTAAGCACTCACTTCTTCACGTTCATAACCACATTACTGTCATACATAAACAACTCAAAGAGAGCCCTGTGGGACTCCACATGATATGCCAAATTTATCAACCAGTAACAAATAAACTCAAAAGTTTCTTCAGTAAAATCAATAACAAGCATAAATTTAGGGCTCAAGGTTTTGAGGGCCTAAGATCGCAACATTTCAATGAAATGTTAGATGAGTGACTAATCCTTGAAAACATGACTTTAAGACCCTTAAAGTTATTTAAGGTTATTGTTACATAATCATGGGATTTCGGAGCTGCCATTGACACTGGGGTATTTAATTAAAATTCTATAAGCTCCAGGAGAACATTTCCTAAATTCATTTTTAATAGGAAGTGTTACAGCATTGCTATGCCAACAAAAACCAACTGGTTATGAGTATAAACTGTAGATAGTTGAGTATACTCCATCCCTCCCATTGATCAGTAAAAACATTTTAAAATGTAGTTTCTCAATCTATGCACAAGGGCACCACCAGTGGACTGTAGAGCACTCTAGTGGTTCACAGGTCCATCCTCAGTTGAAGACAGTAGCCCCCTATTGTGTTTAAACTATGAACATTATAGAACGATAAATAGAAATGTACAGTATTGCAGAAGGAATGCAGGGCAAACATTATCCATAAAAAAGGTCTATATTAACTACATGTGCATCATTATTGCTCGTTTTTGTGAGTGACTTTTAGTATCAGCACCTGACAAATTAAAGGCGAAGACAATTTGACATATAGGTGAGTTGTGTTTTCTTGTAGACGGTTATGCTTTCTGGTTATAAGCAGGTGAGGTGGAACAGGATGAGAAATTGTATTGAGATGATTCCCATTTTGTTTCAGAAAAGCTCTCAAAGTAGTTGAAATGTAAATATCTTTAGCCCATCATTCATCTGTTCTTAACTTTTTGTTGCTCCCAAAAGGATCAGAGTACACCTCTGCTTATGTGAACCCATCCCTCGCCTATGCACTAACCTTCACCTGTCCTGGACACACCTTCATGGAATACGCTGTAGTCTACTGGCTTGGGCCTCTCATTGGTAGGTCACACTGAGGTCACAAACTTTGGGGTTTTGGTTTGTTTTAACTGTACAATTAATTTTGCAAGTTTTGAAATCCACTACTGTGCACTACTGTTTGTGCACTTAATCATATTTCTCCTCCAGTCTCTGATCAAGTTCAGTGTAGAAACTCCAAACCCAATCAGAACAGAAGCAGGTAAACAGAAATTTAGTAAAGAGGAAGAAGAATTTCTCATTCTGATGAAAGGTGATGAGATCCTGTGAGCTAGTTAGAAAAACGAAGCTTGGTTTTCTTCAGAGTTCTCCTGGACACCTCCAGCCAGACCCTAGATGTGTTCATTTCCATCACCAGCACGTCTGATTTAACATCACTAAGCACTGATTTACCAAACCAGGTGTTGAGAACTTTATAAACAAAATTCGACTCCTATGAGGAGCTTTGGGGGCTCCTACAGTTTCTGTAGGAATGTTAGTGTTTATTCTAATATTAGTGTTTTACTGAGGTAATAAACTCACTGTCCAGATAAAGAGAGATTCATTCTAATTTACATGGGGCACCAAAACATTTGCAGAGTACTGTACATGTGGCTGAAAAGTGAATTTCCTTACTTAGAATGACAATGAACAGAAATGTGAAATAAAGTTAATTTGCACTAAATGGCAATAATTATATTCAGTCATTTTATAATGAAACCCACTTCATCTGCACCGATTCAGATGATAAACATTTACAGAAATTGTGTTTAGATGGTCTTGAAGTTGAAAACACAAACTGTACAAAGACACTGAGTTTATTGAGAAGGTAGGCCTCACTAATGGTGTAAACTTATACTTACCTGTTCTTACCTGTGTATGGTCCACACTCAGCCTGGGCCAAAAGAGTAAGAGGCCAAAGACTCTGAGTTTTACTTACCTGAGTGAGTCCATCTCTTGCAGAAGGAGAGGGGAGGTTGGACTGGTGAAGAGACAAAGAAGATCAAATTTGAATACCTATAGCTATGGTTTAATTAAAGACGGCATCATGAATCTCTGTGGAGAACGGTAATGATTATAGTTGATTATCGGGTATAAATTTAAGTTGACGACAATTATATGCTGTATCGTGGACGTTACCTTTGATAATATTGGTAGAGCCCAGGGGGAGGAGCTACTACAATATAGCCTGCTCTGAGGAAAATGGGAGGCTTCCCTCAGGGAAATTAAGATTCCATCATCAGTACAGTACAGAAAGGAGTAGAACATTAAAAATAATAATTTAGTAAAGAAAACACTATATAAATCTAAAAATATATATAATATAGAGACTGTATTACAATATACAATTTATATAAATAATGCATGAAGAAAGAGTCCTGTAGGAGGGGGTATTGCACATTATTATTGCACTTTTAAAATGAAGGGGAGTAGAGTAGAGGAAAGGAAAGAGAGAACAAGTGTGTCAGTGAAAAGGGGAAGTACACACTGAGGTGACCTATTTATGACTTTGCAGTCATTGATCAGAGGCACTGATTATTAGTTATTGCTTTATTATTATCTTTTCCCTTTTTTTCTGTTGTGCATTTGTATATATAGGGAAATATTTGCTTTAATAAATCAGTGAATGGGAACGGACCATTTTCCTCTGCCTGTTTCATTGGTTTTCTGACCCCTTGCTCTACACTACCCATGAAGTGGGCTACAACTTCCATAGTTAAAGTAACCTACTTCATCACACTCACTGTGATGAACATCTGTCGGATATCACTCTAAAAGTGAAACATGCAGTATGCAGTGAATGGTTCATCTTATATGATCTGCAGCTAATACGGATAGCATGTCCAAGTCTAAACCATTACAATGACCTGGGCTTTCAGGTGTGTGGAAGATGTTCAAGTGTGACTCGACATAAGCAGCTTGATGATACTGATTAAAGTATCTGCTCATTCTAACGTTAATTAATCCATAAATAAAAATCTCATATATGATCTATTTATAATAACATGATCCCATGTTTTGCAGGTATGACCCTGGCTGTGTTCCTCTACAGGGGCAACATTCCCTTGCTCTTCACCAAGAACCTGCTTTTCTCCAAAAAGTCACGCTTCCGCTCTCCAAAGGGGAAAAATTCTGAAGAGAAAAAAAAGTAGCCGAGACTATGCCAACATCTTCAACATCTTCCCCTCCCAGTGCAGATCAGGAGCATCATGCCATTGTGGTTTTTTTTTGTTTTTGTTTTTTTTGTTTTTGGGTTTTTTTTATCAGAAAAATGATACCAGGAAAAAAATTATACATTTTTTTTAACTTTTTTTAAAAATGTGTGTAATTCTTATGTTTTGGGATTTGAAATAATTATTAAACACTATCTAAATTATAACAAGAATATATAAGAATTTTTAAAAAATGTCTTAGAGAAATAATAAACTATAATCAGATCCATGTTTTCTGTCCCCTGGTGGATTATAAGTGCAGTGCACTCATTAGAAAAGATGTAGAGGTCTAAGGTAACTCATATTAGGGGATTAAACAGTTTTGCTTTGTATGTTTACTGTTAAAACAGTAAAATAATGATTTTATATTATATTTAAGGAAACCACTGTCAACTGTAGAAATGAAGAATGTTCTTTACTTTCCCTTTAAAATAATTGTTCAGAAGGTGAACACCTTTTAAAATATTTTATTTTACTTACTTGATATTTCTTTCTTTAATATATTAAATAACTGGCTCCTTTGCGTTCCTTAAAATAAAGTATTAAAAGAGTTGGGTTATATTAAAGTGAACAGCCTGCATCTGAGAACCACAGCGAACAGCCTGCATCTCAGAAACACAGCGAACAGCCAGCATCTGAGAACCACAGCGAACAGCCAGCATCTCAGAAACACAGCGAACAGCCAGCATCTGAGAAACACAGCGAACAGCCTGCATCTGAGAACCACAGCGAACAGCCTGCATCTGAGAACCACAGCGAACAGCCTGCATCTCAGAAAAAGGTGAACAGTCCGATTCAGTTTTGAATTAAACTATACTATGCAATGCTATGTATATATATGGAAGGTCACCGGTTTGAATCCCTGAACTGGCAGGACATGACGAAGTGCCCTTGAGCAAGACACTAAACTACCCAGCTGCTTCCCGGGCGCTGAGACTAGGGCTGCCCACCACTCCGGGCACGTGTGCTCACTGCCCCCTGGTGTGTGAAGTCTCTAGTGTGTATGTGTGTATTGCTGTGTGGATGGGTTAAATGTGGAGGATTAATTCCTTTGTGTGCAAAACACAGTGGGTCAAATGAGTATAATTACTGTGTGTGTGTGTGTGTGTGTATGTCATGGTGTTCTTCTCAAGTCCATTCTTCACATTCTTGGTTTTGAGAAAGTGTCCCAGCTGTGCTCTGAAGTCCTCATTAAAGTGTACCCTTCATGGAGGGACTTGGTGCTTAGGAGGAGAATTAGGACAGAGTAGCTGCCCGAGGTCCCCTTAAGAAGGTGGAAAATCCAGGAATTTTAAATCCAGTCCAGGACTTTTCATCTCTGGATCTGAATTTCACAGCTCCAGATAGAAAACCGCTGTTTCAACAGCTCAGACACTCTGATTAACCACTAAGCCGCTCACACTCGTCTACTAGTTCGTCAAATTGGGACAGGCCCGCTCGCTGTCCGCCACGCGGCCTCGTGGCCTAATGGATAAGGCGTCTGACTTCGGATCAGAAGATTGCAGGTTCGAGTCCTGCCGGGGTCGAAGCATTTTGAGGGGCTCCTGGGGCAATAACATCTCAGTGTACTGAGACACTGTCTTATAGTGCTTTAAGCTTTACGAACAGAGGATCATTATGTGGGATATTTAACATACTTTTATTCACCAAAAAAAAGGCAGCCACACCATGTGGGAGACTGGGGTTTGATTCCCAGTCTGAGCAGCTATGCTGTGCTACACAAATAAGAGGCCTTGGGCAAGACTCCTAACACTACTCAGACCCACCTCTGTAATATGAGTGACCTCGTAAGTGCCTCTGGATAAGAGCATCAGATAAATGCCGTAAATGACAGATATTGTTTCAGCCACACCAGCCCACTTCTGGCTCGGTTTGACACCCCTACTATAAACCATTCCCTGTTAACAGGACAGCAGTGAATTTTTTTGGTTAAAAGTCCCAAAAAAAAAACGATTTTAATGAGTCGATTTTTTAATATTCGAGGGTTTTTAATTGTAGACCAAAAACAGAGGAATGTGGATCAGTGTTAGGCTTGAGCTGCTGTAAAATAATCAATCACTTAATAATTTAATGTACATGAAGTGTGGAGACTTTTTATATTGTCGTTTTCTGTATAGACAATATATGATTAGCAGTAGAGCAGAACACAGCTGGTTCACTTTGAGAAGTTGGTCAGTAGTGGGCTGGGACTACCAGTGGGCAGTGGGCCCATCCTCAGGGTGAGGCAGTAGTCCATTGTGGGCTGGAATAAATAAATAAATAAATAAATAAATAAATAAATAAATAAATAAATAAATAAATGAATGAATAATCATTAGGTCTAACTGGAAAAAATGCAAATGTATTATGAGTAAAAATCAAGAGACTAATCTTGTTAATATGGGGTCTTTGTTTATATTGATATCAGTGACGTTCAGTGTTAGACCTCTAGATGTCGCCAAAGCACCATAAATACAGAACCAGCTCCAGTTAGAGTCTTGCAGTGGACAACACTGTATGTGTCTGATTGTTACTGTTATATTCTTCCTTATTTTGTTTATTAGGTTTATTCCTAGATCATCACTATATCATCCAATAAAAAAACAGTTAATGGAAGTTAATGTAATATCAGTACAGATCAGCTTCAGGGTTCAAATCATGGAAAAACTATTTTTTTGTTGAACAGCAGTGATATGCTCTGAATTATTGATACTTACAGATATATCTGTATTCCTTTCTTCTAGACACAGACTAAGAGAATGTCAGGAGATGCTCATAGAGATCATCCTGAGCCTTACACAGTGTAGCCTTCTGTGCTCCTCAAACCCAGCATGTGGCCTCAGGGGTTGCTCCGGGCAACACACAAGACTGAACACAGTATTAAATCCTACCAGTGACAGCAGTCCAGTCACCAGTGACCAGTGACAGTAGTCCCGTGATAGTGACCAGTGAGGGTAATCAGTGAGAGCAGTCCAGTGACCAGTGACCAGTGACAGTAGTCCCGTGATAGTGACCAGTGAGGGTAATCAGTGAGAGCAGTCCAGTGATAGTGACCAATGACCAGTTGCAACAGCCCAGTGACATTCTGAGTGAGTCTATGACAGTCTGGTACGACACCATTGCAGTCTTTGCAGTAGGATGCTTAGGATGCTACTAAACCAACAGCACAAGCCACAATGAAAAGCATGTGCAGCAGGATGACCTTATATATTTAGTACAATGACAAGGCCTGTACTTTCTTAGGTCACATGCGCAAATAAGTGTGAAACTTGAATCTTTCTCATGTCTCATAAAGTCAGACATACAAACAAAGGTTTGTTCCCATTGTTTGTAAACTGGAGATTTTCCACCAAAAAAGTGCTATTTTAACTGAGATCAAGGGTCTCAGTTAGGGGTGCTGTATAGGGTGGAGAAGGGGGTTCATTAAGGGTCTCACACCAAAAGATATATACACCATTATACCAGCCCCATACCCAGCTTGATGGTGGAGAGCAGCACTGTGTTGAATGGCATACTGGTTGGTATAACTGCAATTGGTCCACAGTTCTTTTATTGTTCATTAAATGTTGAATTATTTTTTCTAGATTTTAATGGGTTAGTTAAGGTTTCCACACCAAGTTCTTTTGAAACTTGATTGGAATACACTTCTGACATGATAGTCTGTGAAGGAGCGAGGAATGCTTGAATGGAGGACACAATAATGAGCAATTCATTTACTTGAGACATCTCAACAAAACACAATATATGTTGGTTATGTTTGGTTTGTTTCAATTTATACACAGTTACTAAAGACTCGGTCCTGATTACACAAATGTGGTTATAAATCAAAGTTTTATCACCACACTTATAAAGTCATAATTATGGCACAGTGAGCAAGGCTTTACCAGTTCTGTGGTTTGTCTTGGATACACCGTGTACCAATGTCAACTCTTTGTTTCTTTATTTGAATGTGTTTGTTATTGTTTCCACTCTTTAATTTTATTACATTTAAACTGTAAAGATGGCATTTGCTCATTTCTTATAGATGATATCAGTCTTGCATCATATGTGAAACACAGCAGGAAGTCTGCACACAGTTCGTGTTTTTGTGTTTTTAGGGTTAATAGTGTGACCGCAAATCCTCTGGTGGTGCTCCTGATCTCAGTAACCACATCAGGTGAAGCTTCTTAGACCTGAAAAACAGAGACAAACACACTGTAAAAATGTTTTTTAAATGTTTTCTCCTGTACATTTTTGGCCTCTAAAAAAATCTTCAGGATGGGGGTTATTTCAGTGTCTATAACCAGCCGGAGTTTGAAATTATATATAGCTTACGTAACTGTCATGTATGTCTTCTCAGTTCTATATTTTCATGAACCTGAGTCCCATTATTAAGTAATTATCAGTCCTACTTCAGTGAAACAGGTGTGTTAGAGCAGACGCTCACAAACCTGCTTAGTGCAGGTGGACTTCAGAGGCACCTGCAGAAGCAACATTTTTTCACTGATTAAGACAATATAATCAGCCTTTTAAACCCCTGAGCTCTATTTTAGCTAAACCAGGCAGGGTTCTATAAACACAAGACAAATAATGGGGAAGGGAATATCCCATTTGTATTCTTCTACACAAACAGCTGGGAACATTTATCACTGGGGAACCTAATTGTAACTGGGCTCTGGTGGCTTCAGTCCAGGAGTGTAGTCTGGTGGTTCCCCTTCTCTCACACATTTACATGGCCTTGAAACATTTTTTCAGGTTACAGTCACAAACTTAAATCTATTTTCATTATTTATATGATAGACCAACAGAAAATAATTGTGAATGAAAAATAAACTGTAAAATGCTGCATACATTTGTATTCAGTCCCTTTGAGGTCTCATCTGACCAGAGTATCTTCATCCACGTGTTTGTTCTGTCCCCTACATGACTTGTGATGAATTGCAAACAGGACTTCTTATGGTTTGATTCTTCTACCTGAGCTGTGGATCTCTGCAGCTCCTCCAGAGTGATCATGTGCCTCTTGGCGTCATCTCTAATTTGTGCTCCCCTTGCCTGGGCTGTCATGTCTTGGTAGGTTTGCAGGTGTGCCATACTCATTACATTTGTGGATCATGAATTGAACAGTGCTCCCTGAGATGTTTGTACCTAGGGATATTGGTCTGAAGGCAATCAGGCACACCTGATTTCATTTAGGGGAAATCAGAGTACAGGAGGCTGGACACAGGTAGCCCAAACCCATTTGGGCTGTGTGTGTGTGTGTGTATATATATATATATATATATATATATATATATATATATATATATATAGTTCTTACATCACTGTAAACATACATGGTCGTTTTACATGTATTAGATGTATAGTTTCATTCCTTTCCGCCAGATGTCGCTCTTCACCTCCTTTAGATCCAGCTCAAACGCCGCTCGCTGAGCCTTTGTTCATCTGATTGGATAGTTTATCATTTTTTGCTTTTACAGTCATTTTTTTGTCGAATCTATTTCGTTTATACTTTAGAATCCACATATTAGATCATTCACAGAGGCTTCACACAGAAAATAAGCCATGAACACAATTCACAACATCCACATCTGTCTCTGATGTGCACGTGCCTATCATCCCTGTTAGGCAAAACCCTCTTATCTCCGTTTACGACACTTTTTAGTTTCTGACATAAAGCGAATCCTACAGCTGTTGTTAATATTGTGATAATGATTCTTAAATGACCTGGAAGAAAGGATTTTTCATTGACTTTTCCCTGAAGGAGGTTTTCCCTGAATGCTCCTGTAAAGTTGACACTGCAGAGATACGGGGTTCTTGCCCGTCAGCAATCAAATGTCTGTTCTTTATCTTATTTACATAGTTTGACTGTTTGTTCGAATATGAAGAATTTGCTCCTCTGGGAATAAAACAAAAGGAATAAAAACAAAACAGAACCATCCTTAATATAAATGTTGAAGTGATTTAATACTGTAACATTGTAACATATTTTGCCTTTTATTAGTAGAGAGAGAGAGAGAGGGGTCTACAGAGTATCATACAAAATAATGATATTTATAACATTATTATAATAATAATAATTATTATTATTATTATTATTATTGTTGTTGTTGTTGTTGTTGTTGTTGTTGGCGTCATTATTTTTTTTATTAATTATTAATTATTATTATTTTTTTTATTATCGGGATAGTTATATTCACTCTTTTATACTGCGACAAAGGGGATACTTTACGCGATACCACGTTTTAACCGATCGCTCTTTTGAGAACCTCTGTCTAAGAGAGATTATACCACTGAAGAAGCTCAATACCGTAATAAAAAGATCAATTAGACAGTAATAATAATGTGAAGGTTCTTGAAAAGGTTCAGCAAACGCGCACATCTCTAAGCAAGCACGGTTCTTTGAAGAATCAAAAGGTTCACCTCACAAAACCATTTGAAGAACATATTTAACATCCAAGTCTGGAAGGAACGTGTTTAGGCTCAGTTTGCTGACTCGGATTTAAGACAACTGTTCAATGATTAACAACCACTTTCGTCCTCATCCTGCTTTATTTTTGAAAAATAATTATATCAACAAATGCAACGAAACTGATGATTATCAGCTATGATTTACAGGTTGATAAATGTGCTCAAAGTGTTTAAAATGCATTACATGAGGAGGTTTTTAGACTGAAGGGTTTTAATGGATGCGTGAGAGAGAGACTTGATTATTGCCCCCAGATTTAGCCTTAAAAAAACATAAATTGATATTTGACATGCAGTGCGCAGTTCAAACAACACAGTCCAAAATAAAATCGTATGCATAAAAAATAAAATTCATCTGTGCATTCGCTTGTGTTTGAGAAAACATCACGTCCATGTGGGTTATACACCTGTCTTTTTCTGCAGTCAGGGAATATTGTGGAAATCTTAACTTCATGGAAACATGCACCTTTATGAAGCATTCACGGAGCGATCAGAAATGGTTCTTTAGCCTTTTCCCAAAACGATTTCCATTAAATAAGGCACAATTCGCAATTAAACAATTATAAAAATCACAGTATAATTTACAATAAACATCACCAATAAAGCAAGCTCTGTTCATTAGACTGATTCTAAATACAGAGCTCGTATGTTTTTTATAACCCATTAAAAACAGTCCTCCTCCAGTTCTTTGTCTTGCCGATAGAGGTCGCTGCTGTTACATTTAGAGGCTTATGAACCCAGTGGTTAATTAATCCCTTTTCCAGCCTCTAAATATATTTCAAATTACAGAAATCATTTAGGAGAGAAAAGGCAGTTTCCTAAATTATTCTGTCGGTTGATCTCAATGGTTTAACATTTTTTAACAGCATGAGAGAAAAAGTGCAAATATTAAGAGGCCACATGCAAGAAAATGCCAAATAATAATAATAATATATATATATACGTTGACAACCTATTGTTTTGAGATAAACTAATAAAAATTGTACTGAATTCTACATGAAACAACATTGGAATTTGGGAAAGATCTCCAAATGTAATATTATGAGGAAAAGTCAGTGTTATTTAATGATGAGGTTGTGATAACATTGTAGAAAAATGCCACAACCTTTTCACAAACAAACAAAGACATCTCAATTTAAAGGACAATAGACTTAATGATAAATGGGTTTGGGCTACTTGTGTCCAGCTAGATTTCAAATGAAATCTGTAGGAGCCTCCTTCTACTCTGTAGGTGTTAATTCAGGACTGGGGGTGTTAAATCAACACTGGAGGTGGTAAAGTAACCGCTCAGTCCGAAATGCAAATTTTCCAGTGTTGGATGAAAGTGAATAGCCAGCAATTAGCATTATGCAAATACTAGCTGGTGGTTTGTAGCTCCCATTCACCATGAGCCACATTAGTGTGTTTGGTGAACTGTTGGGGGATTTTACTGAGTGAAAACACAATATACCACATCCAGAAGAGTGCGAGCTTATACCAGACCGAAGCACATCAACCACACAAGGCCTTCTTTTGACCTCACTAACCTGTGCTAAATAGAAAGGCTGGACCCCTTAAACGGTGCACTTAATAATCATAAAACCAGAAAGGCAGAGGTCAAGACCTTTCTGCCAATGTCCACTCAGGCTTGTTGTCATTGCTTTCTCATTATAAACAAGTGTCTTTGCTTAACAATTAAGTATTACCGGGAAATAGCCCTTTCAGACAGGAGCATGTGTTTGCAAGAGGGAAAGGATGAGCATTTATATTTTTATTACTGTAAATATAGTTGTGAACTGCATAGCATATAAATAAAAAAACTGCATCACAGCCCAAATGCCAGAGGATAACTGACTAAAATTGATTTGCATGCATTATTCTCGAGTGCTGAATTTTACAAGCCTGCATATGCGCAGTCTATGTAGTGGGTAAAATTAAAATTAATAGGCCTCGTGACTCACAAAAAGACTAAAAGTGAGACTTTGTTTATGATTCAATTTACCAGGATTATTGAAGTTGTAACTTGGTGCCTACCATAATATTAAGGTCTATATTTGAATATGAAATGTGATTTACCCAAAGGTTGGCCTTGAATACAAGCCTCTAATTTACCCCCCCCCCCACACACACACACACACAGACACACACAAACACACACACACTGTATCCGACCATAGGCAACGTTCTTTGATTTTATGTCAGTATATGTGTATATTCTGTATAAACATAGTTACAGAACATAACTGCTCTTTTAAATTTTAATCATATTTAAATAATGTAAGCAATTAAAATTTTAAACTTGTTTGCCTTTCCTGGCAAGATGGAGGTACTTTACCAGCAAAACTAATTTAAGCTACACAATTTGACCTTAGGACACATTTATATTTCTTATTTCAGATGATCTTGGCAGCCATAGGGAAACCTAAATGATATGCAAGCCTCAATATATCGAGGCTTGCATCAATATATCGACTGTGCATGCAGTCCTGTTGAAAACACTTTATTATTAATAATCTATTATTAAAAATACCTCTATTTCTTATGTATTGAGAAAGGTTCAGTGATCTTAACATCTAGTTTTTGACATTCTTTTTTTCCAGTAAACAAAGCATTTTCACTTTGTTTACATATTATATTTAATATCAGGTAACATTATTGGACATGTACACTGTTCCACTATATACTAGTAATATGTTTTATAAGGCATTCAAGCTTTGTGTTACTTCTCAGTGTTTGAAAAACACTGCTCATAAATGAAGTGGCTCTTCACTGGTGTAAGATTTCACACTTCTGACTGCATTTATCTACACCAATAATTCCTGCATTTATAAATGTAAAGTGTGGAAGTGCCTTGCTAGTGCAAGTCCTAGTCACAACACAGTTATCTGATTATGGACTCTTGAAACTAATTCTGTGTGATTGTTTAAACCACAAGAAAGAAAAGAAAGCATTAAATGAAAACAGATACTCTGTTTTATACTATTTTGTATAAATGCTGTTGAGGTGTAATAATGGAATTAGTTTTAAATATTAATATCTAATAAGATCAACCATTTAATGCCTAAAATTCTGTTTTGCCTCAGTGTTTCTAATTACAGTCTAAATTATAAAAGCCTTTATATAAAGCACTTTTGAATGTACTAAATTAAAATTAAAGCCCTAAATTTAATATATTTCTTCTTTACATTTTGGGGGAAATGTTTCTTTATAGAAGAACCTATTTTGTTCTTCACAATGGTTCTTCTTTTAACATATAGGAAATGTGTGAGCATGAAGAAGCGATCTGAAGTTCAAAAACACATAATGGATGGATTGTACACCAGGGACAGCTTTTTCCAAGAGCCATCAGAACCATTTAGAAGCTTTTTAAAGACCACAGCTTTCTGTGGGACTGCAAGATGCCCATTTACTATGGTGTCTCAAAGGCTACAAGTGGAAAAGAGAAAATATCAGTTTACTGTGGAAAAAGTCAGGCAGGATGTGTGTGTGTGTGTGTGTGTGTGTGTGTGTGTGTGTGTGTGTGTGTGTGTGCGTGTGTGTGTGTGATGTCTAGGTGCCTGAGTTGTCAGAAAGGGATGAAAGGATGGGTACCTGTAATTAAGCATTTAGGCACGTAGTTAATTGAGCAAATTGAGCCATATGTCTTTACACACACACACACACACACACACAACACACACACACACACACACACACACACAACACACACACAATAAAGATCCTCCATCCCTCCTGCTACAGTATCTGCATCTCCTCGATTGTTTTTTGCTCCCCTCCTCTGATTGCCTGCCTCCCCAGTTCCCTCTCCTGATTGGTTGCGCGTTCCTCTCCTCTCTCGGATTACACTCGCTCGCCTTCAGAGCCCGTGACGTCACTGCAGGAGAAGGACTACTGAAGGCGATTAGAGCTCAACTGGAGAGTGAGAGCTGGAGAGAGCAGTGCACACACTGGGAGGGAGAGAGAGAGGGAGAGAGAGGGATGAAGGGATGGATTTGACTGGGGATGCCAGCCCTAAAGACTGACTGGCAAGGCGGGCAGAAAACTGGTCTTTCTGATAGTGTCTTAGCTGTTTCTTCATTCATTCCCAGGGCTGGAGATAAACTGGCAGCTCGAGCTCTGTCTGGATCTCCCTGATCTGTAGGAGTCTGGAAAAGCTCTGGACTGAGGGAGATGCTTTAACCATGATGATGAAGATCATGAAGACGAAGAAGAAGAAGAAGAAGATTATGATGATGATGATGATGATGATGATGATGATGATGTTTTATGTAGTCTATATCCATGGCCACACACACAAGGAGCCTCGACATGTGCCTAACATACGACCACCTGCCCACCTCTCCATCTGGTCAGCGCACAGAAGAACATCAGGACATCAAAAGTAAGACTTTCTTCTTCTTTGCCTTTGTTGTCTTTGCAGCTGATATGGATCCAGGGTTCAAATATTTGAAGTTATAAACTTGTTCAAAAGCAAAATGCTGATTTAGACAGTATATATGTTAATTAACTCTATATCATTATTGTCCTTACATTGTTCATATATATATATATATATATATATATATATGTGTGTGTGTGTGTGTGTGTGTGTGTGTGTGTGTGTGTGTGTGATATGTGATAATGAAGATTCACGCTCTCAATATATCACTAATATATTGTTTTAAAGGTGTGTTTATAGGTGTATTAAGTGCATTAGCCCGCAGGCCGTCACCTGCATAAACAATGAAATAACATAAAGGTAGACTAATAAAATATGCAGAGTTGTAATACGTCAATCTCCGACCAAAGGTGTGTGTGTGTGTGTGTGTGTGTGTGTTCAGGTCTGTAATGCATGAGCACGAGCTCACACAGACCCTGCAAATGTGCAGAAATGGTTATTATTTGCTGTGTAATTATGCAAAAGCTAATCTGTCCGATTTTAATTGCGTTAACGAGGAGAAGCACGTGACTTGGCTTCCGCACAACAGGTAGACTAGTTAGAGGCCGTGACGTCACCCTACCTGCGGCCATCTGATTGTATCTGATCGTCCCTTGCTTGTTCATTAATCGGTCTTCATTTTGATTCGTTTCTACTTAACAATGACTGGTTTCACCTTACATACTAAAATGGAAACAAACATATAAGCAAAATAAACGACTTCAATATTGTAAATATTATTTATGACAAGTTTCGTCACTAAAACAAAGTTATATTGAAATTGGAAGTTTTATTTCTCCACATGCTTGCACTATTCTAAGCTTCAGCCGAACATGCACTGCTGAGTTGAATTCTAAATGACTTTAATTCGTGCTCATTTCTAACAGAGAGGGGCATTGAGAGGGGAACTGTGTGAGTGACGAGCGCAGTAGTACAAGGCACGCACGTGCATGTTTGTTCACTCCACGTAATGCAATCAAAGTGCGCTGCGGTGCATCAGATCTGCGGTCAGTCCACGCGCGCAGGGAAGAACACGGGAATGGTGGGGATAAGTCCTGGTGTGCACGAAGGCCTGCTTCATTATGCGCGTAGTGATTGTGCAGAAGCGGCACCGCACGTGCACGGCCCACGTCTGGAAGCGTCGGAGCGCGTGCGCCCCGCGTGCATTAACCAACCTCTCCTGTGTTAATTAGGTGGCGGGTGAGCTGCTCCGGGCTGCGCGCACCGGGAAGGAGGCTGCTGCTATCTTTGGTTATCTAGCTGTATGAGTGTTTATGTGCCATCATAAAGCTAGATAACCGAAAGTAGGAACGGCCTCCCTTCTGCTGCCACAGATCTATGACAGCCGACGTATGCCGGGGGAGGCTTCTGGAAGGTAAGATGCTGCAGAATAACTGAGCTTTACTTCTGACAGATTCAGGAGGCAGATGCATGGGGATTAAAGAGCTTCGGAGGTGTGCTATGGAGGTGTTATTGAGGCCTAATCCGAGGCCAGGTGTGCATTGGGCCTGTATGTATGAATATATGATATATAATAAATAAACATTCATAATTTAATTGTCTAATTTGCTCTAGAGCAAAAGACTATAGACCATGTATAAAGACTATAAATATAGTAAATAAATGAACAAATAATAAGGTGCATAATATCTATATCTATCTATCTATCTATCTATCTATCTATATATATATATATATATATATATATATATATATATATACATATATATATATATATATATATAATGAAAGACTATATATATAATTATGCATAAATATAAAGCATATAAAATAAGTTAATAATAAATATAAACTAAAACTAATAGTATACATGTTTGCATACATAAGAAAATAAAACTTTAATAAAAATATATACATTCTACGCCCCAAATGGCACATGACCCACACTGAAATGGTTGAAATAATGCCAGTCCTTGACTAAACGTTTAAAAGACGTTGAAACATTTTTTTTATGTTGAACGTCAGTAAAAGGCCAACAAATCAATTTATAATCGCTGCTTGGAAAAAGATGAGTGAACACTGATAGCGAAAACGTTAAAACGACGTTGAAGGAACGTTGAACAGACGTCGGCGATGACGCCGCGGAAACCTGGATCCACTTTTCTAACTGGGAAGTGGACTCAACGTTGATTCAGCCGCGACCACGACGTTTATTCAACAGAACAAACGTGGCAGACGTCATTTCAACGTGATCGCGCGTCTATGTGGTTTTTCGGTCCGGTCTGTAAGTCGTGTTGCTTTATTCCATGTGATTGTTAACTTTTTCACACACACACACACACACACACACACACACACACACACACAGAGAGAGAGGTATGATCTCGGGAATAAAGGGGTCGGACCTAACATCCCAGCTAGTAGAAACGTTATAGGAACGTTCAGCAGTCTTCGAATGTTCTAAGAAACCTGCATGTAATTAGGGTTCGCGTCAATTTGTTATAAAGAAGGTTCATAAACTCCCCTGAATATACAATAAATAAATAAACACTGTGATTGTACACTTATGAAATATGCCTAACAGATGTAAAAGCCCATATTCAGAGGTTATAAGTTAAATACACAAACATCTGAACATCTGAACCTTATAAGAACCAAAATCATTTCCAGCTGGGTTTGAGAATGCTTGTATAATACTTGACTGCTTAAAGAACTCTGTCCTAGTAGTTTTATAATGCTTGGCTCGTATTGGTTTCGATTATTTGCAGTAAGGAATTCGTAAAGCTCACCTGGTGTGTATGATCTCAGCTTTTCTAACTGTTGTGATTTACAGAAAAATCTGATACATTTTTATTGGAACTTATCAAGTTTATAGTTATATAGTTAGAAAGTCTATAAAGTTCTTTAACTCACATATTGAATTTTGTCACAGTAGCTAATATATAGAGTTTTATTGTACACTTAGCTGGTGTAGAGTTTTAGTTTACACAAAGTAAAGTAATTCTATGTGCACAAAGTTATACATTTTATTTGGTGTATGGAGTTCAATAATCCTTATCTGGTATATAGAATTTGATCATTTCCATTTGGTGTGTGGAGCTCTAAAATTTGATTCTGGTGTAAAGAGTTCTTTAATTCAAATCATTTTTTTTTTTACTTCTATAACTTACATCTGGTGTATAGAGGTTCATAATTTAAATGTGGTTTATGGAGTTATATCTCTGTAACTCTGGTGTTTGGAGTTCTAGAATTATTATTCTGTGTATGTAGCTCTAACTTGAATCTGGTGTCCAGAATGCTATCTGGTTTATGGAGTTCTTTAATTGAAGTCTGGTTTGTGGAGTTCAGTTTCAATCTGGCAGTATAGAGTTTCATGGCCTACTGCACAGAATGATGTAACACTTAGCTGTTGCATGGAATTCTTATCATTCCATGAGATAACTGGGCTGGAGCATAGAGGTCTATAATACTTTACTGGTGTACTCAGTTCATCCCGTACCAGTTTATAGTTCTATAACACTTAACATACAATATGTAAAATCTGTTATATAGCATTATAGAGTATTTAGTAATATTATAAAGTATGTATGGGATTTTATCATATTTGGTGAAAGTACTATATTCTACTCTAACCTCTAGCTGGTGCATATAGTTCTCCATTTCCTATGCGGTGCATAGAGCTACTGGGCAGAGTTGTAATCGTTGTCTGCTAAGGAGATTTAGGATCAGATTGAGCTCTAAATAGAATAATGATCCTACACATTGTAGTAGAACAGAAGTACACTCACAGGATGCATATATAATTAGCCAGCACCAGCATTGCTCTTATAACAGATATGAAGATGGGCACAGACATTCTCCATGACCAAAGTGTGGTTCTAATTGGTTTGATTGCCTTGTGAATGGCCAGAACAAGCTTTTCCCACGCTGAGGTTTTGTTCTTGGAGGCCGGTTGGATTTTTCTCATCTCAAAGACCTGAGGGTACGACGAGTGGCCTTTTAGATTGGCTTTCTTTAAGACAAAACACACATTCACTCTCTCCCATCCACCTGCCCACCCCCACACACCCTGACACACACACACACACACACACACACACACACACCTCATATAACCTTATCACTTTATTTAAGGCAAAGCATAATCACACCCTGCGCTCATTACTGGACAGGCCTAATTTTACATGACCAGCTAATGTAACAGGAATCTCAGAATCTGTATTGTAATTTTCACATATTCCCTAATACAGGAATGATTACGATGACACATGGTCTAAAACTAATCTCCAATCATTCATTCAGTCTTAGAGTGGCTTAAACACCAGAATGGTATTTTGTCCATGGCTTTGTGCTCATTAGCCCTCACACGTGCTTGTAAAGCCTTTTTAAATGCTTTACTAACGGGTCACTTGGGCAGGCCATTGTCAAGTTTACATGACTTTACAAATGTGCCTTTAGTGCTGCTTTTAAAATGAACAGATTTTATTTACAGTGATGTTTGATTGTTGCACTGTATTGCTGTTATTTCTAAATGGCAGCTTTACAGGAGGAGGAAAAATCTTTGTAACTTTGAGCGGAAATCATTGGAAAAAGATGTTTTTCCAGGTCATTTTGGAGCATTTCTATTGGCCAATTTGTTATGGAATATAAATAATATTATAAGGAACTGCTGTCAGATTCGAAAAAATATAAACATTTGGAAAATATAAATGGTGTTTACAAAATGTAGCAAAGCAGGGCTTCCATGGTGAGACTAACTGTATAAAGCTGTTGGCTGAGGCCTGTGTGGTTAGTGGTCATCATAGCTGAGCACACAAACAGAAAAACATTGGATAGATGACAGTAGATTAGGCAAATAGTTAGAATTTATATATAGAAATAGCTAATTACTCAGTGACTCTGATAGTCTATGGACAAAAATATTGGGACATCTGCCTATCACTGCTTCTTAAATCAAGCGGAGTTGATCCTGCTTTGTTGGAGTAACGATCTCTACTGTCCAGGGAAGGCTTTCTACTAGAATTTGGAGCATTGTTTCCAACTCAGTCTCCAAAAGTACAGGATGAGAACTCATTCCAGGAACAGGTTCCATTGCCTCCTCAGCTCAATGCTGGGGCTTTATACCTCTATAGCCCACGCCTGGCATTAGGCACGATGCCACAGTAGGGGAAGCACGCTTAGGTCATCTCGTACTCCTTCTCTACATGGACTACAAGCTGTGTGTGTGCATTTGCACATCTGTGTTAATATAGGTGTCCACAAACATTTGACATGCAATGTAAAAGCATACCTGATTTGGACCATAGATAAAGAAAGAATGGGCGTAATTGAAACATCTCTCTACAAATTAAAATGATTAGCTATGTTTTCATCATAATTTGAATGTATCTAGGAATTTTTCTATTGAATTAAGAGATTAGTATTCATTTAAGGTAGAGTTATTGAGTCAGATTTTATAGTGGTTAATAAATTCTGAATGTTATGTTTTTGTTCTTGTCCAGCCCACAGCTCCTCCTTGACCGCAGTGTCTCTGTGAGAGACCAGAGGACCATGCACTGGAACAGCACCATCTGGTAAGTACAGTGAGAATCTACCACAATGCAGCTCACTAATACAGTCGGAAACTCTTCTGTGGTTTACTGTTAACAGTGGCTCCAAATATAATATGTCATATAAATGACACTTCTGCCATGGACTGCACCACAGTACTGACATGGGCATCTCATTGGGGCAGCCTGGCAGCACACAAGGGACCAGGACTTCCACCAACAAGCAGCTGAAAATACTAACTGATACTGATGTGGCTGTAGCCTAACCCTGATCAAGGCTGTGTATTCGCCTGTGGCCAGACCAGTTTTGCTCCCCTATGCAAAACTCATTTTTCCAAAATGATATTTTAGATAATTGAAAAAAAATTGAACATTACAGCATCCATCTCAGCATGTCCATTGTGTGTCTTTTGCTGTTCCTGAGAGCATGCTGCTCCGAGTCATTTCATTTTTTTGTGCTTATATGTGTATTCGTTTGTTTGCACATATCTTCTGGACAAAATGTTCTAAAAAAATAGAGAGCATTGCTAATTTAAATTGTTTGACCCCTGTGATTAAAAACAGACATTTATCACCAGCACATCTGATTATAAAGCCCTAATGTACTGAACCAGATGTTGAGAACTATAAATAAATTCAATAAATAAATAAAACTATATTCTAGCTAGACACTGTTGATCACAATTATTACCAACCACTGCGTTGCCCACTGTGGGTGGTAATGCCTTCAATGATGTGTTCCCAGAACTCCCAGTATCATGCCTTGCTCAGATAATTCACATTGCTTTTCCATGAGCATATGTATACATATATATATATATATATATATATATACATATATATATATTCATACTGATAATAAAAAAACAAAAATAGCTGCACCTAGAAGGAAGTGTGATTGCAGTGCTATTTGAATATGTTAGCAGGATAAATAATGATTAAACATAGTCTGATATGATCAATATTTATTGAGCTACACATACAGAAGTAGTGTCTCCAGAATGGCGCCGTTTATAACACCACATGCCAGACGTCTCGGCATGGAGGTTCCTAATGGTGTCCTATGATGATCCATCCAATGTGCAGCTTGAATGTTCTCACCAGTTCTGCAGTCGTGGTAGTGGAGGCTGATAGAGCGCTCCACAGCATCCCACACATTTTCAATCAGGATAGATCTGGGAGATGACGCACTAACGGCGTATATCTGTGTCTTGTAGGCTAAATCTGAGTTGAAGCAGTATTTGATGAGCATCATCCTTGTTGGAATTGCACACCAGAGTGTGCATTCAGAAGAGGTTGCAGGACCTCGCACGTAACGTTGGGTTGTCAAATGCTCTGCAATGAAGACCAAATGTGTATCTGACATCATACAAAATTGCACCCACACCACGCACAATTGGTAAGCTCCTCTGAACTGCCCACCAAGACCTAAAGTGGGACTCTCGGCCACTGAAGATGACCTGCTGCCATTCTGATTGACTCCATGGCAGTCTGGCACAGCACCACTGCAATCATACATTGCAATCAGTTGTTTCCTTCTGGGTGCACCTATTTTTTGTACGCACACACACACACACACACACACACACACACACACACACACACACACACACACACACAAACATATACAGGACAGGTATGTGACCGCACATCACGATGTGTTACAAGAACAAACCCATGTGTGCATCTGTGTATGTTTAAGTTCAGGCCACTCTCTCTGCCCATCCATCCACCCTTCACCTGACCAAGACATTCACAGGTCCTCTGATAATTAGCAAGTGTCAACATAAAGCACGGCCACATTCCCATGCCTTTCCCAGAACGATAAAAAGCACATATCCTCTTCTCATCTTGCCTTTATGCTGAGGAGACTCCGCTGGCTTACTGGAACTCAGAGGTCACAGTCGAAAAGACCATCTGTTCTAGTTCCGTGCCAGTGATTATTGCACAAAATGTTATGTAACGTGGTATTTTGTGTTTGGTATGAAACGCCTGAGTTTAGTTCTATCATCTGTCAAACGAGCGCTCCACGCGTTCATCGACGACGTGGAACTGGAGCTAATGCGCAAAACTCAATGATGCCCTGTTTAAAGCCACAAAAACATATTGGCTATGAATGGTAGATAAGATCAAAGACTGAGACCGAACTGGAATGTCTTTTGGCACGCTCAGAATCCGCGTTAGAATGACTCAGGACATTAGGCCGGCCCAATGCGATAAAATTGATCAGAGAGGAAATTATATGTCTGTCTCCGTCTCAGTAATGATAAAAACGTATGGGTCACTATCACATTACATATTACTGTTATGTAAAATTAATGTGCGCTAAGAAATTTTGTCATCATTCATTAACAATGATCTTTTCCAGCTAAACTGGTTACCCAGTTAAATTGAATAAGGGTCGTGCGATGAAATTATGGGTGGACAGCAATTGATCGTGAAGCTGATTTAGTACACCTGTGCTGCTGCTGCCAACGTCTACCACGCAACTTGCTTTGAGGATTCATAAAGGGGCACACAGATACGTCCCCATTACTATGTTTAAAGTGTTAATGCCATCCAGTCCACTTATGAGAGCAGCGTAAAAAGCTTTACTGAAGCAGAAAACAGTGAAGCTGAGCAATCGTCGTTCTTATAGAAGTTGCTTGCATAGAACACAAAGGAATTACAGTTATTTTCCTTGATTTTTTTCCCCCTCTGTAAAGACAGATTATACGGTAGTTGCCATGACATCCGCTTTTGGCGGTGATAAAAGGGGGCTTTTTTTATTATTGTGCCTTACTTTCTTGTTTCAGTGACTGCCAGGCCATTCACACTGTCTTGATGGGAGCACGCACAGGAAAAAATGGCACAAATCCACCAAAAATGAAAGAATAGAAAATAATGGTCAATCCCTCATCCTTTCACTAGACCACCTCATCACCCCCACTCATCCGACTCCCACCATCAACGGGAAGCGTTTAGTGTTATGTGTGCCCCCAGAGAGGGGCCACGAAGGAGAAAGAAGAAGACGACGAGCAAGAGGCTGCAGCTTGTGTGCCAGTGGGGACAAAGAGGCTGCTGCCAGTTGCCACGGACCACCCCCTCCACCCCAGCCCACCCTCCACCCCCCCAGATGCCAAGATTGGAGCCCAGAACGAAAGGGTTGTGTATGAGGAAGCCATCTTGATGGAGAAGCTGGCTGCCTGCTTCCTAAAATGGCTGTGTTGGCATGAGGTACGTTTGCATCATTGCCTCTATTAGACCCAGCATTGGCCATTATTCCAGTTCAGCAAAGCAGCTCTAGCTTCCAGCTTGTTATCTCCATCAGCCATGCTGATCTCGCCACCACTCGGCAGGTCATTCAATGCAAAGAAGAAAAATGAAAATACAAATGAATGGAGATTAGTGGACGAGTGCGTCATATATATTCCCCTTGCCATGCAGAAAACGTTCTGCTGGGCTCCAGCATATTAGTCATTGTTTCTCACGGTTTGTTCTCGACGTACTAGACATTTTGTGGTCAGGTGCCACAAACAGGCCTTTCCAGATCATTTGGGCTGATTGGCAAGCTCAGATTCTCTCGACCGAAAGATGGGTGTCAGAGCAAAGCCCTGTATCTCCAAATGGCAACTTTGAGGAGGTACTGAACTTGCAATGGAAGTAGTGTTAAAAATATCAAGTGATTTTGGAGCATTTCTATTGGTGCATTCATCATGAAATTCTGACATGATGTAAAGAACAGGATTTGCATTCTGTAAAATGTAAACAAAATGTGGGGATTATCTATCTATCTATCTATCTATCTATCTATCTATCTATCTATCTATCTATCTATCTATCTATATAAAACACAAGCACACACACACACACACACACACACACACACACACACACACACACACACACACACTTGAAATATGAAAGGTCCTTATTGTGAAAGGCTTTAATGAAACGATGTGCGATGTTATCTTCATTATATGTCACACATTTCCATGATTAATGACATTTATATGAAATTTATTTTCATCCTGGTTTGTAGGAATATAATAGTCCGACATGTTGTATTGATTGATATGGAATTACAGTGTATTAAATATATATTATTAAATGTAAGCCTCTCAGGTCAACACATATTCAATACATACAGCGCACTGAACTGACTGGAGTGAATAACGTACTATAATCCTATTTATACTGTTTACAGTAATACAGTATATAATACAGATTGTAATACGGTGTAATACAGTGTAATACAGATTAAGCAAACAAATCCACAGTGAGAGCCGTTCATCTCTCTTTTCTAAAAGAAATCACTTTTTTGTATAATTTTGAGTGAAGTTAAGAGCAGATATGTGCTTTCGATCCCTGTTATTATAAATGATTCTATTTTGTATGATGTCAAATTCTATAGTACAATGCAAATAGAAATATTAATATGCTAAATTACTCAGATTTTCAGACACTGGTTATTTATGGCTGTGTTGGAAAAAAAATGTGCAGAATCAGGAATTATGAAATTCGCAAAAATTGTTACAGCCCTACTGATGAGACTTGAAACGGTGACAGAAACGGTAAGAGTGAAGTGCGGATAAGAGACTTAAAACTACATCAAAGGTCAGTGTCAGTATCTCTCCACTGAAATCCCCGTCCTGTGTCCAGCACTCCTGATGAAAATGAAAGAACACTCGGCTAAAATGAAGAGAGATAACGGCCTCACTTTTAACAGTAAGTTGCCACGGTGACATATATTGACATCCTCTTGACCAGTGAACCCAAGCTGGTCCGTGCTGAAGTGCTCTCTGCTTCGTTATTGAGTGGCATTCGTTATTCCTCCTTGCCAATAGACTTCAATGTACAACATGAAGGTGTTCACACTGGGCAACATTGAGCACATACTCCGCCCTTAAGCTTAAGGGTTTCAAGGCCACTGTCTGAGCCTGCAGAAGCTGCTGTGTGGCCTCTGAACACACTGGGGTGGCCTTAAACTGCCTTCAGTGCAACGTAGAAGGCATATCACTGCTGAAATGCACAAACGTAAAAAAAAATACATCTTTTTTGATGTTTTTAATTTTAATATGTAATGTCAGTTGGTTGTTCTTTAACTTGTGACTAAATATCATGATGAATGGACCAATAGAAATGCTTTTTTTACTTCCAAAACACTTTACATTAAGGAGTCTGTTTCCTTCTCCTGTTAAGGGGATGTTTTGGAGGCTTCTATAGATGATATCAACAGGCCTATTTTCAGACTCTCCAGTTTATAGGTTTTGGAACAAGGAAAAAAAAACATCTAAATCCATGGAAGTCAAGATAAAAAAATGTATGTATTCCAAGTCATTCCTGAGCATTTCTACTGGTCCATTCATGATGAAATTTTGCCTCCCAAATTCACCTGTCAATAAAATGAGAAATGCTGTCAGAGACAAGGTTTTCGTCCCGACAGCAGTGATTTGCTGCTAAGAGCTCAGCTGAGCTCCGTTCTCTGAGACAGAAGGGTTCGCTCAGGCCTCTGCATGTTTTATTTCAGCGAGATGGAGATGGAGCGGCATATCATGCTATGTGACATTAAAAGGTCACTGCTGTCCTCACATCCTTTGCTGATGGTATGCAAACATTACCATTTGTCTGTTTTAATGCTCCAAATGCAGGGGCCGGGCAGGGGCCGTCACAGAGAGCTTCTATTTCATGACGACAAATCGATTGGATTGTGACTTTTAAGCCAAAAATGACGAAGAACAGATTGAAATATCCAGCAGATCGATGGGTCGATGCAGTGATGAATGAAGAAGCAGACAAGAGTCATCGTTTGAATATTTAAATCCATTCAAATATTGTCTACCTGAAGAAGGGGAGAAAAAAAAGAGGCATATTTGCATACTCACTGCAGGCTGGACCTTGTCTGTGTAATGTGATGGTTGTTACTCCAAAGGATGCACGGCCGGAGAAAAGGCGTGAGCACGAGAGATGGGTGCTGCTCGCTATGCGACACAGAGGCTTAAAAATAAAGGAAACAATGATGCAACCGCTGCTGCTGTTAATGAAAAAGGAGCAGATCCCCATATTAACATAATTGCATAGGAACGAGCAGAGAGGAGCGAGCCCCCAATTAAAGGCGCAGGAGCGCTTTAGTGCAGCCGAGGCCATTCGGACTGGGCTCAGCTGAGAAAAGCCCGTCTTGCCCTGTTGTAGTTTTGGCCTTATCTTGCATATCTCTTTTTTATTTCACATTTTGACACAATGTGAAAATGCCTGTTGTTTTTTGACACTGTGTCCGAATTCTACAATGACCAATAGAAATACTCCAATATGGAATATTTGGAATAAAATCTTCCTACATTACCATTGAAGTTTTACTGCAGACCCTTTTCCAGTTTTTCCAGATGCAAGGAAAAGAAAATATGAGCTTATTTATCAGCAAAATCAGACGAGCTGATATAACCCCCCCGTATGTGGGTCTGTATATGAACAGGCCACAGGCCACATAATTAGACCTTCTAGGCAAATGCATCAGCGCCTATTGATGAACATGTTCTAAAGGCAGTCTTTATGTTGTATTGAAGTATTGAAATAGAAGGTAGTTATTCAGTCTCAGGCCTTATTCAGCTTTAATGCACATCAGCCTCCAAACAGCAGCTCTGTGCTGCAGTAGAATTATCCTATTTGCACATATTTACTAATACACTAAACTAAAGGTATATTTTTATACTGTTTTTTTTTTTTTTCTCCACAAGGATCTGAATTGTGGCTCGGTGTGCCTGGACGTGCTGTACGACACTGTGCTGTACGTTTCTGTTCAGATGCAGACAAAAGCAAAGCGGCTGAAATCAGAGAGCTGTGCCTTTAATAGCTATTTTCTAATTAGGCAGTGCATCTGCATCAGAGGGGGGAGGGGTTTCAGCCCTGCTTTGCATCTCTCAGTGCTTTATGTAAAAAAAAAAAACCCACTGCCTTCTATATGGAATCACAGTGGAGAACCGGGTTCTTTTGGACCGGTTAGCATAGAACCTGATTTGAATTTATTCTAGACATGCTGTTCTGTGTTTAGGAGGATGAGTGTGTGTGTGTATGTGTGTGTGTGTGTGTGTGTGTGTGTGTGTGTGTGTGTGTGGTTGAGTATCTATGAGAAAGACTGTTATTTTGTGTGTACTGGAGGACAAAATGAAATGAAAGGCAGTGTGTGTGTGTGTGTGTGTGTGTGTGTGTGTGTGTGTGTGTGTGTGTGTGTGTGTGTGTGTGTGTGTGTGAATAAATACACTGGGGGGGGCGGGGGGAGCATGTTTGTCAGTGCATAATGTGGCTGCTGCAGAGCACTGGCCAAAAGTGTTAATTATGCCACTTGGCATGATGCCAATCCTATACCAGATTTTTCCAGTTTTTCAATATGCAAATGTACGTTTGAAACAAGCATCGCCGTTGTGTTTTAACACTAACGGCTGCAGTGTTGTTTTTCAGCGCCGTAGAATCTGTCTGCGTCTGCTTGTTAACTGTATGTTTGTTTGTTTATTTGCTTATTTGTTTAGTGATGGAGAAATTAATGCACGTCCGTCCTCAACACAGAATCAGCACAATGACCACAAATTGATTTATGGTGCTGCACAACCCACACCAGCCTTTTTCATGAATTCTAGCAGCGTTTAAGAGTAAGACTACTCACAGGTTATATATTATATATATTTTAATATGCACAAGGATTGATTGTTGATTTTTTTTTCTTCATTGAGCTCTGACCTCTGAAAGTCCAGCCCCTTATCTTCCCTCCACTGCATGGAGGAATTTTGGAGTGTTTATTAAAGGGCCTATATCCCACATTCTGCTTTGTTCCTCTTAGGGCTACACAATGCATTGTTTCAGTGGGAAATGCACAATTAACATAAATGAATAAATTAAAATAATATCAATATGTCTATTTCTCGGACAATATAGCCACACAAAAATAGTTTTCGTGACAAGCCTATATTTCACAATGTGATTTTTTTCCAGTATCGTGCAGCCGTATTCTACTTCTTCTGTAACATGTAAAACAGGTCTGTTGTTACTGTATGGACTGTATATGTGAATAAGCCTCTCTGCACTGGCCTCCAAAAGCCAAAAGTAGTCTGAGTTGAAACAACTTATAACTTAATTTTGCATTAAAGAGTGCAATTGGAAAACAATGGGTGTAAATGTGTTTGGGTTTTTGTGAGATGGGCTTTCTTTGCAGATTATGTGGGATATGAGCTTAGACATTCTTGGCTTAGTAAGATTTTGTTCCCATAGAGTTGGAACTTGTTAATTTTTCAGCCCAGACAACCCATTTTTCAGGTTGTGCATTGTCCAAGATGCATCTCCAGTTTTGGACATAATTTGTCTGATAAAAAAAGACAGTCAAACAATGAAGCATCATCCATTTTTGTCCACCTTAAGTTGTGGCCTCTACTTTTTTTTATGCAGGATGTCGCCTTAGAGGCTCTGAATGTTTCACTTTAAAACAAAACAGTGAGAGATAAAGAATAAAGAGCAGAGACCGACCGTCTGAGTCTCTCTCTGCACACAGTAACAGCGAGCATGAGGTCCCACAACACCATGCAAATCTAACTACATACAGTTTAAGGTTTCCAGGTCACACATGCACTTGCAAAATTACAGTATTTACCCTAATAGCTCATACTGTGCAATCTCTGTGCAGCTGATTTGTGACCCCTCTACCATGGCGGTTTGGCACCAATGCATGTACCGTTACGCCTGTATTAAATATTAAATATGTAAGTCATTGCCTTCATTCAGAAGCCTTCAGCATTGCTGTTCTTCACTTTTTGATATAATGTGAATCTGGCAGTTGCTCTTTACACATTACTTGTGCGAGAATTTCATGATGAATGGACCAATAGAAATGCTCGGAAATGACACTGACTTCCATTGAAAGTGAAGGTTTTTTCCTTTCTTCTGTATAGTAAGCTTTATTTGCGCGACAGCAATGATATGTGGAAATGAATGGAATGACTAGATTAGTAATATGTATATTCGACCCACAATGTTTCTATGGTGACATCGGTGGACCATTGACTCGTTATGCAGATCACAGCCTTATTGGGTGATTTGTAGAACCAGGTCTTTTTATTTTACCGCAAATGTAGAACATCATGAATTGGGTTCTAACTATATAACTAGTAGCTGAGGCGAAACCCCATCTATGTCTTTCTGTGGAATGAAAAGGACGAGGCCATTCTTATATTAAACCCCACCCTTCACCACCCTGGCCCCAAATTCAGACCAACAGATGTACATCACACACTCTGCACACCTGCTTGTGTAGTAACCACCCGTTTACCTCCATGTCTGCGGAAGGTTGGTGTGCACGTTCCTGGGGGTGAGATGTGCAGCTGTTGGGCTGCGTGTTGGTAAACAGTTGGGCAGTGCTGCATTATTATTCTGATCGCCCTCTCCACTCTACAATGGCGGCATTGTGAGGGGCGCACTTGACGTGGCCACGGTCCCCCTTTTTCCCACCATTGTTGGAGCGAATGGGGCGCGAGAGCCGAGGGGGGGGTGGTCGGCTACCAGGCTGAGAAAGATGCTCAGGCCCAGACAGAGCCACATGCCTAAATTAGCACCAAAGCCCACGAGAGCCCCCTTTTTTTTTACTGTGCGTGTAAATGAGTGGGTGGGTACCCATGCTGGTGTAAGCATTTGCGTGTGTGTATAAGCAGGAGGGTTTTCATAACCATCTGCAGGACTGTGTGTGGGGTGTATGTAATAATGCCGTATCTTTGCATTGAATGCTAATGCAGGAAGGATTTATATAGGGCCAGATTGCAGTGTGTGCCATAGTATCGTGTACAGTACAGTGTAGTACAGTACACAGCATATAGAACATAAGGAAAACGGCAGTCTGCATTAACTGCCATTCATGGAATTAGCTAGTACACATGCCCGAATGTTCCCACATTCTAATCATTCGTGGTCCCAGACGGCAAAAAAGGATTAACGGCACAGTCCTGGATGCACAGTTTGTCTCTCTCGCTCTCTATCTCTCTCTCTCTCCTCCCTTCTGCTAGGGCACAGCAGTTGGGCAAGCAATTAATTAAAGCTCCATTACAATATATTACCCAGTGAAATGGGGGTGGCGATACAGAAAAGCAGAGAGAAAGGGAGCAAAAGTTTATGCCAAGGGCCGAGACAGTATTTCATAGGAAAACAATGAAGAATCGAGGACAAAAACTGGGGTGGGGGGTTAATTTATGTTGGAAGAAAAAGGGCTTGAAGCAAGGACAGGCACAGTGAAGGGAGAACAGTACACTGAGAGGCTTGAGGGACACAAAAAAAGCCTAAAACATGGACACACCAAAGGTGCTGACCAGCACCTCAGCACCTGTGCTGCTTTTGCTCCGTGTGAATGAGATAAGGTCAACTAAAGGAACTGTGCATTAAGACAAACAGTTTAGCTACTGTCAGGGGTGTGTGTGTGTGACATGAGCTTTGGGTCCAGTATGTGTTTGTGGGTGATGTGTGGAGTGTGTATTGGTTGTTGGGTTTGGGAAGGGGGGGGGCTCTACTGTCTGGCTCTGCCTTTGGCCCCATGTGGCAGATGCTGCAGCTGGCATACTAATAGTGCAGGCCTATGGGAGCCGACTATCTGGGCATATTTGTCTGGCATACTAACAGTATTTCCAGGCCTCCTGTTCGTATCGTCCTCTATAACGAAGCACTGTGGTTTGGTCCTTTTACAGTGTACCCCTGGTTTACCCTTTTACCCCAGGTGTAACTGGTTCTCTGCTTGAATATGTGGTTCTTTTGGAGATCTAACATTGTTTTGTTTACTAAGGCTCGTCATATTGGCATAGTTTATAAGATGGTTGTTTGTAGGACCTTTGAAATGTCCTACAGGGAGTTGAAAGTTGTTCTTCAGTGGTGTTTCTCCACGATGAACTCTTGACTTTTTGTTTTTGGAATGTAGGCCAATCAGCTTTGTGGATTACAACAGAGTAAATGCTCGAAATACCAAGGCATTGGGCCAGAATATTTGGCTTAAATGTGGCCCGTATGTGCTCGTTGATGCTTTACGTAGAACACTGTATGGACAACAGTATTTGGAAACCATCTCATCCGTGGTTTCTTCTTAAATCAATGATATTATAAAGAGTTTATCCTGCTTTTATTGGAGTCTCTACTGTCCAAAGGTCACCACCATACCTCACCCCCAACTCCCAACTCATCCCTCCTAAAAGTATTGGATTGGATCATTCCAGAAAACACAGGTCCACTTTCACTTTCTCACAGTTTCACTTACAGTTTCTCTTACACTCCTCTACCCCATGTCTGGCATCAAGCATTTTGCCAGTTAGTTCATTTCTTTATCTGCTATAGAGGGTCATATTCTATTGGCTGTACTTCTCTACAGGGACTAGACAACCTGTGTGTGCATTTGCTTCTGCCACTAAATTGTGTTTAACTAAAGCTCACAACGAATTTCCAGAACCTGAACAAAAGACGAAGACAACCTTCTCTCAGCTGGAGAACATAGGAAGTCAGAATGCTGTTGCAACAGCAGTGCTGCTGGAGCGTTTAAACCCCTCAGTGTTACTGCTGGTCTGTGAACAGTCCACCAACCAGAAATATCCAGTCAACACTGTCCTGTGAGTAGTGATGAAGGACTAGAGGATGACCAACACAAACTGTGCAGACACAGATGAGCTTCTGTCTCCGACTCTACATCTAATTGAGTGGACAGTGAGTGGACGTAGGGTTTAAAAACAGCAGCACTGCCGTGTCTGATACACTCGTACCAGCACAACACACTAACACACCACTACCGTGTCGGTGTGACTGCAGTGCTGAGAATGACCCACCGCCCACATGATAGCTGCCCTGTGGTGGTCCTGTGGGGTCCTGACCATTGAAGGTCAGGGTGAGAGGAGGCAGGGAAACAGATGAGTGAGGTGGTCATCTTATAGACAGATTTACAAAACTACTTTTTATGTATTTGGGTTGGAAACCTTGTATAACTGCCTCACCACAAACAGTACCGTCTGCTCTTATTATTTGCTTTATGACAAGATTATGTCTCACAGACCCAAACGGCAGAGTGGTGTCAAGGCAAAGATATTACTCCAAACAGTAAAGCCGCGTTAAAATCTGTGCACAACACTGGTGTCTCTCACCCTAATCATCTCACCCAGTCATCTCTGAGATTTGTTTCAGAGGCTGTTTTAGTGTGTATGTTTTACGGAAAAAATTCCCTTTCCCCCTCCCATGCGGCAACCGATCCTGTCTTAATCTCGGGATAAATGTGATTATCCCAAGAAGGGTTGTTCTCAGCTTTGTATCGACTACAGGGGAGCTTTGAAATACCCCCCCCCCTCCCTCTCTCTGCCCCCTCTCTGGCCGATTGGCCGTGAAAAGCCTTGGATGAGGATTCCTGAACATGACTCTGGCTGAGGGGATAACAGGCAGCAAAAAGGACCTCACTCAGCAAAGAGGCCACAGGAAGGGTGATGATGTAGGGCTGTCTGCTCGCGTCTTGCTCTTCATGGCCGTCACATTTATTGTCAGTCACACCCTGATGTGAAACGAACCCTCCCAGATCAGTGTAATAGATACACTATGTGTCCAAAACATTTTGGACACGCCTTCTAATGAAGGTTTTCAGCGACTTTAAGTTGTGCCCGTTGCTGACACAAATGTGCAAATGCACTCACAGCTAGTCCCTGTACAGAAGTACTGCCATAACTAGAAGAAAGTCCTCCGATGTCAGTAGAGACAGTTACTCAACTCTTTTTTATAACCTTGATGTTGGAAGTAAAATCAAGGCTTAGATTGGAAGTGTCCCAATACTTTTCCATATAGTGTACGTACAGACATCAGTGCCATAACTTTACTTTCAGTGGAAGACAATTTGGAGTGGTAGTACTGCTCCACTCATCATGGACATACAAGGTTGTTGGGTGACACTGACTATACTGTACTATACCAATACTCTACACTGTAGAGTCTACAGTGTCTTTAGCCAGATAATAACAAAAGGTGAGGGTCTGCTGGGGTCAAGTTCATTGGGTATACAATCATTTTCATCTACATTCATAATACTTTCAACTTCTTGAGTAGCCGTGGTCTGGTGGTCGGGGAACCAGCCTTGTGACTGGAAGGTCACTGGTTTAAATCCCTGAACTGGTAGGACATGACTGAAGTGCATTTGAGCAAGGCACTGAACTCCCCAGCTGCTTCCCGGGTGATGTGGATAGGGCTGCCCACCGCTCCGGGCATGTGTGCTCACTGCCCCCTGGTGTGTGAATTCACTAGTGTGTATGTGTGTATCACTGTGTGTGGACAGGTAAAATGCAGAGGTCTAATTACCATGTGTGCACAACGCAGTGGGTCAAATGAGTATAATTACTATATGACCTAACTAATGACCTACTTTCCCTGCAAATCTGATCTTCTAGAGTCATAAATGACATTAGTTAATCCTCCACATCTGGTCACATTATTGCCTACAAATCTTGAAATCCACCAATAAATTGAGCATCAATTATGGCTTTATTTGTGAATGAACTCAGGAAGATTTCAGGAGACTAGAGAATGCTTCAACACAGAATTCACAAAGGATTCATCAAGGAAAATCCAGCAAAGAACAGTAGACTGTTCCACCGTCCATCGATTGACAATCATGGTCGTGTTCCTGCAACCATAATTATTAGAAACCAGTTTGAACGGAATAATTCACAGAAACTGGTTCCCATTAGGTCTACAAAGACGCATAATAACATGCAAATAAATACGACTGCTTCAATATGGTGTCAGCACCAGAGTCAAGTTCAAGTTCTCGGCATTGAAGAGACGTCTAGTCGAGACAGGCCAGTCTGGGTACTTCTTCATCCAACTCTGTGAACCTACCCCCCATGAACTCCACAGTCCCCCACCGATCCCTCCACCCTCTCCTCAGCTCTGTGTAGTTGCTAAGGGAGAGTGGGCTGGCTGGCCCAGCAATGCACTGGTGAAAAGGCCGGCCTGTCAAAGTGTCTGAGGGAAGTCAGGCCAGTGTAAACCCCCCCTTGTCTCCACTCACACACACACACACACACACACACGCACACACACACACACACACACACACACACAACCCTTAGCAGCTGGGCACAAGTGTAGTCTATGTCTATGTGTGTGTGTGTGTGTGTGTGTGTGTGTGTGTGTGTGTGTGTGTGTGCATTTTAGAGCCTGGGAATGTCAGCTTGCAACGAGCACTTTATATTCATCAGGCCCTCCCTCTCTCTCTCTCAGTGACTTTGGTAAACAGCCCCCCCACCCGCCTCAGCCCACCTCCTTCAAGTGTCTAGTCTACCTAAACCCCCACCCACCCACCCACTTCCATGCAACATTGTCTCTAATCAGCGTGTGGTGAAAAACAGACGTTCTTCCTTTTAACAATAAAATTTAGGTTCTACCTAAATGTTCTAGACCTCCAAACTTTCAGAACTAAAGATGCTTCAGATGTGCTTCAAATGGTTCTACGAGTGATGTTATACACATTTAAAAATGATGGTTCTTCAAGTGCATGTTACCTCATTAGAACTCTCACCCATCACATATTTTCATGACACTTGGAGGGTGAAGAGAAGCTCATGCCTCCTACGATACATGTGAAACCAGCCACCACCTCTTTTCGAACTGCTGCCATTGCATCATTGTTGGGCAGCCAATGCACTTGGAGGATACAATGGGTAACACACTGGTTGTGATGTGAGGAGAGAGTGCCCCCTACTTCCCCCCCCCCAGGGAGAGAACTTGACCAATTTTGCTCTCTTGGACTCCAGTTGCTGATGGCAATCCTCAGATCATAGTGCTTATGCATTAGACCGATGAGCTAATCAGAGCCCCCTTTAACGGTTCTTTAGTAAAGAAAATGCTTTACAAAGAGCCCTTTGCATGAATAGCTACATCAGTGCTATATAGAACCCTTTTCATATAGGTTCTACAGCACAGAACCCTTTCATGATGCAAAGACCCATATAGAACTATTTCCATTACCAAAGAACCCATGAAGAACCATAATTTTAGTGTAAAAGAAGCAGATTTGGTTCTCACCAACATCAACATTACATCAACTGAAGGTTCTTCAGACCTTTAGGTCTTCATATTTCCACATCACTATTGTAAGCATGATTCTTTATTAGAACACAGAACTGGTTCTTCTATGATGTCACTCAAGGGACCATTTGATTTCTTTTATTTGGAACCATCTAGAGCTTTGGATGTTCACATTGGCTTTTTGGAAATATTGAAATCAATTATTGTTATTTATAAAAAGAGTAGTTCCCTGGAAGGATCCTCTAAGGTGCCAAATATGGTTCTCTGCTTCAGATGCGTGTGCTGTCGGGCAGTGTGAGGGTCTATTTTTTGCTGTTCTGGGTTTTCCCACAGTGTGAACGTTGTTTTGTTCAGACGAATGGGGAGGATTTGTTTCCACAGGGCACTGCAGTGTGTTTTCAGTGTGTTCAGTGTGTGTGTGTGTGTGTGTGCGTGTATGTACAGTAGGTTGCGAAAATGTTCTTAAGAAAGAAAAAAATCGAGTTTGTGTGTGTGTGTGTGTGTGTGTGTGTGTGTGTGTGTGTGTGTGTGTGTGTATGTGTGTGTGTGTTTTTCTTGAGGTCTCATTTAAGTCGGAGGACGAGTATTGAGAATAAAAGGCCAATGATTTGCATAAGCTGCATGCTGTCTGAGGGGCTTGGGGGTGGGAGCTGGGGAGGGAAAAAAAACGATATGAGGGAGCATAAAAAAGAAAAGAAAGAAACCCCACATTGTGGAGGCAGAGAAAGAGAGAGAGGGTGCTTGAATGAGGGAGAGGGTGAAAATTAACAGAGAAAGGGGTCTTGCCAAGTCTCCTGGAGGGATTAAATTGTCCAGAAGCCCCTCTACATACAATTTGGTAAAATTGGTAATGGCACCACTACACAGCACTTGTGCACAAATTTGAATCAGGATGAGACGCAGCGGCGAATGTTACGCAGAAGGAAATTAAAAGTGGACTAAACAAATGCAACAAATGGCCACATGTGTTTAGTATGATTCATCCCTACATTCTTAAAAAGGGGGTTTCAGGAGTCATATACAGCATCGAAAGGGGCTCCGCCACCTTTTTCCAGTACTATATAGCAAGTGGTTCTTTATGAGTTCTTTAGCAATGGCAGTCATTCTGAACAGAACCACGACTCTGGAACTCTGTAAACTATTCGAATGAACAGTGAATGAGCATGTCCCAATACTTTTGTCCATGCAGTGTAGGCTAGGTATTATTCCTGTTGTTCAATAAACAGTACAAACAAAAGTTTGGACACACCAACACTCTTCAACCTTTACCGGACAACCTTACAAAGTAATGCGTCTGTCCGGTTCTACACATACCAAAGGGAAGTGTTGTGTGTAATTCAGAGCACATGACCAAAAAGTAGTCCACTAGTCTGGATTTTGTCTATTTGTAGTTATAAATAAAGTATTTTGATTCATACTGTATATGTCAATAGTACCGGATACAAACTGAGGTTTCAGAGCCTCAGGTCCTGTATGCAGCCCAACACTTCAGTTGAGGTTCCTCAGTGAAAAGATCCAGCCCTCCCTGGACAGTAGAGACAGAGACCCCAACAAAAGCAAGATCAACTCTTTTTAACCTTGCCGGTGTCCCAATACTTTTGCACATAGAGTTTATATTGTTATTAGCTGATACTCAAATATAAGGAATATAATATCAATATAAAAAAAAGTCTTCAGTACATTCAGTCAAACTTAAAATGATGGTTCTTCATCAGAACAAGGGTTCTTCAGTAAAGAAAATGCTCCAGTATAGATCCATGAACTCTCAAAGAACCCTTTGCATGAATAAAGGGTTTTTGTGTCTTTAGGCTGTTGGAAGATGTGCTCTAGAGGATTCTGTATAGAACCCTTTTTAAAAAGGTTCCATATAGTACCAAAACATGGTACTACTGTTATCACAGTTTGCATTGTTACAATAGTAAAACCCTTTCTGGTGCTATATAGAACCCTTTTCAAAAAGGGTATCGCAAATCCTCCGTCAATCTGAAGAACCCTTTCATGACATATTCATGCAAAGGGTTCTTTGAGTGTTCACTGTTCTATAAAGAACCATTCTATTTTATTGGTAGTACTTCTCTACAGGGACTAGACAAGCTGTGTGTTAGCACAGGATGTAATGTAAAGTACCTGAATGCATTAGAATAAGTGTCCACAAAGATTTGGACATATAGTGAAGCTTGGAAAAGCTGGAAAGCTTCTTATAGATCCATATACCCTGAGTTTTACACCAGTGCCAGGAACCCATTATCCAGGCAAAAGAACCATTTGAACATTGCGTTCTCATGGTTCTATTCTGAAATATTGCCATAGACCTGAATGGGGTGTGTTAGATTTGGGTTGAAATCTGCAGGAAGGTCACCCTCCGCTGATGGACAGTTAGAGATGATGGAATGCTCGTTATTCGCTTACAGTCTATACCAGACTCAAGAGGGACTCTTCCACCAAACGTCCACCACATTACAGATTCCTGACCGCTCTGAATGATATCAAATCCACATTCACAAAAGTGTCTTAGAAAGAAATTCTGAGAAAGAAATGCTTTTCCACTTCATGCTTTTAAGAAGAAATCTAAGACAAATTGTTATCCGTCATTTCTCCTTAACTTACAAAAATGTACAGAAACAATCATTATTCTCCCAAAAAAAGTTCTTAAATGTCTTCTTAAAGCTTACGACAGCGTCACACTTGACCGAGACTGTAAGAGTTTAGAATGTAAATTTCTAAAACGGTCTGTATAAATGCTTGGATCTCCAGAATTAACTTAACGTGAAGATTCTAAACGTACCATTAGAGTCGACATGAGACAAATTCACTTTCAAATTCACAAACTCAGCTCATTTTACTGAATACCTGAAAATGAAAAATGCTGTTACACACTGTTTAAGATAAGCTGTGAAATGCTGCATGGCCTGAATAAGAAAACGATGAAGGTTGTCTTAAAATAAAATAATTAAGACTTAAGAGGTTGTTTGAGAACTTTGGATTTTTGCATTTAAGAACTTTCTTTTGAACACCTTGTTTTTTTTATCTTAAGATCCTTAAGAAAGTCCATTTTTGTGTGAATTCAGTCACTGGAGAACTAGAAATACAACTGAAATTGAAATTTAATGTCCAAAGAAGATGGACAATGCATTTACTGCCCCTTAAGCTCCTTCACAAATTGTTATTACATGGACATGGACATGATGCCTGATGCCTGAGATTCATTGGTTTAGAAAGATGTTTTTAAGGTTTTTGGGTCGAATTTTGTTTTCTGGACCACATGGTTGATTTTTATTTGCTTTGGATGGTGTCGTCCTGGTGACCCCTGCTTCTCATCATCACCACTGTAACGAAATCATTGTATTATACAGAATTTAAAGTTTGCACTTTATGCCCCCCCAAAAAAAAACACACTAATTGTCTTCTTTGTCCTTCTTTTCCAGAACCTCACAGACTTCTTCACTGTCCAGTCCCAGAGTTCCTGATCCTTCATCCTCCATCATTTTCATTTTACTGACCACTGGCTTAAGCGCTGCAACCTGCAATCTGGACACCTAATGGACAATCAAATGAACTGCGGAGCACATGCTCTTAAGAGGACTGACATAAAGAAAAATGGGAGTGAATCCTGGTACTTGAACATAATGACAATCAGTATAAAACTGTAATATATGTACACTTCACGCTGTATATCATTTCTACAAAGGCCAGGTGTGTTCAGACTGCAGAACCCTGGCCGGCGAGAATGTGCCTTAATGTGTGAACTGTTTACAATGAAAGAGTAGTTTTGCAGCTATTAATAGGCCAGACCCTACTGTACAATGAGTGCTAATGAATGTGCGAGTCATTTCTGTTCCGCTGTTTTAAATGTGCTTTTAATGTCTCTCTGTGACTAAATGAAATGTACGTCCTCCCGTGATGAACATTATATCCATTAAAACTTGTGAGGGATCTCAGTCATACAGGAAATGGTGCTCTTTGCTTAATAATCAGGATATTAGTCGTATTTCTCCGGCGCACGTTAAATACCGAAACGAGGAGCCGAAATCCTCAGCCCTGCACTTGTTCAGCAGCAGTTTAGTATTCGTTCTTTGTACTTTACTCAGCGATGTGTGAAATGGAATCAATAAAGTTGTGCAATATGAAACTGATATTTAAGAGCTGAGTGTTTATTTCCAGAGCTCTTATGCAACAGTTATAGAGTTTGAAGTACATCGGCCCAAAACACTTTCCCCCCCAAAGCAAGGCATATCCTTCAATCGTGTGCTGTATGTCATCACTTTCATGCAAAATCCTGTTTTGCCATTTTATTTTTTCACTTTTTGACATATTAAGAATCTGGTGGTTGATGTTTTACACTCAACAAAATGTCATGATAAGCTTCATGACAGCTTATTTATTCATATCACCTTGTGGGGGGGGGGTGTGAATGGGGTCCTGTTTTATTTAAAGAACAGGGATCTATCAAAGTCTGATCTTCACATGTTTGTGGAAGTGTATCATTGGCATGAACAAAGGAGATTCCTGAGGAGCTCAGAAGAAGACTTGTTGATGCTCATCAGGCTGGAAAAAGCAGATTGTGTCAAATGGAGGAAATTCAAGAACATTATTACGCTCTCCAGGACTGCTCCACCAAGACAGTGAGTGAGAGCAGTATTCTTAGGTCCTATTGTGCATCTAATCAGACCACACCTGAAATCATTTCTATAACCTCCTGAGACAGAACTATGTGTAGAGTTTTTCAATAAGTGTGTAACTGTCTTAAAGCAGCACAAAAACGCATAAAAGTCATGTCAAATTTAATCTTGAAATGTCTATCCTAAAAATTTAGGATATTAAAATGGTAGGTTGAGGGTCCTTTAAAATCCAGGACCAGAGGAGTGATTTAGATGAAAAATGAAATGGGAACTGCTTTCCCTTTATCCTCCATATTTCACTTGACTGTAAGAAGTGAACAGACTCGTCTTTCTGATTACATTTGCCCTTTCTAAAGAGCCCCTGGACTCCAGACTGAAGAGTGTCAGATTAGGGCAAAAGATATTCCTATTCGTATTATCTTTAGAGAAAATGCCTTTTTATGAGGGTTTGGGGGTTTTAGAAGCCCGAGTGTAAGCTTGTCATTATCAGAATTTAGCCGTGCATCTAAATATAATGCTCAACATATTTGCATATTTGTCATTAGGCAATTTTACGTCTTCCCTGTGTATTGAGTGAGTAAGAAGAAGATTATTATAGATAATAAGACATGCTATAAAGAGTGATTTAGGGAAAACAACCACAGCATTATCTTCTTAACAGCGTCAAACTTCCCAGGTGCTATCATATACAACATATTATATTCCTGGCTATCAGGGAGCAAATGGATTATTGTAATCGCTCAAAAGATCTGATGTAATAAAGGAGGAGGCAACATGGCAGGATGCAGGTGAAAGAATGCATGATTATCATGATCCTTAAGAACCACGGAGTCCACACAAGTGAAAAAACAAGACACTATCAGAGAAGCAGACCAAAACCAGAGATCAGAGTCACTTTATAGGGCTCTATTTTTTGGCTCTGCCGTTTTTTAATGGTGTCTCAAAACAAAGAGCAAGTAAAATTCAAATGATGTACAACATATTACATTGCATTGTTTCATTTAAAGGTTAATTTGCAGCCACTGGCATTATTAAAGAGAAGACCGGCCACTGGTTGAAATATGAATGTGAGTTGTTGTAAAACTCAACATGGCATCGCTTTACAGATGAAGTCCCTCCTTTCAACAAAAAGAACCAATCAGTTTTTTGATTACACTGAGGGACAATCTGAGGAAGACCCAAGTTTCACTGTATTGTGTTTAAAACACATAAAGACGTGTCCAAAATCATTCACTAATCAAATTCTGGTCCCTATAATAGTGCCCTGTATAGTTATAGACGTAATTAAAACACACACACAAACAGTGACACTAGTCAAACCCAGACAATTCATTATCACCTACTGTATGAGATGCCATCTTAAGAGCCTGTGTGGGTAGCCCAACTGGGAACCAGAAAGTTTTGTCCTCAGGTTCCACAAAGACCCAACATATGGATGCCAACCAGGGTCCCTGATGGAACCAACAGGGGTTAAATATGGGTTCCATATGGGTTTTAGACTGCATACAGGGGCTACTTAGGACCCATGTTAGATTAAGTTGGGCTATAATATTTGAGCCCATTTAGGAAGATCACAAACAACACAAACCTAATCTGAGCCCAGACCCACTTGGAACCCACCTAGCCCATAATTCACCCATGTGATATCCACATGACCATGTACGCTGGGAAGCCAATCGAGGAATCAACGAGAAACAGTTGGAAGCGATGACAAGAGGTTGTGGACTAGACAAGACACAGATAAGAGTGATGACAAGGCAATAAAGGTACATCAAACTACAAAAACAACCTACAAATTGGTCTTGGGTTCTAATGAACAAACCTCCACTAGAACATGAAGTTTTGAACAAATCTAAATCAAGCTTAAATGAGCGAGGGCTGCAGTCACTGAGACCAACAAACTGATAAACGCAAGCAGCTATAACAGATTTCAAATGAAACCATGGAAACGAGGTAGGTGATGTAAACAGATTGCTTACTTTCATTGGTTCTTTGGGTCAAATTCAGTCCCACCCACCTTAAATTCAACAGATGGACTGTATGGGGAAAATTCTTTGAAAAATGTCTTAAAACAAAAGAGAAATGCTTTTATTTTCTCTGCCACGTCACTATGAATTCATCTCAAACACTATGGATAACAGTTGGAACTTGCCTCTGGGGTCTTCTGGTCGACCTGGAGTGAGGAAGCTCAGCACAGGGCCCCAGATAACAGATTTTAGGTTGTAATATTTGTTTTGATGTTTCTTGGCATCTCAAATGGTCTACGACAATTTGTTAACGAGTTACTAACCATCAAACGGGAGCGTTATTAGAAAGTGTAAAACAAATCAGCATTTGTTAATGACTTAGTAACACTTATAACTGCTGAAAGGGAGCTTTGCTGGAAGGTGTAAAGCTTTTGTTAATAGTTACAAATATTAACATGAACAACACTGGAAATGTCAAGATGAACAACACTGGAAATATCTTAGAAAGTAAATTCACATGTTAATGTAAAGAACATGATTGTGGCTAAAAAAACACACCCTGTTGTTCAATTATCTCTGGAGTAGGTTATGATACTGATATAATGATATACTGTATATGATATTATGATAATGCTGACTGGAGTAGAAAGAAATGAATAACCATTGAGATTGAATAACAGTGATGAATGTGGACTCCTTTCTGTTTACGTTATAACTGCTTTGAACCGATTTATAAGGTGTGTACAGCCTAATCGGTCACCGTTATTAAACTGTAAACCATTAATAAATCATTTCATAGAGCGATAGATATCTTTAAGACAGCCAAACCTGCTATATTCTTAAGATACACCAGTCAGCCGTAACATTTAAACAATTAACAAGTGACTTGAATAGCACCGATTATCTGCTTCCACTGGCTCCTGTCAAGGGGTGGACATACACCAATCAAGCATAACATTACGACCACCTCTTTGTTTCTACATTGGCTTGTTTCTACATTAGTTCCTCTGACCACACAGGAGCACCTTGTAGTTCTATAATTCCAGACTGTAGTTCATCTGTTTCTCTGCAGACTTTATTCTCCTCCTTTCACCCTGATCTTCAATGATCAGGACCCCACAGGACCACCACAGAGCAGCTGTTATGTGGGTGGTGGGTCATTCTCAGCACTGCAGTCACACTGGCATCGTGGTGGTGTGTTATTGTGTGTTGTGCTGGTACGAGTGGATCAGGTACAGCAGTGCTGCTGGAGTGTTTAAACCCCTTAGTGTCACTGCAGGACTGAGAACAGTCCACCAACCAGAATTATCCAGATTAAAGTCCTGTGGGCACTGATGAAGGACTAGAGGATGACCAACACAAACTGTGCAGAAACAGATGAGCGTCTGTCTCTGACTTTACATCTACAAGGACCAAAAGTGCTAAAGGAAGGACAACCAGTGGAATGGAAACAGGGATATGGGCACCTACGGCTCTTTAATCCTCAAGGTCCCACCTCACAACTTGACAGAACATTGAATTTGTTTCCAAATACTACAGGACACCTTCAGAGGTCCATGCCTTGACTGCTCAGAGCTGATTTGGCAGGAGAATGGAGACCTACAAAATATTGGGATGGTGGTTTTAATGTTATGGCTAATCAAGGAATGACACTTCCTTAAACCTGTGGCCTAAAACAGCCTGACGTTGTTGAACTGTGACTGTGCTCTCCTGTCTTTGAAAGGGAAGCCCAAACTCCTACAATGCAAATCCACTCCATGTGTATTAGACTGATGTTCCAAGTGGACTGGACTCAGGCAAGTGGGATTCACTGGGGGTCTCAGTGTATCAGCATTTGCCAGTAGCTGCATGTCTCCTGAGGGCTGACCACACATGCCCCAGAGGTCAGGGGTCATTATCAAGGGTTCAAGTGGGCTTGTCCAGCTATTCCCTAATGACTATTGGAGAGAGCTAAGTATAAAGAGATGATCTGAGACTGGTGTAAAGCCCCCAAATGAAACATGCCATATAGCAGTAATATATGTATGCAGAGTGGATTAAGCCTAAGATTGTCTATTCAATGTTTGTCATTTTATACACAAAATAAATGATGTGTTATTATGTTATTAATATATTATATTAATATACACACAGAAAGAAGACAGAGAAAAAACAACCACTACAAGAGCAACAATCAACAACAAATAAGGTTTTAAAAGAGTTAAAATCTTAAACATTAGGAGTCTTCATATTTTAAACCGAGGTTTGATGTCAGCTGTTTCCCCCTTTTGTGTTCAGTACGAATCCTCCAGCGTCCCCTTTTTGTCCAAATATGTATTAATATTTCCCAAAATTCAAATACATTACCTGGAATTAAATTCAGCAGTGAAGGTTTATGGAATGATTCTGATGGTTATGAAGGTTGTAAATGAAACACTGTGAGTTCATGCTGAGTACTGTGATGCGGTCATTCATTTATTCTGGACAGATTTTCTGCTTGTCATAAGGAGATAAATAGAGACTATTGTGCTTTAAAAAGCACTCGGAGTCCATTTATTAAAAGTGCTCAGAGAAATGGATCGTCTGTGCTGCAGAAGAGCCTACCAGTGAATGAGTTATTAATGAGGGTTTGGGGTGATGATGGTCAGACTGAATCTTAATTACAAACAAAATGAAACGTGTGAAAATGACCAGTGAACTAAAGTCACCAAAACATGTTATGAGGGACGCATGTGGACATATACATGTATATAAATGTAAATATAGACACACACATATATATATATAGGTAGATAGATGCATATGTGTGTGTGTGTGTGTGTGTGTGTGTGTGTGTGTGTATGTATGTTGGCATTATAATAGAGCCAGGGCTTGTGAACTGGCCTGACCTCCTGACCCCTCCTGCCTCACATGAATAGCGCCACTCGGAGGCTCCCCAGTCTCTCTGATTTAATAGAGCTGCTTCAGTCCCGCTGCAGTTTGTTTTACTCATTCTGCTCCTCATTAGCGCTCCAGCAGCTTCCCTGATTAATGCATTACAATAAACATTTCGACTCTTTACAATGCCATGCAAAAGTTTGGGCACCCTGTTCGAAATATCTTTATCTTTTTAAGATGATGAACTGATCTCCAAAAGCCATAAAGAGAGCTTTCCAACAATATCAATGTATTTTTGCACTCATATTTACAAGGATCCCAGACCTTATTAGATTATTAGGGCTGTGGCTCATCTATGGAGCAGGAGGGATGGCTTATGGGCCTTAAGTGCCATGTTTTCTCAAAAATTTTACACTATTAAGGCAGAGTGATTTGCTGGAACATACCAACGGCCAGATCAAACTACCCTGGTCTGAAGAAATGAATGAAGGAGGAACCCCCCTGTCCAGTTGAACATTTTGGGCTTAGCCTAAGTGGGCATCTATCAACGTCCCTGCTGTGGATTCACAATCATCGTTAGGACCTGAGCTTTATAAATTCTCTGTCTGTTTCTTCGTGTTCTTGGTATTGAGAGTATCCGACTCTACAAACCTCATTCCAACAATCAGCAGCTATGGGCTCCTCTAAGACGCTGAGTACTCTGAATATCAAAATAACTGCCCACAAAGTCCTTAAGACACATAAAGACTATAAGAAGATAGTAGTGATAGCAGTGAAATTACAGTTCACAGGAATGCTGGAGGGCAAGCTGAGGTCTAGAAGATCAAGAAACGACTTTCAGAGAGAACTGCTCATAGGATTGATAGAATGGCAAAACAAACCCCCGTTTGATGATAAAAGACCTTCAGGAAGATCGATCAGACTCTGGAGTGGTGGTGCACTGTTCTACTGACCTTCATAGATGAGTCATCAAATGAAAACCTTTCCTGCCTCCACTCCACAAAATTCAGTGTCAGAAGATTTTAATGAACCTGATGTAAAACACGTCCTGTAGACTGAAGAATTCTAAACTTTTTCAGGGGTTTCATGAAAAGAACACATTTCCTACTGTTACACGTAGGGGTGGATGGATCAAAAAAGACAAGGAGAGAATTTCCATGACAGGATAATTATCCCAAATGTCCTCAAAGAGTTATTAAAAAGGTTATCATTTAGGAAACCTGATGAACATGTTTGGGTGAAGCATTTCGAGTGTTTTGTGTATTAGAAACTGAAGAACCAGGGCGCTCTGACAGAAAAAACAAAACTGTGAGCAGCAGAAAACGCCTTACTGAACATCCAGAATAAATGGAAGTGTGTGTGTGTGTGTGTGTGTGTGTGTGTGTGTGTGTGTGTGTGCTTCAGCAGCTTTAATTACAACACACATCATTAATGCACAGCCTTCATAAAGACTAAGAGCACACCACACACAGCAGCATCACAAGAACAAATCAAATACAGCAGTACACACACACACACACACACACACACACACACACACACACACACACACACACACACACACACGCACACATGCACGCACGCACACACATATATGTGCAAAGACAAACACATGCTATGGACAAATGCTGTTTAGCACTGAGATAACTAAACCACACAATAATAGTGTAATTATTATATAAGCTATGTCTCCTTTTCCTTCACTCCATCCAGCACACACACACACACACACACACACACACACACACACACACACACACAGAGTAGATGGCACAGCTCTACTGGAGACACTCTGGTACGTCAGCTGTTGTCTCCACACACTAAATACATTTGTATAACACAGATGGAGAAGAACGTCCACTTTTAAAAACAGAACCCACATGATTTATAAAGGGGTGAAGAACCTTATGAGGTCATTTACAAAATTCATTCTCTTTATGCTTTTATTATGAAATCCTCTATTTTTCAGTTTCTGAAATATTGATAAACTGATTTCTTTCCACAATTCTATTCCACTGTTTCTATACATTTACTGTTACATTTTATGCAGTAGACATGTTCAGTGTCTGACAAAGCACCGATCGATCTATTTGCTGTGCAATAAACTACAAGTTAGCAAATTTACAGGAACTTCTCATTGAAGTCCATTTAAGAAGGTTTAATCCTGTTGGTCTATTCAACATGACATTCAGAAGAAAATCAGAAATTTTACATTAAAATGTCAAAAACATAGACAGTGGACAGTGATGTACAAAATATATATATTAAAGTAAGATACAGATCTAACACATGTCCATCAAACAAAGCCTGTGGAATAAACACATTAAATACATTCACTGATTATATAAACATTTTCAACAAAAATAAAAACATTAATCCAGCAATTTTAAGAGACATTGAATTAACGTATATAACTGTCACTGTAACTCTATACAATTAGAACTATAAACCTATAATCCATCCATTTGCCTGTCTGTCCATATATAGTTCCATATTAAACCTTCATTCAGTATTTTAGCCTGAATAAGAACTGATTCATATTTGCTTTCTATTTCACAATCATTTCAACATCATATTATATTATTATTATTGTTATTATTATTATTAATAGTAATAATAACAATAATTATTATTATAATTATTATATAATTATATATTTGTTGTTATAATTATTATTAATTAATTAATTGGGAGCTGGTATCGAGACTGGAAACTGAGAGCTGAGACTAGGGAACCGAGACTGAGAGCCAAGACTGGAACTGAGAACTCGAGACTGGGAACTGAGCACCTGCATCGTCAGCTGGGAACTGGGACTGGGGAACTCAGAGCTGGGACTGGAGTTGAGAGAGCTGAGAGCTGACACTGAGAACCGGGACTGGGAGCTGAGAGCTGAGACTGGGAGCTGGGAGCTGAGAGCTGAGACTGGGAACTGAGAGCTGAGTCTAAGAGCTTCGAACTGGGACTGGGAACTGAGAGCTGAGACTGGGAAGTGTGAGCTGAGACTGGGAGCTGGGAACTGGGACTGGGAGCTGAGAGCTGAGACTGGGATTCCTGTGAGAGAACTGTGCCAAATGAGCCTCGTGTTAATTGTTTGCTCAGATGCTAGTGTGGCTTTGTTTCAGACTCCTCTGCATCACACACCACACACAACCCGACACACACACTTACCCCGACAACCCCAACCACAGCAATCCCACCCCCTCAGCACGGGAGAGAGAGAGAGAGAGAGAGAGAGAGAGAGAGAGGAGGAAAGGAGAGAGAGAGAGAGAGAGAGAGAGAGAGAGAGAGAGAGAGAGAGAGAGAGAGAGAGAGAGAGAGAGATTCGTTTATTCTGCACTGAAGGAAACATTTCAGCTTCTATAATGATCATATATTTATTGTGTGTGTGTTTTATTAATGTATTATTTCCTTCTGCATGTGTGGTTCATATACACGCATTATCTCTGCATTCATTTAGGGCTTTATTAGTGTTTGTATTTATTTACTAATAATGCCTTGTATTAATGAAACACATATTAAATTGAAAACACGTGACTAATTAGGACAGTAATTTGGGATTTTAGTGCCTCAATATTTTAGAGGAAAATAAATGTGAATGTTATTTATTTTAAAAGAGCTGTCGCTAAACTACTACTACTACTACTACTATTATTATTATTATTATTATTATTATTATTATTAATAATAATAATAATAACAATACTATTATTTTTATTAGTAGTATTGTTTATTATTATTATTATTATTAATGCTGTTATTATTAATGCTAGTTACTATTACTATTATTATTATTATTATTATTATTATTATTATTATTATTATTGTTATTATTATTACCCCAGCCGACATTTCATCGTTTATTCATGGCTGAAGCAACATTGAGTCAACGTTTGATTAAGTAAAATCAATGTCGGGTTGATGTCGGAACGTTGTTTCAGCAACTTTGATTTACAAGCATGAATTGAACCTTTTCCCATTTTAACACAAACTCAATTTGCTTTTGCCACAACGTTTTTTCAACGTTGAAGCAACACCTGGTATTATTTCACCCATATCTCAACACTGAAGCAGAGATGGAATTGGCTGGAAAAGGTCGGGATTAAGCAGATCGAAAAAACGACGGAATCTGATTCCAATAATTATAATATCATATATATTAATGTCGTTTAATTGTAACGTTTACACGACCTATGTATTATAGATATTCAATGGTATATTTATTATTAATGATCAGTTATTACAGAGAGGTCGGAATTAAACGACAGCTTAATAGAGAATCGGTTTATATTGGTGGGAAAAGCACAAACGTTTAAAGATCATTTTTAAACGTTTATAAACGTTTACCGTCTTTATTGTGTGTTATCATACTGCAGAATCTCTCTCTCTCTCTCTCTCTCTCTCTCTCTCTCTCTCTCTCTCTCTCTCTCTCTCTCAAAACAAAAGGCTTTATCCTGTAAGCGCCAGCTCTCCACCACTCGCTGAGATCTTCTCCTCAGGGCTTTTCCTCTGTTGATGAATCTCTTCTCTGCATCTCCGACTTCTCCGATCTGTTTGCACAAGTGAAACTGAAGGGGGAAAAGCTCATTAGTGCGCCACCATGCGGCAGAACAGTGAACTGCAGCCTCATCACCAATGAAGACCAGAAGTGGACAGGGAGGAAAAGCTTAAGAAAAAACTACAGAAAAACTAGAGGATAACAAATTAAACAGTGGTGCATAATACATCTTCAATGATCAGGACCCCACAGGACCACCACAGAGCAGCTATTATGTGGGTGGTGGGTCATTCTCAGCACTGCAGTCACACTGACATGGTGGTGGTGTGTTAGTGTGTGCTGTGCAGGTACCGGTGGGTCAGATAAAGCAGTGCTGTTGGAGTGTTTAAACACTGTGTCCACTCATGGTCCACTCTATTAGACACTCCTACCGAGTGTCTCCACCTTGTAGATGTAAAGTCAGAGACAGAGGCTCATCTGTTTCTGCAGTTTGTGTTGGTCATCCTCTAGTCTTTCATCAGGGCTCACAGGACGCTGTCCACAAGATGCTGTAGGCTGGACAAAACACACAACCACCAGTGTCACCGCAGTGCTGAGAATGACCCTGCTCTCTGGAGGTCCTGTGGGGTCCTGACCTGTATGGCCAGTGGAGCTGTTAAAATGGATAGTGAGTGCAGAAGCAATGTCATGATTGGTGTATATCGCCGTTCCTATCTGTACTTTTTATTTTATTCACTTTTATATATTTCTAATGTATCCATCAATCCACTGAGTCACCACTGGCTCCCATTGAGACGTCTACTAATTCAATGTGTTTCCTGAAATCATGGGTATCAAGATTAAGAGTTCATCCTGCTTTTGTAAGAGAAACTGTCTCTAGCACCCAGGGAAGACTTTCGACTAGATATTGGATCACTGCTATGAGAATATAATCACATTCAGTCACAAGAGCGTTAATGAGGTCAGGATGTTGGATGATCACCGCCACACCTCATCCCCAACTCCCCAACTCATCCCTCTAAAAAGTATTGGATGAAGCACCATCATTCTAGAGAACACAGTTACACTGCTCCACAGCTCAGTACTGGTGGGCTTTATAGCCCAAAACTCCATGCCTGACATTAGACGTGGTGCCGATAGGTTGGTGTATCTGCTTCAGTGTCCTATTCTATTGGCAGCACTTCTGTACAGGGACTATGGGTGTAATTTAAATGAGCTGAATGCATTCATTAGAAGGGGTGTCCACAAATATTCGGACATGCAAAGCATGATAAATATGGATACAGACACTAGAAATCATTAAATCATAAACACTGCAGTTTAAAGAAATCCGACTAAATCTTACTATTTTCAATAGACAATGAAATCTACCAGTATTATTTCGACAGTTACTGGGTCTAATCCCTGTCCGGAAAACCTGCCCTCAGCTCTCCACAGGTTCTTCAGTTTGTGTTTGTGGAGATTTTTAAGCTTCTTTTCTTGTACTTGCTTGCAGAATGAGGGACTCTACAAAGAAGAGGAAGTGGCACAGTGGAATCATTGTCCTGTGCTGTGTCTCGGCCTCCAAGCTCTCCAGCACCGCTTTTCAGGATTCAGTAGGCTGCACAGGACCGGTGCTGAATGTTAATCTGGCCCGTTTCTTCAAGACGCAGCCAAAACTGATGAGCTCTTTTACAACAAGGTGATTTGTTGACCGTTCCCCCCTCTTTCTCTTTTTCCCGCCTTCCATGTCTTCCTGTTCGGAAGTGAGTAAATGAAAAAAAAAGGGAAGCGGAGAAGGAGCTGGGGATGGGTGTGGGGGTGTTGGAGGCCTTGCTCGGGTCTCAGTGGGGTGGAGGCGGGTACAGAAACGTCATTTTGTGCCACCCAGGTGCCTGGCACACTGGGGCTTTTTCACACAGACGTTGAGGGGGAATGGAAGAAAAAGGGGGAAGAGGAAATGAGACATTTTACTAATATAAAATAACATTTTGTATCTCAGAAGCATAATAAGTCTGAGGTTGAAGAATATGAGATGTGTAAATATATGTCTCGCACTCCTAAATGGTTGATAATCATAATAATAATAATCATCATCTGACTTGTTCAGCAGTGACACAGAAAATGCAAACTGACAGAGTTATTCTTAGGCTGTAGAAGTGAGGAACGGGAGGAAGCCTAGAGGTGTTAATTGGTACTGAACCTTTACATGATATGGATTCTCTTTAAACTTTAAAAAGGATTATTCTGATATTCAGAGACCTCGTTCACAATCAGAGCAAAGCAGAATTCTTTGAAGGAGAACCAGCCACTGAAAGGTTCTTCAACACACAGCAAAGAAGGTTCTTCTTGGTACTATAATGAAACATCTACAAAAGGTTTTATAATGATCAGATCTCATTAACCAGACAAAGAACCATTTAAGAGTCCAAATAATACAGAAGCTAAGGTCACCATAAAGACCACGTTTGTGCTGTTTATCAGCTGAAGCATGTAAATAATAATAATAATAACAATAATAATAATAACAATAATAATGATGATGATGATGATGATAATAATAATAATAATAGTAATAATAATAATAATAATAATAATAATAATAATAATAATAATAATAGTGTACAAATATTTAATTTGAAGCCATGTTGGAGCCTTTCTATTGGTGCATTCATCATAAAATTCTGATAAATGTAAAGATAAAAAGGTGTATATATAATTATATTAATGTACTGAGATGTTTAAATAAACTTTTTATTTGCATAAACGTTTTAATCCTAAACATTCTCTCTGGGATCACCAAGATAGATCTATTTATTTCCAAATAAAGTAATATTTGTAAAAATAATTTAAAGAAACACTTTTATTTTATCTATCATGGTGCAATATTGTAAGTAATCATGTAATGTGCAGTTTGTAAAGGTAAAGAATATAACGTAAAGACTTTTCATACGATCCTGCAGGACACAGAGCAGTCATCGGTCATAACCCTATAACTCTACAGTAGAACACTGAAATTAAACAATGTCACACGGGCCTGTAATGGGGGTCTGAATGGTCCATAGTCTGGAATTATTTAGAGCTTGACAGAACTCAAATGCTGGACAGTAGAACTTCAGTTTGCATTGTCCAATCAAGTCCACATTATTTTCTATGATAATTTTTTTGGTCTCATTGTCCAGCCCTCTCTCACATGGTTCTTTATTTCATTTCTATGAAGAACCATGTTTGTAAAAGATCTGTATGAGTGTGTAGAACATCATAAATGTTCTACTCACTTCCCTAGGAAGGTTAATTCCTTTAAGGTTTACATTCCTACATCTCTGTTACAAACATGGTTCTTCAGTGGTTCAAAAGAGATTCTTCTATGGTAGCACTCGAAGAGGCTGAAGCATCTTTATTTTAAAAGTGTATAAAACATTTTCTGCACAGAATTCATTTTACTGCATTTATAATCCCACATAATTTAATATGATATTTATCTGTAATTCTGATCCAGGTTTAGTTCCAGTTTCTATCATTTATAAATGTTTATGTTTTAACATCTGCAGATAATATAAATGAGAAATATCAGATACTGATGGAAAGTTCAATCCGCTCTTTAGACTGTGTGAACATCTTGAGATGAATGGACCGACCAAGCTGTTTCTTCCTCATGCTGTTGAGATTTTCATCTTGAGTATTGGTTTGTCTCGCCATTTCAAAAATAAAGGTGCTACTGAATGAAGCGCTTTTGAGTGATAGAAAAACCATTGCTGGTTCCACGAAGAACCTCCTTGTTAAGGATTTAAATGTGTCTTGAACCATTTAAAAGTCAATGTAAATGTTCTTTACCAAATTAAAGGTTCTTCATGCTCACAGCTCCTCTTTATGGATCCAAAGGTGCTTCTTTTATGGCACTGAACAAAGAACCATTTGAAGTGCCTCTGTTTTTAAGAGTGCAGAGGTTCTTCCTCACACTGTTAGTGAATTGTAAATGTGGAGTCTTGGCCTACGTCCACACAGAGATCCCTAAATAATTTTCGTCCACAGAGATAAAATGCATGATAGTATTTGAAAAAGAGAGACATCAAAACACCATAAAGAAACAAGAAAATGCAGGTTTAATCCCAAAATGAAACACTGTTCCCTGTGGAGTCTACTATTCGATCATGAAATTTCACATTCAAAATCTATACAGAGCTGTTTAGATCAGTAATAGAACAGTTTTTATATTTATTCATATGTGGAAATCTAAAATCCTGTACTCTCTAGAGATTTCCAGTGACCACAAATTACAGTTTTGAGCAGATTGGAGGCCAAAAGGGAGAGAAAAACCTGTTTTTAAAATATCTGTATATATATAGGCCATGATTCCTTGGAGACCTTTTGCTCTTGAGTCTCGAGTCCTCTGTGAATCCTCTTGGAATCCTCGTTTCTCTGAGCAGTTCTTCTTCATGGTATTAGAGAGTTTCTGATTCTAAATCTCAGGCCTCTCTGTGTTTCCGAGTTTTACTTTTTTTATTTCTTCCCAAACAAACCTTCTGAGTCTTGGTTGCTCTCAGGGGGAGCTTTTCTTGATGCTTTTGATACTGGCTCTTGTAAAATAGTCTAACAAACATAATCTGAGTTGAATCAAACTGATCTTTTGTCTCACACATGAGGCAAAGCATCCACACGCACAGTGCCCGCTCAGGCCTTGGCATGCCATGTTGGCACCATCTGGTGGCAGCAAAGGCCCTCAATATCTGTAAAGCTGCTTCATGCAAGGCGTCTGGTACATCTTGTACTTTTTTTGCTCGGCCACGCTCTGACATTTACATGCAACATCATTATTCCCACCAATTCATCTTCACACACATATTCCCAATTTCATATGCTTGGATTCTTGTTAACAAACCAAAGAAGAAGAGGTCCTTTCCCAGGGGTCTAAAAATGACAGATGAAAATGCTTCTCTTTCTCCACTTAGCCATTCTCGTTCTCATGCATTGTTTTAGATTATTGCTAGTTTGGCTGGTCTTTGAGTTCCAGAGCGGGATGAGTATTTTTTGCAGGGCCCTCCGTGTTGCATAAGAGAACAAGGCGCCAGTCAGAAGGCTGGGGCCAGGGTGCACCTCACCACCTCGGAAAAGCTCCCTCAGAGCTTTGTGCAGCAAAACAAAGCACAAACATTTCCCTTCACGTCGCCCACTTTGACCATTCAGAACTCCCAATTAACACTGAATGTCCTTGGTGAGATCAAAATGCGTGCAATTATCTGCTCGGACTTTGATGGCGCGGGGCTCCCATCCCTTCAACTGGCTGCGCATTAAGAAGAAGGGGAAAAAAACAAGAAAGGAAACGGTGGGCCCGTACACGGCACAATGGAACAGGACAGTGGACAGTGTTTCGTGTGGTCCCTTCCGCCGCGCGACACAGCCATAATGAGAGCTTGCACAGAGGCTTGGGTCATTTCACACACATTCCAGTGGACAATGCTGCCAGGACCGCTGCTAATGCCCATCAGAGTTGGGCCGCATTCAGTGGGGAGGGAAGGGCAGGTGCCAGGCAAATTTGCTGTTCTTCACAAACACAGCCGTTTTCTGGATATTGGGCCTCCAGTGGAATGCACACGTACAATGCGTAAAGCCACACACACACACACACACACACACACACACACACACACACGTAATGAAAAAAAAGGGAAGAATTCAGAAATGTTGACAATGACTTTTCTGCTTCATCTCAGTCACTCCTCTCCTTTTTTGGAATTTACTGAATAACAACATCAGACAATAATATCAGATTCATAATGGAATCCATAGATATTTTACAGCCAGATTAAGGTTTGAAACTGACATATGAAAATAGTGTGTAGAGTGTTTAAACCTCTCAGTGTCACTACTGGACTGAGAACAGTCCACCAACTAGAAATGTCCAGCCGACAGCATGCTTTGGGCAGCGTCCCGTGAGCCCTGATGAAGGACTAGATGATGACCAACAAGAACTGTGCAGAAACAGATGAGCTTCTGTCTCTGACTTTATATCTACAAGGTGGAGACACTCGGTAGCAGTGTCTAATGGAGTGGACAGTGAGTGGACACAGTTTTTAAACACTCTGCTGTGTCTGATCCAGTCATTCCTACGCAACACACACCAACACACCACCACCATCAGCATCACTGCAGTGCTGCGAATGACCCACCACTATCATACCTGCTCTGTGGTGGTCCTGTGGGATCCTCATCATAAGGTGAAAGGAACTTTGGCTTAATTTCTATGAAACAGAGAAAACAGGGAATACAAGAATAAACAGATTGTTCATTTGGATTGTAAATGAAATATATAATGTTTTTTTTGTTATCATAACCATGTGAGGAAATCATAATTTTATAGAACTGCGGAATTCTTTATTATTATCAGCTACAATGACCAGGATTATTAATTTACTCATATCCCCTTCCCCCAAACTAACTCAATGTACTGCTGCTCGACTGATGTTTATGTAATAACAGGTGTCAAGTGTTTGTATTTTTGTATATTTTATCTCTAATAGTCAAAAATAGTATAAAAGACAATTAAAAAACACTATAAAAATAGTCTAATAGTTTATCTCCATTTGCTGTTTTCAATGTTTTGCCATACTGTGATTCTGGCAGTTGTTTTCAAGGGGATCAAAAATGAATAAATAAATATTATGGAATAAAATCTTTGGAGATACATGTTTAGGGTTTAACAGACATTAGCAAGCTTTTAAACTAAATGAGTAATGAAAGGAAATGTGGTTAAATGGCTTCCACATCACACGAGGACGGTAAGGAGAGTTTAATGCTTCAACTTTTATACTCATCAGGTGATTTTACAAAATTCCAGAAGGTTGTGTCTGATTGTGATACTAGATACTAATCTAGAGATTCATTTATCATTTATCTGCACGTACAGAAGTGGTGTCTCTCAGTACGGAGTCGGGTTTAACGAAACATGCCAGACGTCTCTGCATGGAGGTGTAGAGGTTCCTAATGGTGTCCTGTGATGATCCATCCCATGCAGCTTGAATGTTCTCACTCAGTTCTGCAGATGGTGTGGTAGGGGTGGAGTGTTGATAGAGCATCCAATAGCGTCCCACACATTTTCAATCAGGGACAGGTCTGACGATGAAATTATTGGAATACCACACACATGGATTGATTGGTCGATTCCACAAAGACAGAAGTTAGACTCGTCCTTGAAGACGGCCTGCTACCATTATATCCACGTGGTATGGGATGCAACATGTTGATAAGAGCGTCCCACTTCCCAGAGCCCTTCCCCAACCCAACCTTAAACTTCCAACTGCTCTAGGAATATGTCACCTGGAAGGGATGCTACCAACACAATAGCACAAATCAGAATGGGAAGCATGAGCAAAGGCCCATCTTTGCTTATGTCACACGTGCAGCTGAGCGTGAAACGTGAAGCATTCACGTGTCAGATCGTCAAACCTACCCACGAAGTTTCATTTTTGTCAGTTGGTTCCTGTCGCACAGACACTCTCACAGCCACTAAAATGACTATAATTATTGACTCATATCCTCACTTAACCTGCAATATCATCTACTATGTCTTTCATAGTAAGGAGACCCATGAACATGAAAAGAGCAGTGAAAGACAGCAGTTATTTGTAATATTATATTCCAGTTCTGATGTCTGAATATTACGCTTTAATACCTGCATTATGCTAATGCTGTAATATTGTTTAATATTAGATATTTCTGGGAATATACTTCTCAAACAAAGCAGTTATTGTTTCAGGTATACTCACAGTGGACTTACAGTAGTGCAGAGGTCCTCAACCTTTTCCACCTCGTGGCCCAATTTATAAATATAACAGCCATAAACATTTTATACCACTTATATTGAAAGTGCTGCCACTGAAAACACGAGAATTATGGCCTGAACAGCTAAAATGAAATAATGTCTACTTACAAAATGTTCGGTGTGAAAGGTGTCTCTGTATGTCAACAATCCATCTCCATAGGCTCTCGTACCATATCTCATTTACTTTGGGTTGTACTTTAAGAAACTTCTGCAGCTCCAGTTCACAAAATTGTCTGAATCAGGTCTTAAACCCATTCATTTTGCCATGCATTACTTATGATTTGTGTTAATAATTATTGTCAAATTTCTTAATGTTTATAGAACATGATTATCTCTCTCTCACTGTCACTTCCTGTCTCTCTCTCTGTCTCTCATTCACTTTGTCTGTATGTCTCCCTCTCTCTCACACTTTCTTTGTCTCTCTTTCGGTCTCTCTCACTCTCATTGTCTGTCTCACACACGTCTACGTCTCACATTTTTCTCTCTCTTTCTCTCTCTCCCTGTGTGTGTATGTGTGTGTGTGTGTGTGTGTGTATTAAGATGGTAATGAATGAAGAAAGGTGAGGTGGACCGTGGGAACCCGAGGCTCTAGAGGGTGGTGAGTCAGGGGGCTGGAACAATGCTGGCGCTGTCGCCTTTCACCCAAACACCCCCTCCACACACACACACACACACCCCTCCCCACACACACACACACACACACACACACACACTCACACTCACACTCTATTACACAAACACCCTCCCTGGCACACAAACACACACACACAAACATCCTCTCCCACACACACACAAACACCCCCCACACACACAAACACCTACCCACACACACTCTACACACACATACATCCCATACATAGCACACACACACACAAACACCTCCTCACACACACACACGCACCTCAATACACACACACACACACACACACACACACACACACACACACACACACACACTAGCCCTTCCTGGCCTACATTCCCCACCGCGCCGCGCCCCTATCGGTTCGCCCCGTCACTGCACTGAACTGAAGCAGGGTTCTTCAAGTGTTCTTCAGGAAAGGGTTCTATATACAACCATCAACACTCATAGAACCATTTTTATGTTTAAATGCATCATGAAAGGGTTCTTTAGGCTGCTGAAGAGGGTTCTATATATAGAATCCTTTTGAAAGCTTCTAATCTTCCCATCAATGAGAACCCTCTTCAAAAGCGGAGGGTGGAGGGTTCTTTGAGTGCTCACGGCTCTGTTTCAAACCATTTTCTTTACTGAAGAGCCCTCAAAGAACCTTAATGGCTAATTGTATACTATTGTTATGATGCCACACTTTTAAGAATAAAAGAACCCATTTTGGTGCCATATAGAACCCTCTTCAAAAAGGATTTATGTAGAACCCTGCACAGCACATTCTCCATCAATCTGAAGAACGCTTTCACAACTAAACAAAAACTTTGTGTATTTTCTTCACAAATGATTCCTTGAACCAAATAGTAGAATTTTGGTGCTATTTAGAACCCTTTTCAAAAAGGTTCTATATGGAACCCTCTATAGCCCATTATCCATTAATCTCAAAAACCCTTTCACAATCCAAAGAACCCTTTTAAGGGTTCTTTGAGTGTTCATGGTTCTTTATAGAACCCTTTTCTAACTGATAAATCTTTGAAGAACCATCATTTTAAGGGTGTAGCTAACATGTAAATGCCCATTTCACATCATATATAGAGGGGAAAGCAGATTCTGTTTGGAATATGATGTACTGGTGTGTTATTTTCTGTTTATTACTGAAATTAATTTTATATACACTGAGCTTCTTTAATCAGTCATTACAGATCTCAGTAGAACCTGCATGTTTACTAATTCGATTGCAACCCTGATAGCAAGAGGTCTACTGTCGACCTGCTGCTGTTCCACTCTTTTTTACAAATTCTTTTGTGGGCAGTCGTCATTGGTTAAGCAGAATATTAAACAAAATACTACTTTGTGTCACTTATGTTCATTTAGAATCATATTTATCCAAATATCATTTATGCCGATTGTTGTGGAATATAAGGAAATAGGTAGAATATAGATTTCTGTGATGGGAATTACATCCCTTCGGCACAAATCTCAGAAGATTCCGGATCTGGAACTGATCTAACTAATTTATCGATGTAATCAGTGCGGTCCGAGCTACCTGGGCTTCCAGTGTAATCTATGCCAGCAATTCCCTCATTGTCCCTCACTGAGTTACCAAGCTGCCAAATGATTTATGCCTCTTAAAATAGGTTTACAGTAGTTGTCAAATTCTGTTGTGGCAAGTCATTAAGTACCCTTGTTTTAAACATTTCTTTGACTTAACATTATCTTATCAACACTAACAGTACCACCATGCTCCTTAGGACATGCCAGCAAACTATAACATTTTGTGATACACTTAGTGGGGAGCTCATAGAGACCTGACGAATAGACAATACCAGCAGTCAACAACTAACGTTTCAGATAATGTTATATTAATATGCAATGACGTACAAACCTGTCCAACAAGACCGTAAAATCTGCAGAACAGGACACGTTACACACGTACGGATGTTACAATCTTGTGAGCAGCTATTTTCCATATGTGCGTCCCTCCCTGGCTGTATAGTGTTTTTGACAAAAAGAACAGTCAGTGGACTTGAACCATGTCACAATTGCTCATTGCTCTTGTACAACTAGACACACCCACAGATGTCATCACGGTTTGAGCTGAAAAACTAATCTTTGGTTCCTACTGCGAATGAACTTTTCAGATTCCGGAGCATTTTTTTGTTGGTGGAAACAGGCCCAACGGTTCAAAATTAGGTTTGCGAACTGGAACGGAGCCCAATCCACGTTGCTGGAAAAACACTATGTGTGAAGCCGGTAATGTTTGCAATCAGTGAGCCTGTCTGTACATACTTTTGGATACAATAACATCAGATATAGCAAATTGCTGATTTGTTTATTTATCTTTATATAATAGTTAATTCAAGCCACACAAGCAGATTGCTTGAGAAGCATTCTAACACCCACTGTATCACTCTGCTGGACAATGCTGCGAAGGGAAGCTAAAAGGATTAGGGTAAATAATAAAAGACAAATGGCCAAGAAGAAACTGAGTGGGAAATTTGTTGGTCTGTTAAGGAGCTGAAGAAGGAGCTGCCATCTGTACAGTGAGTGAGTGGAGTTCATTCAGGGACTATGACTTGGCAGAATCCAATTAATGTATTTCTTAATTTATTTATTTTCCAAACTGTTGGATGAAACCAATAGAACACTTAAGGTCATGTAAATTACCATTATTTCACGACAACACTCTCCCTCTCATGTTCTATTGCTTTAGAATACAGCACATATAATTCTACAGATCTTGTGTTTGCATCAGAAACTCCAGGACAACCATGGAGTATCCAAAGCAAAAGTGTTCTTACACTTGATGTAGGAGCATGTTTGTGGAACACCGAGTGGTTTGTTTAGCACATCTGGTGTGACATGGGCTTATTCACAGTTAGGCCTTTTCCACCAAAGAACTCGGGTTCTTGAATTGGTTCTGTTTGGGCTTAAAAGAACCTTGGTCTTTTTTAGCGAACCATCCCACGATTTATACCAGTTTTAGTGGAACCGAGGATTTGTCACAGATAATGTCAACAGAGGGGCTGCACAGCCTCAGTAAATGGAAGTGAGAAGATGGTAGCAATAGAGATTACCTGCGAGCATCTGTGCTGTTAAAAACATTTGTTTTTCTCCAAAAATCAAACATGGATCAACTTTTGGAGATAAGAAGACATAGATGACTGCTTGCTCCTGTACAACGAGACAAGCCCACAGTGGTTCAAGCTGAAGAGCTTACCAAGCTTTGGTTCCTGCTGCAAAAAAACTTTTCATGGTTCTGGAACCTAATTTTTTGGTGGAAATGTGCCAGAGTTCAAAATTAGGTTTGTGATCTGGAATGGAACCTGTTCCAAAATCAATCATTCCAAAGGATTGAATTGGAGGGATTTGAGAATTGAGAGAGAACTCTAACCCTAACTCTAGTCTATTTCAAGTCAACCCATTCCAGTTTAAATAAGACTCCACTCCAAAAAGTCTGCAATTGAACAGATCTAGTTGGGGAAACCCTGCAGAAAAATCCAGCTGAAGACCAGCTTTTGCTGGTTGCAGGTTTCAGATCATCCAAGATGGTTTTAGATGGTCAAGGTGGTCAAAAACTAGTAACACAGAGAAAATAGGCAAGAAAATAGTACATTAGCTGGTTAACCAGCTCTTGACCAGCATATGGTATGTTGCATTTGATTTTGGTCATATCAGGTTAACCAGCTTGTCCTTGCAGGTCATGCTGGTTGACTAGGCTGATCTTACTGGTCATGCTGGTCAACCAGCTTGGTCATGTTAATCATGTTGACCAATCAACATTGAACATGCTGGTTGACCATCCTCTAGTACTATGAGGTTTTGATGGTTGTTCTCAATAAAGACTTGAATGACCAGAACTTGTTTTTATGTTATTATTTTTGCCACATTACATTTGTCAATGCACTTGACTTGGAATGAGGATCAGATCACATTTTATGGCACATTAATGCAGAAAACCATACAATTCCAAAAGGTTCACATATTTTCCTTGCCACTGTATACCATAGCAACCACCTACTAACACTGTAGTAACTGCCAAGCACCTTAGCAACCAACATGACAGATGTACCAAACCAACCAACCCGAACATCACAGCAACAATGCTGAGCTACAATCAGTTTCTACAAGGTGTTTATTCACTGCTTTGTTAATAGTTCTTTTATTAAGGAAATGATTACCGTATTTTCTGGAATATAAGCCACACCTGATAAAGAAAAAAAAAACCCTGGAAAATAACATATATAAGAAGAAAAAGCTGCACCTCATTATAAGCCGCATGGTTTAAAGTGTGGGGGAAAAAAGTAGCTTTATTTTTTCTGAAAAATAAAGAGGCCTTGTACTGTGAACTCATTACTCAAATAAAAGTGAAAGCCAGTTGTTAGTTTTCATCTAAAACGGAGAAAAATGAAGACGTCTATTACCCAACTGAGAGAAATCCTGCTGTTACACAGTAAAATCCATTTTTATTTTTAGCTCGGCTCCATCAGGGCTGCATGTCACAGCTGTCAGTGTGATCTACAGTGTGATTTCATCAGTAGCAGTAGGAGGAATTGAGCATGTCAATCAACAGCTGGCCTTGGTAAGGTTTCGTAATCACCTCTCACTTCACCTGATGGTCCACAAGAGGAGAGTCGTCTCTCTCCATCCCCCATCCTCCGAGCCGCTTTAATAGCAGGGCCTGCACACTGCAACATGGCACCTATGTAATCGCCTTTCACTGCTGCTTAATGGCACTTCCTTTTGCAGCGCCATGTCAATAGCCATAATTGCATCCTTTCAGAGGCTTTGTCACTGAGCCGAACAGGAACGAGCTAGATAACTGCTATAGATGATATACAAGGATTTTCAAAGAAGTGTTTTCTGTGCCACTGGCTTCTTCCAAGAACCTTCCCAAAGGAGGTTTGTCCTACTGGTTAATCTCCTTATGCTTTTCTAAGAGCACAAGAAATGAAGCATGAACACATACAGTACTATACCATAACAAGGTGTTATGGACAACAATTAGTCCCAAAGGAAACACCGGCTCTGTTTATGTAGATTTTCCCCAATCCGACTGAATTAATAATAGATCGAGACTCCGTTTATGCATGATATAAGTAATTGGATCCAAAATGAAGTGCATGTGTAGAATACCACTTAGTGTAGACATTATCCTGACATTACGTGAGTCAGAGTAAGAGGAGCAGCAGTGTGTTACCTGAGCTTGCAGTTTGTCGGTTTGTTTTTCCTAATTGCTTTAAAATGAAAGTGTGTTTTTCATTCACTTATTAAAGAAAGGGGAGAGGAAGAGGTCACATGCTGAAACATTACAAAGCACGTGAGCTGGATTCCAGTCTCACCACTGACAATTTGAAATGCAGTAAAGACTGTTGGGACAGACATTATGAAGGAATTCATAGATTTTGAGTGGAAGTGAATTTTCCATATGACTTGGTAGTCCTTTCATATTTTATTCAACTTAATGATCTGCCCAGATCATGTTGAGTAAAGCATTGTCTCCAATGTAGTCTTATACATTCTGATTGGGAATTCAAGTGGATACAGGTGTTTACATGGCTAATTTTCTACTATTTAACTAATTGTAAATATATATAATTTTATATGTATATACACAAATATATGAATATATATTTGAATGTCAGTGAGTATCCAGGTCAAAAAACAGCTAAAACTCAGTAGTTCCCGACTGTATTAAATCTCAGTTTAAACATGTACATGTTTAGTGTTTCTTGCATTTTCAGCTCAAAACCACTCTGGATGATCACTTTCCAAAGGAGTTCCTTATGAAAAATAAATCAGTAAAATGATTTTTTTTTTATCAAAACCTGGTGAAATTCATACAAATATTTTAATTCTCTTAATTTTTGCATTTCAAATGAAGACAAATTTGATTAGCCTAGGACCTCCTGAAAATAACAATCTGTCTCCTCAAATACTTTTCTAATTGTTTTGGTGAAAAAAGTACATTAAAATACAAAAACATCCAACCAAATTAGCCTAGGGTTCTAAAGATATATGGGGTATTTAAAGATCGCCCCCCTCATTTGATCAGGTAGAAATTACATTCAGAAACTGTATTCAATTGGACTCTGATAGAGATATATAAATGGCCAATTGAGATATCAGTATGTTAATGTTGCATTTAATATGACATTCATTACAAACTGATGGTGAAAGTATACAATATCATACATCTCCACAACTCTCTACCTCTAGGCACCAATATTTCGGCAGAACATGCACATAAACCGCTTGAATTGCTGTATTGCTTGGCCTTTGTTGACATTACAGTACTTGTCTTTCTAGACTAACATGCTTTGGAGCATCTACCTTGGTTACATTCACCTAGTAACACATCTGTTTACAGAAGCAAACCACAAAGGATGCCTTTCTCCTCAGTTTCTCTTTTTCAGAGAACAGAAATCAAGAGAAAGACCCTTTTTGGGTCCATATGTCCAAGAATGTTGGATGCAATTGTTTCAGAACCCTTTTTGTGTTAACCAAACAAAAAGTTCTCACACATTCAGATGAATCGGTATATGACTAATTGCATTTTAGTTTATGCAACACCAGCATTCAAAACCAACTCCCATATGCTTTCTTTTTTAACTCAGCGTCTGGGATAGAACATCTGAGACATGAACGTCTGACTCAGACATTAAGATCTACACCAGAGAATGAAACCTGACCAGACAGTGTCTATGAGACATTCAAGCGACGAACAATGCACCAGCTCCACCCATCTTCATTTGACACGCCTCATTCTGGAATTCGGTGGGTGTACGTTCCCAGACACGAAATGCACAAAGTGGCCGTCCTGGGGGAGTTTGCCCTCGTGACTCCTCTGTGGTGGACTTATGGAGCAGTAGAAAGGCTCTGGGAACCCTCAGCATTACTCCCAGGGGCCCCCGGAGGCCTCAAAGCACTCTTCACGGCACTGCATGCGGTAGTATGAATATGCATGCAGTGATAAATGGGGCCAAGCCTGGTTTTGATTGTGATCCATGGTCAGGGCACAATGGTCCACAGTCCTCCTGCTTTATGGCGCTGGTCCGTGAGTATGTGGCGGCCTCAATGCCTGCTCTGATTTAGATGCATGGGAATGGCCCAGCCTCTGTCTGCCCTGGATGTTCCCTGTCTACCTGGGTGGGTTTATGTCTATTTGAGGGCCTATAGATCCTTACTGCTTAAGCACATTTGGCTGTGGCATGAAAGGAAGGGAATTACATTTGCACTGTATAACGTACATCTTCTGATTTACATAACCGACCATGGTGGTTCCAAGGGACAATAAACAAGTAGGGGAGTATCGAAGAGGGGCAGTAGCAGCCGAGGATGGATACAAACAGCCACCCTTCCCCTGACTGCACAGGAATTTGACGCATGCTTTTCAGGACAAAGGGGAGGCAACAAAGTCAGCCCTGCCCATATTCAGCCCCGCCACATTCAAAGACATCTTTGGTGCGGTGCCACCCAGGAGCTGCAGGGCCCCCTTCCCATGTGAGGTAAGCGACCGATCTGTCCGTCAACGGCTGTCAGGAGAAAGAGACGTCTGGACCGGTGCAACAATGCCGCCAGACTGTGAGGCATGCACTCCTCCGCTCGCCATCCTGCCTAGCAACCGCCGTCAAGTGATAGAGAGGCTTCATCCCTAGCAACAAGAGCCAAGAGATGGTGAGGCCTTGCACCTTAGCAACAAGGTCCTCCTGCAACTGAAAAAGGAGCTTCTCTGGGCAAGGCTGAAAAGACACCAACCACCCCCACCCCTAGCACCACCGACCCCCTTTTCTTGTGGTGTGAAGTTCATCTGATGGCACAGAAAAGAATAGATCCCTCCCCCCACTCAGACACTTGTCAAATGCAGAAAAGAAAGGCGGGCAGATACTTGGTGGATAAGATCATGACTATTCTGTTGTTCTTTGCCGCAGAGTTCCGACAGAAGCTCTAAAACAACTTCACACTGGCAGCAGCACATACCGATGACTGCCGGGGACTCCCTCCTGCCTGGAGCATGGAGGAAGAATGGGGGGGGAGCATGTGGAAGGAGGCAAATCCTTTATTCAAAAAAGGGGAAAACGCGGGAAGAGAATGTTCTCACTGTGCTTCAGTATAAATACTTGAGGTTAATTTTACCTTCATACTTTTAATATTTTATATTATATCCGTATATTAATGTGACTTTTATGAAACGTTTGATTTTTATGTTGTTATACAGAACATTGTATAAAAGATGCTGCAAGTACTTTAGTTCTTCTGAGATACGTGGTTGTGTGTCCCCTTGCTTTAATAACTGCCCCAATCCTGCGAGGCACAGATTACATCAGGGTCTTCTGATGGTTCCTGTTGTCCACTTTTCCACAAACTCTGTGCTTTGTAATTAATCAGAACACAATATTAACACTTCCGTTTTCATTGAATTGATGAATTATTTCCATTGACTCTACTGCACACTATCAACATAGAAAACACTGACCACCTATGAATTACCAGTGCAGAAAGGAGGGTGTTGCCATGTTTAATGAATCATTTGACTGAAAGAGGATGCAGTGCTACATGTACAGTGCTATACAGCTCAGGTCGCCACCTGTGAAGAGCTTGGTGTTTTCTCCCCATGTGGGTTTCCTCCAGGTACTCTGGTTTCCTCCCACCAACTGGCCATGCTAAATTGCCCCACATGTGTGTTTATGTGTGTGAATGCTTGTGTTGTAACCTACAATAAATTGTTGCCCTGTCCCGGTTGTATTACTGCCCTGTCTCCCACGATTAGGGCTCTGGATCCACTTCAAGAAGAAGCAGATATGGAGATGGGGTTGGATGTGCTGGTGGAGGTTATAAGCCTAATGGTAGCCTCTACATCTAGTCATGGTAGTCACATCTGCATTTTTCTCTGTACTAGGGTGACCATATGCCCTCTTTTTCCAGACATGTCCTTTTTATGGCATGTGAAAAATGGACACGTTCCCTGGCATTTCATGTTCCAGGTAATCACACATTTATAAGTAGATTCAAATCTAGGGATTTCATTGACCAATCCAGATGTGTGAATGCTCCTGAATCTTCAACATGCCAATCAGTCACATCTCCAGCCCTGTAAACACCAGAATTGTCGTACACTGGAATACAGTATTGTGGTTCAAAGATACTGTTACATCAAACAAAGCCCCCAGAACATCACAGAGTCCTCAAAGAAGGTTTCCTGAGGCCTACAATAAACACAACACTCAACATCATTCACATCCAGATTCATCTGACCAGATAACACACTTCCAATCATCAACAGTCCAATGTTTGACTCTTCACCCAGTGTAACTGGCAACTTAGTGAACAGAAGTGAGCACAAAGCATGCCACTCTGCTCCATATGTTGATGGTCTGCAGTTTCCTGTAGAAACTGGTTCTGAAAGACCTGTATTGACTTCTAGAAGCAATTATTGCCTGAAAGCAAAGCGATTTTAATTCAGTACAAAACCTGGAATCTTGCATTCCTTTATATTTGGCTAGAGAAGCATCCAACATCAATGCTGTCTGCATTGATGAAGCCTCACAACCTACCATCACCCACCAGTAGCTCATTAAGGGAAATTTGGTTTGTAATATAAATCAATTGTTTCATTAACTTATTGTAACCATTTACTTTTTGTTGGTGTATCATTTATTGACAAAATATATCCCACATTTATTATTATTATTATGCAATTAATTAATTAATTCATTCATTCATTCATTCACTGGCCCAAATAAGGAATCGGACAGCAGGCCAAGCCATTGCAATATATATTGCATGCTAATGCAGGAGCTATTTTTTTTATTTGTAATTCTGTGCCCAATACTTCTTAATTAATTCATCTGAAATGAATGTATTTACTTTTGTGTCACTGAAACTTGTTCATTTATTTCATTATTTATTTACTTTAAACCCAGTTTAGAAACATATTGATCAATATTGTGGCAAAGAGGTCACGTGACTAGAAATACGTTTGGATTAAAATATCAATGTAACGTCACAACAACAGTTTCACAATGTGCACTTCATCATTTAGTCACAGAAATTGGGTCAGAACTGGTTAAAGCCTTTTGCCCAGGATCTAAATCTGTGTGTGGTTGACCTGCAGAATCTCTGGACCTCAGGCCCAGTGTTCTTGCTGAAATGTGCACCCAGTTCATTAAAGAGTCGAGGACAATGAACGGGAACTGTGTCAAGAGTGTAATCCTGACGGGAGGGTCGACAAGAGGACAGAAATTCAAGCGTTAGGGAAGCCATTAAGAAGGATTTGGGGAAAACATTGGGATTACATTACAACTCTTCTCCAAAACAAGCCTGGACAAATGTGAAGTTCTGTTCTCAGCTGTTGAGGTGGGTCTCGCCACAACCAGGTGGTGCAACAGAGGGGACGTTAAGGTCCTTTTCTTCTTCCTGTTGTTCTACAGCTTGCAATCCTCATCTGTCCCCCAACCAAGGCCTTAAAACTCCTCCTCCCTACTTTTCTCCCGTCTGTCAGGTAGCAAACCCCTTTTTCCCTGGCCACTGAAGGAACATAATGCATGCCTGTCTCTGTCAGTTAAGTGAGGGGATTGATTAAAGGGGCCTGCCAATCAGTTTATTCCAATCAATTAGTTCCCATTTGCCCAGAGCCCTGGCTTAGCCAGAGCTTGCCATAATCAGCGGTTCCACCTAGTCATTAGCTGTAATTCTAGCTCTGATGTGGCTTCAGCTCCTCATTCATGGACTCCGTCTTGACTGAGGGTGGGAATATAGTTAGTGCGAGGAGCAAGGAAAGGCTGCCCTCTCTTTATGCAGAGCAGATGCTTTACCTCTATTGAATCTATCCATCAGCACCTCTAGATCTCTAGGGTTGAGAGCAGGCCTGAGGAACAGAGGAACAATCTCGTGAAAGGAGGTGTGAGCCAAGCTGGTGGATGTGTTAATGAGGAGAAAGGAAGCTAAATTCGTACAGTCTAAAACCAGCTCTCAGCAAGATCGCGCAGCGAATCCCGCAAGCGTTTTTCACGATGACTTCATACAGGGGATCATTTGTCGCAGCCTCTATAGACTTCAAATGTAGATCCTCTTTTGAGTGCTTAAAAAGTACCCTCGGCTTCATCATATGGTTGAACACCTCTCCCTTCTTCTTTGCTCTTTAACTTGTCAATCAAGCTTGGTGGTGGACTGAAAAGGCAAATAATCAGCTTTCAGCTAAATTCGCCATTATACCGAATCCCCTTACGTTCCTCCGTCTCCCTTTCACGCAAGGCCCGATGCAGGTGGATCCTCTAATTAGATGAATCTTTTAGAGCAAGGCCTTCACGCTCCTTCCCGATTGTTAGGTCACCCTCCCTTTCAATCTGGGCTTGATGCCTCTGCTTTTGTGTCCAAATCAACAAGACCTGTGCTTCCAATGGATCTGCTATTTCTCCATGCCCACTACACACAGGCCTGCTCTCCTTATTGTCTGGAGAGGGGGTCACGCTCCTGTGGACCAGAGCTGTTGACCCTTATAAATGGATTCATGTCACATTGACAAAGGCTTGATTGGGTTTTAACAAGGGCCAAAGTTCCTGGCCCTGAAAGGACAATGAATGAGAAAGTATGGGACATTTGAGAAAACCAACATGTGGTTCTCTGGAAGGCCCCTTTAATGAGATGACTTGTGCAGTGGATCTGCATGAAAAGGTATCGTAGGCCTTCAATGAACATAATGCCCTAAGAGAGGAACCTTCATTAAGTGCACTGTACCTGAGGAGAGAACTTCTGACGAGATCATTTGAGAAGAATGAAAAGTATTACAGTGATATTATTTTACATTATACTCTGAACCTAGATGCTGCATTGTCTCTGGACTTGACTAAACACAGTGGACCAGCACCAGCAGATGACATGGGAACCTAAACCAGCACACACAAGAAAGTCCACACTGGACTTCAGACACCTTGGATTCTCTTTCTCCTGACTCTAAGAGCTTGAGTTGGGACTTAGAGAATTTCTTTCATCTGAAAAGTGGACTTCTGATGCTGTCTCTGCTTCAGAAGGGTCTTGATATTAGGAATGCTGCAGTTGGAGCCCCTTTCCTGGAGATGTCTGTGGGTGGTGGCTCAGTCCACTCCACGTGAAGCTCTTCCAAGTTCTTGAATACACTTATCTTGACAGTCCTCTGAGTGATGTGGTCATCCCTGTTGCTTGTGCACCTTTTCCCACCCCATTTTCCCCTTATAGCAATGACTTTGTTTGATTTCTTTTCCATGTTTGTTTATTTATTTATTCATTTATTTATTTATTTCAGATGGGCTCTTCTGCACAGATTTGCTCTACTCTACATCACCTACATCTGTCATGGCTGTGTGAGTTTGGAGATTTTTGCCAACCAAAAATGAGATCCTCCCCATGTTCTTGTACAACATCTCCTGCAAGCGAATCAGAGTCAATAACAACCTTAAGTAGTAACGTTTTCGGTGCAGAACAACCAAGAACATCAGCGTTTCAGTGTAAAAAGATCTATTAGCCCAGATGTACCAATCATCCTGCGCCAATCAACCCCTCCAAGTGATATAATTATCAGGTCAGGAGGGGAAAGGCTGGTGAATAAAAGACACCACCTTTCTCCCACCCCCTACTCATAGCCCACCATTATACCACAGCAACAACAGGCCAATTTGTCCGCGAGGCCCCTTGTGCCCACACTCCCTGCCGAGTTATTTAGCTCCTCTCCTGCACTTCAATGGCAGGTACTGATTAGAGGGGCTGCAATCTCCCTCCCCTTCTCCAAAAAGAGAGAGAGAGAGGGAGAGAGAGAGTGAGAGAGAGAGAGAGAGAGAGAGAGGGTGGGGGGGGTGGACTAGCCCCCTTCATCCAGGCAATCTTTAATCTGATTACAGGCTTTCTACAGCTTTTCAGACAAGACCAGCCTTGCGGGACAATGGCAGACCAAGTGGTTTTACACACAGCCTCTGAGCTATGTGATCCAAGTGTGGAAACTCGGGGAGCTCTCCCTCCACTGGCAGTCCTTTTCAGGTTAGACTATAGCCGGGTCAGCCCACCTGCCTGCCCGCCTGCCCACTCCTCTTGCATAGGGTCACAAAGAAGGAGGGGGGGGGATTAACAAGGACATCTCTGTTACAGGGTCAGCTCACTCCTTTCCTCTCCAACCTGCCCTCCCCTCCCCCAGATCCCCTGCAGACTTGTTTGATTAGGAAGAGCAGATCTAACCCTGGCTCCTTCACCCACGCATTGCATGACCTGATGCCATCCTCGCCGTCCTCTTCCAACCCATGGGAAAATCATCAGAAAAATCAACCCAATGCCTCCCCACCCACTGCACATCACCCACTCCCACCATCCCCCCGCTGTCCATCTCATTTGTACCTTGTAATCCCCCCCAAAAACTCAGCGAGCTGCTGCATATCCTCCCTGTCATGTTTTTTTCCGCCTTTCTTTTTTCTTCCCTCTTGTTTGACTTTCCTCCTGTGAGGCTTACAAATGGAGAATTCCTCAAAGAGCCGCTGCAGGATGCGAAGGGTAAGCTAATGGATGTGAGCGCTGAATTCATTACGGGAAGAAAATAGAGGAGATGGCTGGAGACTGACTGTGTCCAATCAAAAAATTCAGTTGTGAGCACAAATTTCATGTTTTCAGAGCAAGGAGTACAAAATCCCTTGTGACTGAAGACTTCTATAAGTTCCTTGAGAGTTACCTTAAAGGAACCAACTTCCATAAAACCCAATGGTGTTAAACATATGAGTGCCGAGAACCTTTTGAAGGTTTAAAGACCCATCGCTTGTATAAACATGATTCTTCATTGAATAAAGAACCAACATCCAAATGTTCCATGATTTGTTGAGTTGATATGGTTCTGTATAGAGGCTTAACAGTGGCTTAACTACAGAACCTTTGAAGTACATCTTCTACACCTCTCAACCCTCCATCTAATCCCTCTTTCAGTCAAGCTCAAAGGGACTATAAATAGCAATCAGCAATGCCACGGAAGAACCGCCTTCCATAAAACACAGTTGTTTAAGATGTATGAAGAACCTCTTGAAGGTTTAAAGAACCCTCATTTGATGGAAAGATTATTCTCTTTTACCACCAAACCTTATGGGGAGAAACTGGTTCTTCTGCAGCAGTGGTTCACACTCCTAAAGAACAAACATGATTCTTTATTGAACAAAAATTGGTTCTCCTAAAGCATCACTCATATAATCTTTGGTAGCGCCTTTGTTTTGAGAGAGATTAGAGAGGGTTAGCCAGTTCAAAATACAAATGTTTCTTGAGTGGCTTTACTTCAGAAGCCTTGAAGAACCCGTTCTACACCTCTCAACCCTCTGTTCCATTCCTCACATATCTGAGCTTCTCCAAAACTTACAGCCTTCAATAAAAAAGATGCTAGAAAAGGTTCTTTGAGCAATGTCATAGAAGAACCACCTACCATTAAACCGAATTGTTTAACTGAGTGTGAAGAACCTCTTGAAGATTTAAAAAACTACACTTGATGGTAAAGTTCTTGACATTTACATCCCTGTTACAAACATGGTTCTTTGTGGAACAAAATGGGGTTCTTCTACAGCATCTGTGAAAAGACCCTTGGTAGAGATTAGAGAGGGTTGACCAGTTGAGTCAAGTTTAAGTTAAATTGTTGTTGGTGTTATTGGTATTATATACAACCACTATTCTTACTACAGAACCATTGAAGAAGCCACTTTTAAAGAGTGTAAGATGCCACTCCGAAAAATCTTCCTGCAGCCTCTGATAAATATAAGGCTGTGAACTCTTCACCTCTTCATCTGTTCCATCTGAAGACCTACACATTTGAAAAGCAAGGTGTTACAATGGGTTATTTAATGGCAAAGAAGAACCATGTCTGTTATAGAGATGTTTGGATGAAGAGCATTTCAAAGGTTTAAAGAAGCAATCTGAAGGTTCTTCACACTCTCTCAGAAACATGGTTCTTTAGAGAAACAAATATGGTTCTTCTATGGCATCATAACTTTTGTGACACCTTTTGTAGATGAGTGTAGATGAAATTGAATCCTTTATTTTGGGAGGGAATACACAGGCTAACACATATCTGTATATTCCATAATGATATGCTGTATTAAATTGTAGCTGAATATACAATCCTGGGCCTCCTTTCTCGGATTTACAGGTTTTGTTTATCTGTCAATGAAATGAAGGTTGATTAAAGAAATGTAATAGTTTTGTTGGTGTTACTAAAATACACTCTTAGGTAAGAGATCCAAAGTATGAAATGAATGATCATGAATGAATTATTATGAGTAATCTCTCTGAGAAAAGCTTCAATTCACTTGTTTCCAACTGAATTAAATGCCAGTTTAAACCCAAAAGCAGCATCCAGTGCATGTTTACTGCTCTGTCACATGTACATGCTCAACCTGCACACAGACTCCAACTGATTAGCCAGAGGGGGCGGGTCTAATGACATCACTGACCCAGAGATTGGGTTATAGAGAAAAATGAGAAGGGAGGTGTTGTTTGATCTTTCTTTGCTCATAGTGTTTAAATTTCAGAATAAAAGTCTTGAGAAGGGATAAATATTAATACATACACAAATATAAATAATAAATCACAGTTCTGTTGTTTTATTTTATTGGGACTCCAAACACTCAGGATGATCAATTTCCAAAAGGATTTCTGAGATGTAAAGTGTTTTAAGTATGAAATATTTTTATCAAAACATGGACAAATTTATAAATATTAAAATGTTCTTTTTACATCTCAAATGAAGAGAAATTTGAGTAGCATAGGATCTCCTGACAATAGCAATATCTGGTATGAGTGACTGTCTCCTAAAAATACAAATATAATTATATCAAACTTTATAAACACATTGGCGTAGGGTTCCAGCTGTGGCATGATAACATAAAAATGTGAACATTAGAACATAAATTGTTTACTGATCCCGCTGCCTTCTATAAAAACTGTTTTGGGATGTTAACAAAATCCCTGTGGGTATTTTAAGTTCATTAAATGTCATGGGGATTGATCAGGAAACGACCCCATTGACCCTGCTTGACCTCTCAACGAGGAGTCCATTTCCATAAGAATGGTCGAATAGAGTCTGACCAGAGGGTGACCAACAGGCTTCCTCTAACATATGACCAACATGTTGAGAGGAGAATGTTGTTTCCGTATTCACAAATGCAGAATTGAAATGTGAAGTAAAGAAGGTATTTTTGTAAAAACTTTATTAATTGGAGTCACCTTGCTTTAGGACTATACTTTAAATGCTCTGGGGTGCTTCAAAGCCATCTACAACCATTCAACAGATTCCCGTGGGCATAATGTACCAAACTGTAACTTCTCATTAAATATCAGCAGACGATGCAGGATTTCCACACAATCATAAAGAAAAGCACCTGAAACCACGTTTAACTGGGTTTTCATGAAGGCTGATCAGCGTGGTGTTGAGCCATTCCACCTTTGACCTCCACCATGTCTGTGCAACTGGTTAAACAAATAGTTTAGGAGTTGCCCAGGGGCTGGACAGCTGTCTTAGGGTCCAAACAATAAGGTGACCTCTTTAAACACCATGCCATAGTCCAGCCCCTCAGAGTGATAAAGGGACAAAGAGGAATAATTGGGTCTAACTCACACCAGCTCTGTTCAGTTCCTCTCAAATTGAAGGCTTTGACTCCTTCATTATTGCAGGCTAGTACATTATAAGCAAAATTGCTCAATAAGCTCCCAAACCAGTATAAAGTGGCCCTGTTTAGAGCTCTCATTTTATTTCTAATGAGGCTTTATTGTTTAATTAATAGAGTCAATTGATAATACTCAGCATAGACTTGAAGACTGAAAGAGAAGAAAGAGGAGGCTTTAGAAAGGGTTAGACTGTTTTTGTGGACGTCTTTGCAGTGGACTTTGATTTTGACATGGATCTGGAGAAATCATTCCATGCATTTGTTGTGCGCATCATGTTTAATGTAGGGCTGGTTCCAGTGGGTTTAAGTATGAAAGCGCCGTTTCGTACCACAGGTTGAAAAATTTATTTGCATGACATGAAAACAATGAAAAAAAAGAAATTATACTTAAAATCCTTCAAAGTTCAAAACATAGACAAACATGGTATCATGGTGTGGCTTGGTCTTCATTAGACACAGATGCCATGCAATGGTCAGTCACATCTCCAGACCTGTCCCTGATTGCAAATGTGTGGAAGGATATTGGAAGTGCTATCAACACTCCACCCCTACCACGCAATCTGCAGAACTGAGAGAGAACATTCAAGCTGCATGGGATGGATCATCACAGGACACCATTAGGAACCTCTACACCTCCATGCAGAGACGTTTGGCATGTTGCGTTAAACCTGATGCCGTACTGAGAGACACCACTTCTGTATGAGTAGATCAATAAATATTGATCATATCAGTCAAAATTTAAACATTTATTGTTCCTGGTGACCTTCCATCCCAACAGCACTGCAGTCCCACACTTCTGTCTGGGTGCAACTAATTGTGCACATATTTCTTCTATGATGAGTTCATATAAAGATAAATATATGCTTGTTAGTGTCTTCAAACTAGCCTGGAGTTCACAGTTACTGTCCGTAAATGGGGCAGTTAGTATCTCAGAGGAATGTACTCAACACTTAAGTGTAAACATAATACAGGAATAAATTCTCGGCCACACGATACAACTGATCAACAAGCCTCCTGCAGTTGATCTGGGTTGAAACTGGCCTCTGAGGCAGCTGAGAAACTATAAAAGTACATTACTATTACATTATTCAGATTAAGGGCTGGGAAAGTTCTTGGTTTGTGATCTCAGCATGGGTAAGACTCTGGCTGTGCCCACAGTCATTGGCACGTCATCAGCTGGACTGGCCATCCTCAGCTCGGCTGTATCAGAGTGTCACTGGTTCCACTGAAATGTTGAACTCTGCCCTGCAGGTAAAATTCAGGGTGGTCATTTCATGGTACCTTCATCTTTGTTGATTATAACATATACTGGTGAAACACAACTGGTATAAAGACTGGAGTTCATCCATGTCTGGGAAGCCAGTGGTGTGTTAATGAACTAGTAGAGCTGATCATTTTTGGAATTATCACACAGAGTGTTATAGAACCCCGTAAAAGTTATTTCAGACTATATCAGAAGGCAGTGCATGGTTGAGTTTTGATGAATCAGTTGGTTTTTTACTGCCACCCTGTGGCGCTTTGTTGGAGTCTCTACTGTCCAGTGAAGACTTTCTACTAGGTTTTAAAGAATTGCTTGCCTTGATTACAAGAATAGAGTTAGCATTAGTTAGTACTGGATGGAGCTCCATCATTCCAGAGAACACAGGTCCACTGCTCCACAGCTCAATGCTTTATTACTCTCTAGCCCATGCCTGGCATTAGGTATTGTCCCAATAGATCTATTGGCAGTTCTTCTCTACAGGGACTAGACAAGCTGTGTGTGCATTTGCACAACAGTGTGAGCAATGGGTGCAACTTCAAATAAATGAGTGCATTCGTTAGAAGAGGTGTCCAAAAGCATTAGGGACATATACAGTATATACAGGAAGAATTACTAAAGAACATAGATGAGTCATAAAATATAATTTGTGCAATGAACAGGTGCCACTTACACATTAGTGTGTTTGCTGGGAGAGTGGTTGTTTGTATATTGAATAATAGGAGGAATGCTCTCCTCGTCTTCAGGCATCTGCAGAGAAACAGGTTATAATGTAACGGAAACATTAAATAAATAAAAAAAAATGCTGCCAAATGACTTGTAATCATTTTTACATTGATTTCCACTGGAATGTAATAATATTAATATACATAATATCAATATACACAATATTAATATACATAATATTAACATACATAATATTAATATACATAATATTAATATGCATAATATTAATATACATATGCATAATGCACTGTACTGTGCATATGTCTTAGAATTAAATATAATAGAAATAAATGGCTGGTTATCTGGGCTGTAGGTGTTTTTTCCTCAGTAAAACACTAATATTGTAGTTGGAGTAAATTAGTATAAATACAAACAACAATCCTACAAAACGTCATGGTTTTCCATCACTATATTCATTAGAACATCTCCATTTATTATTGCTGAGAGAAATTAGTGTAAATAATGTGATATTTATTTAGAAGAGCCTTAGAAAGTGTAAAACATACAGCGAATAAGACTACTCTGTTAAATATATACATGGTGTACGATTTAGTTATTAATGGTAAATGAATAATACAACTCATTAATGTTCATGAATTAGCACACACATAATACATGATGGAGAACCCACTGTAAGATCAGGTAGAACACTGACTGATGGAGAACCCACTGTAAGTTCAGGTAGAACACTGACTAATGGAGAACCCACTGTAAGATTAGGAACCAGCAACATCGAGGCTTCAGAGTATGGAGGAATGAGTGCATTTTATTGGTCATAAATGATTACTTATGCCTTTATGGAAGAACTGATAAATAACTATTTACAATACATTCATAAACACCTTGAAATATCATTTATACAAGTGGAAAAATGTATCATCTTACTGTTTTGAACTAAAAAGTATTTCTATACTATTAAAATCTCAAAAATAAATAAATAAATAAAATTATATATATATATATATATATATATATATATATATATATATATATATATATATGTATGTATGTATGTATGTATATATATGTATGTATGTATGTATGTATGTATGTATGTATTTATTTATTTATTTATTTATTTATTTATTTATTTATTTTAAGTGGGTAAAACTGCCAAACTCTCTGGCAGTGACTTGTTAAGGTGTCCTACAGCACCCTCTGGTGGTGAAATAAGTCAGCACAAGCACACTCACCTCCCAATATACTTCATCATCAAAGCAGTTTTCATCCTCAGGGTCTCCCCAGATTGGCAGTTTCAGGATACCACCTACACAACATCAGACCTCCATGAATCTATTGACTCTGTGTATTTAATGAAGCAAAACTGTTACGCTGCTAAAGTCAAATTATATTAGTTGCATAAGAGCACTCACCCACCAGCGCTCCTCCTCCCAGTCCAAAAAGAAGAGCCACACAAAGTCCAGCTGCCTGATATGCTCCCTGTTTGTTCACTGTTCGGTTTGCGAATGGACCTATGAAGTTGAAGGTGCTCACCAATCTGGAAACAGAAAGAAGAATTTAAATACACACGCAGAGATGGCAATGAATGTGTGGCCCAAATTTGAACCCTAATTGCCCAAAGTGGCTCACGTTTAAGCCATAAGTGCCACAAGTAGCCCACCTCTGAACCGAAAGTGCCAAACGTGGTCCATATTTGAACTGTATGTGCCAAAGTGGCAAACATTTGAAACACAAGTACCAAAAGTGGCCCAAATTTTAAATTTAAGTGCCAAAAGTAGCCCAAGGTTAAACTGTAAGTGCCCAAAGTGGCCCAAATTTCAACTGTACATCCCCAAAGTGGTCCAAAATTGAGTCGTTAGTGCCCAAACTGGCCCAAAGGTATCTGCTTTCGGTATTTACGTTCAAGGCTGTCCCATTGGCTAAGCCTTCATGAGCTGGGCTTCCGCAGTAGTTTATCAACCGATACAAGTAGAAAACAACAGTGGGAACCAATTGTGTGAAAGCAAAGTCTTACACATCACTGACTGTGATACAGTTAGGAGCTCAACCAGTGGGCTTCAGCCAGATTGTAGGGTTGCCTGTTTTTGCCAGATTTTGTATCATATTGTGCTAAATTGAAAATGCAGGCATGGGTGCAATAATAATAATGGGATACTTTTGAAATATATTGCAGCTGTGATATCACAAGAATTAATGTTCCTACAAACAGTTTTATGAGCAATATGGTTCTTATACTATTTAGAGTGATTATTCTAATAAAAAAAATATTAGAATAATCAATAATAATCTTTAAAAGTTTACATTTTAATAAACCTGGGATACAATTCTCATGAGTGGGTTGAAAGCATATATTGGTCTAGACCTGATTTTTACTAGACCTGGTGCAAATTAATGAGTTTTGACAAATATGTCCCTAAACAATTGCCATACCCTTCATATCCATAGACAGACTCGCTTGCAGTAGCAGCTGTAATGGCACCTATAACTCCTCCAAGCACGCCTGGCATAGCGTGCAGATTGTGGATTCCACAAGTGTCCTGAATCTTCATATGCTTCTCCATGAAAGGCTGGGTGCAGAAATCAGTATGTAAGCACTAGAACGTCACACTGGGCATGAGCGTCAAATACAGCATTTGAGGAAATAGAACACGCACAGACAACACCAGGTAGCCAAAGGTAGACAAGATCCCGCAACAGAACCCAACAATCAGTGAGCCGTAGGGTGTAATCATAAATTCAGCTGCGGTACCCATGGCAACGCCTCCAGCCAGGGTGGCATTCTGGATATGAACCTAGACCACAACAACATTCCAGTTAAGTTTGTCAAGTGGAATGACAATCCATCATCTTCACAGAACAAGTCCTGTCAAATGGTTTATGTGGCATTGAAAAATACCATGTCCAACTTGCCCCTCTTCTTTGAGAGGCTGGAAATGGCGAAGGTGGTGAGAACACTGGCAGCCAGGGAGAGGTAGGTGTTGATGGCTGCCCGATGTTGGCCATCTCCATGGTTGGCAATGGCAGAATTGAAACTGGGCCAGAACATCCAGAGGAAGAGAGTTCCTAAGAATGAAGAATGCATAAAACATAAAAATTATGAATGAGGGGACCTCGCAAATGTAAACCCTCGTAGGCTCAAACTGTTTCTTAAACTTCCCAAACTCACCAATCATGGCAAAGACATCAGAGTGATATACAGAGCCTTGAAGACGTTTGCTCTGGTACAGATTTGGTCGATAGAGAACCCATGATATGACCAGACCATAATAAGCTCCAAACGTGTGAATGATCATCGAACCACCAGCATCTTTAGCCTGTGTGAAGACAAGCATAATTAGCAAAGGACAGTTGGTTTCCACATAACCTTCACTGACCTTCATCTACACTCAGTAGGCAACCTGATATCGATAATGTGTGTTCTTACATTACTGTGGCAGTTAAAGCACTAAGTATTTAAGAGGAGAAATCATCAAATCAATACGGCCTGCAATGACAGTTGCCTGGAAAAAAAAAACGTCAGTGGTATAAGATATACTTGGCTGTCATTGGTGTGCTTTTGCAGCATTGCTCAGAATGCAGCTTGCACTTCTGTTGCATCACATTTTTTATGTAACTTTGCCAAACTCTGCATAGCTCAAAGTGTTTGCGATCTTGCATGAAGTATGTTTAGGCTTAAGAGTTAGGTTAGGTTTAGGTTATGGTTAATGTTAGTGTTAGAGTAAGGGTTAGGTTAGGTTTAGGTTAAACCTAACCTAACCCTTACTCTAACCCTAACATTAACCATAACCTAAACCTAACCTGACCCTTACTCTAACCCTAACATTAACCATAACCTAAACCTAACCTAACCCTTACTCTAACCCTAACATTAACCATAACCTAAACCTAACCTAACTCTTACTCTAACACTAACATTAACCATAACCTAAACCTAACCTAACCCTTACTCTAACACTAACATTAACCATAACCTAAACCTAACCTAACTCTTAAGCCTAAACATACTTCATGCAAGATCGCAAACACTTTGAGCTATGCAGAGTTTGGCAAAGTTACATAAAAAATGTGATGCAACAGAAGTGCAAGCTGCATTCTGAGCAATGCTGCAAAAGCACACCAATGACAGCCAAGTATATCTTATACCACTGACGTTTTTTTTTTCCAGGCAACTGTCATTGCAGGCCGTATTGATTTGATGATTTCTCCTCTTAAATACTTAGTGCTTTAACTGCCACAGTAATGTAAGAACACACATTATCGATATCAGGTTGCCTACTGAGTGTAGATGAAGGTCAGTGAAGGTTATGTGGAAACCAACTGTCCTTTGCTAATTAGGTTAGGTTTAGGTTATGGTTAATGTTAGTGTTAGAGTAAGGGTTAGGTTAGGTTTAGGTTATGGTAAAGGAGTTAGAGTAAGGGCTAGGTGAAGCGTAGGTTTAAGGTAAGGGTTGGGTTTGGTTATGGTTAGAGTTAGGGTTCTGTACTAACATTAGGTAAAAGGTTTTATTCCCATTTTTTGAAGCTACTTTTTATTAAGCAATTAAGAAATTGTAATTTAATAATTTCAATTAAAGTAAAAGTAATTTCATTACTACATACACTGTAATAAGAACATTGTACAACTAAGTGTTATCATTTAGGTTATGTGTAGTGTTTGGTTTAGAGTAAGGGTTTAGGTTCAGGTAGATGTGTAGGTTAATGTCATAAAATTACATAGGTACACATAGTCTCACAATTTCCACTTGTGACCAGACAGTCACTAGACCTTTCCTCATAAAGGTGTTTCTCTTAAGAGCAGCTCTACATTGCAGAACTTACATGAAGGAGGTCGAGGATGATGTATTCCTCAATTGCATACAAGGTAACACCGAACAGCGTCATCACCATCAGCTGTACAGGGCTGACTTTTCCCAGACAGGCGCCGTACGCAATTAGGCATCCAGCCACACAGAAGTCCGCATTGATCATGCTGATGAAAGTGAACAAGCACTTTAATACATGACTGTTGAACAGGGTGATATTACACAACTGCTCTGAAAGGAATGAAAGTCATGTCCATAAATTATCAAGCTATGAACTGGCTGGGACAGCAGATCTTTCAAGTTCCGGAGCCTAGAACAATTAACTATGAGTTGGATCTGAATCATAAGGGCATCTTACTTTTCCACTCCGATTCTGATGGTTCCATCAACTGGGTCCAGTGAGTGGAACCAGCCTTGCATCAACAGGGCCCACTGAATTCCAAAGGCAGCGATGAGAAAGTTGAAGCCCACACCACCAAAGCTGTACCGCTTCAGGAAGGTCATGAGGAAACCAAAGCCAACGAAGATCATTACATGAACATCCTGGAAACCTGTTCAACAAAGGGTTGAGATTAGAGAGGATAAATGCTGTAACAACAGGCGTCTTCGAGGGCAGTTTTTTTTTCCTTTTACTCCCTTAACCTTTTCAGTAATTCAAGGGAAACATCATAGAGGACATTTATAATAATGCAGTTGTTCACTTTTGAAGATGATCAATGGATCATATCTACAGTCACTCTATAAGAGCCGGGCTTCAGGTTTGGAAAAGCAAAAAGGAATCTCTGAACTGAAGAAGTAAATTTGAATGGGTTTAGTTCAGACCTCAAACTCTAAATGATCTCAAAAACCTCATATCTCCAAATTTACAAAATGACTAATTTAAAGGAGAAAAGCCCTTCTTATCGTTCATTCCATATCATTTTGGAGCATTTCTGTTGCTCCTTAAATCATAAATTTTGGCACAGTGTAAAGAACAGTGTAAAGAACAGTATAAAGAACAGTGTAAAGAACAGTGTAAAGAACAGTGTAAAGAACAGAATAAAGAACAGTGTAAAGAACTTTCCCTTTTATACTATTTTTATACTGTTTTATACAAATACCAGATTCAAATGTTAAGTAAAAAGACAAAAATACCAAAAAAATTTATTATTATCATTAATAATAATAATAATAATAATAATAATAATAATAATATAATAATAATAATAATAATGATAATAATAATAATAATAATAATAATAATAATAATAATAATAATAATAATAATAATAAATGGAGTAACAGTGATATTTGTGTAAAAAATAGTATAAAAGGGAAAGTAAAAAACAGATTTTTTTTGCCAGCATGCAGTAACAGACTTGAGAAGGAATAGATATGGTACACTACTTCACCAGTGTTTTGCTTGTAGGAATAGAAAAGAAATAGATAACAAGCATAAATACAGAAAAGGCTAAACCTTACAAGCAATTTACGATACTGATCTTGAAAAATTGATAAAGTAGATCAACTAGAAAAATACATTTATTGATTTTTTTTACTTGTACTTTTGCAACATAAACACCGACAACTTGGATGAATTGATTTACAAACAGAGAAAATAAATTTTATACTTTCATATTTCATATTTTTTATTTGATCCAGAGACTGAATTTTATTACACTTAAATAAAATCCCCCCAATTTTCCTATTTTACATATCTTTCTTTCACAAAACCCACCTGATCGATACAGCGATTTGTAAATGCGTGTGTACTCACTTGGATATCTGTAATAGAAGTCGTTCTCCGCATCACTTGTTATATTGTTCTGCTGCATATATTTGATCCAGTGGGTGTCGGACTCCACATCATAGCGCACAAAGACCCCGAACAGGATGATCATTGAAATCTGCCATACAAAGCAGACGGCTGGAAGACTGATCCTGATATTTGTGTTTTTGGGACTGTCACAGCAAGTCTGGCAGTTCCCCATCGCAGCTGCAACGTAAAGACAGCTTCTATTAGAACTGTATCAGTAATCACAGCCTCTGACTGCAGTGGTATTTGTATAGGATGGGTTAGAGGTGTGTCACACCTGGGCAAGTTATTAGGAACTCCTCTAGCACCTTACAAAACACCCTGCAAGATAAACCACACATTAATCACAACCATTAATGCCTGAATTCCAGCCAATGGCAGTAATCAAAATTTTATTTTAAGTATAGTATTGTTGTTATGATGCAAAACATATCTCTAAAATGGCAGGAGAAGGAGAACTCATATATTGTTCAATGGAATCACTGTAATATTTTTCCCATTTTGGAGCATTTCCAACATTTTTATTGGTCCATTCATTATGCAATGTGAAGAACAACTGGGAGTAGGGGCATCGCACCAAACCTTGGGCCCTGGGCAAACAGCTGCATGATGCGATTTGGTGCAATGCCCCTGCTGGCAGTTGTTTTATTACGATGTGCCAGAATGTCATGATGAATGGACCAATAGAATTGCTCCAAAATAACAGAAAGTCTGGAAAGTGTTTCCTGCTATCGATTCACTTTTCTTACCTGCAAACAATCTGTCTCCCTAACCACACAGGGTATGCAGGCCCACCTTTCCCCACCCTCCAATGCCCCCCCAGATTCACATTATGTAAAAAAGTGAAAACACAAAGTCCTTCATAGCAGATTATAGAAACAGCCTCATAATTTGAGTGAAAGTACAATCTTCTACATTGTAATGCTGTTTTCCACTCTGCTTCAATCGCAGTGTGCGACTCAAGCTGCCTGGACTTTACAGACTTGTGTTAAAGCCGGCAATGAGCAGATCTGATCCATCAGAGAGTCATCTGAACACCATCTTCAGATCAGATTCAAAACACCTGACCTGTCTAGAAATACCTACAGTAACATTTTGTTATTTATTTCCAGACTCAATAAAATGGTCCACAAGAACAACTTTCGGCACCATACATAATGCCAAGCATGGGCTAGAGGGGTATAAAGCCCCCTATCATGAAGTAGTAGAGCATGGAACTGTGTTCTCTGGAATGATGGCTCTCCTCCAACATCTCCAACATCCTGACCACATTAATTAATGCTAAGCCTAATCATGCAATCAAATCCTTACAGAAATGCTCCAGAATCAAGTAAAAAAGCCTCCTCTGGACAGTAGAGACAGAGACTCCAATCAAACTAGATAAACTCTTTAACAGCCTTGATTTCCGAAGAAACAATGATTTTCTTTTCTCATTGTCTTGAACGTCCATTAAATGTCAGGAATAATGTAAATAATAAATATTTGTGTTCTTTTTGTAATTTAATGTTTTGGAGAGCTAGAACTATCAAAGAACCTGAAGTACAAATGCAAACATCTCCACAACAAGCTACCAGACATTGTTTAAAGGAGAAATGAGGCATGTCTTTTTTCCAAAGTATGCAAAAACATAACCTACAATATGTGATATATAACAAATGACACCCAAAAGCAAAGGAATGCATTTAATTCTTCTTATCGCGAAACCCCATCAATCAAATTGACTGACTTGCTCGGCTTCCACCCCATGAAGCACAAACACAGAAAGTGATGCTGCTGCACCACTGCAGGTTAATGTCTGGAGGCGACTGTGCCTGTGGCTCAGTTTGTGACGCAGGTTTAGTGAAAAACAGGATCTGACCAGGACCAGAGATGATTGTTTTTTAGTTTGACTGACAGAATGACTTTTTCAAACCTATATATATATATATATATATATATATATATATATATATATATATATATATATATTCATCCTTTATTCTCCTCCTTTCACCCTGATCTTCAGTGGTCAGGACCACACAGGAACATCGCAGATATTATTATGTGAACATCACACTGTTATTATGAGGGCGGTGAGCCGTTCTAAGCACTGCAGTAACACTGATATGGTGGTGGTGTACATGTACATGTAAATTCCCTTATGTAAATAGGGCTTCCACCGAGTTATATAAGTCTAGATGTTACTGATCAATATCAGCTGGCTAAATGACTTGTATCTAGAAGAATGTGCGCACACTGTCTGATGCACAAATTTGTCAGATCATCTTGACATGGTTTATCTTCAGATCGTTTCTGATTTGTAGAACAACACTTGCTTGTACGGTGTTCTCTGCATAGAATGGTCCAAAGCAATGGTTCAAGTCAACAAAAATGTCACCGATTATGGGACCTTCTCCATGAAGTGGATCCAACCGAATGCATTTCAGTGCATTTCATTCTTCAGAAATGGAATGTTCCATCCACCTGGCACCCACTATCATGCCTCATTTGAATTCTGATCATTCATGTCGCCTTGCCACGAGCACTCCGACCAGTGTTCAATCTCACTCACAAGATAGCGCCTCACCACTAATGGTGTGGGCGTCCCCAGTACTGTACACTTGTGATTAAAGTCTTGGGTTCATTGCAGAACTTTCCATGCCTTGTCCTTGAGCATGGTGTTCTGAGGTTCCCACACACAAATATCATCCATACAGTTAAACAGTTTGAAGAGTGTGTTTGGGTGAGTGTATTTCTGTGTGTTGTGTGTGATGTTAGGAATCCATACTGGTTATTATGGGCAACATTCCCACTGAACTAGATTCTGGAAAGTGGATGGACATTATCCAAACTTGCAGCACTGTATGCTCGCAGCAGTTTTTGGAAACCGAGGCTGTTTAAGTGAACAGACAGGTTCGGGAGAGCATTTCGGCAATATGCAACATTTCTTTTACAGCATCAACAAAGTACATCTGTATGATTTTATCATTGGGCCCAGAGGAAGGTATGTGCTTGGTGTTACTAAAGTGCATTCAAGACTCATTTGTTACAAAGTCATTGTGGGACTGATACTGCGCTGAGTTCATGTTTTAGTTGGGGCTTAGAGCTGTCAAAACAAGCTTATGTAAAAAAGAGAAGGAGGTTCCTAGATTATGTAAAGCCTACACAAGATCTATAGCAACCAAGAAAGAATAATCTAAACAAGCAGAATGAGAAGTGGGTAATTTGTCAGATGATCAAAACTGGCTGATCTTCAGCTGCTCAGTGACTTGCAAACTGGCTGTAATATGTACAAAAGTGGAGTTTAGGTCAGTTATGTAATTTAATTCTCTTCCTCTTGATGTTACATCACCTACATCCAAGACTGCCAGGAACCACAAGAACAAGTGAATTCTGAAGTATGGTTCTGATGCCCCACCCGTTTTTGGTTTCATTTATGCTGGTTATTTATGGAAATGAAAAAAGAAAAATTCCCTCTGACATCACCGGCCTGTAGCCATGAACTGGCTGATAGTCTGACTCAGTGGCTGATTCAGGTTACTGTCCTAGGCCTGCTTGTGTCTTGTGATATTCCTCCAAAATACCAATTTGTCCACCATCACCATAAAGGTAAACCTGTCTCCATCTATGCTTCTTTGTGAAACAATGATTCGTCATTCACTCAGTCAGTAACCACAGAAGCAATAAGAAGCAATCTGGGTTCAGTTCGTGGTCGGGTCATTGTTATTAAATATCATCTTTACAAAAGTGAAGAGGTTCAGAAAAAAAACAAAAAAAGCACTCGAGATAGGAGACATTTCTAGATCTGTCTCAGAAAATACAGTTACACAAGCATAAATATTACGGGTTTATTATTCAGTATAAATCCTTCATAAGTAATAAGTACTGAAAATACAAGACACAATAAACAGAATACAGTCGACTTAATCTTTAAAAAAAACATTTTTCACATAATACATTAAATAAAGCTATTTATATTTTAAAAAGTACATTTGTACACAAGATTAAACAAAAAAAAACCAAACAAACAGATTTACTAGTTAATACAATGCTACCGTGATATACTGTAAAACACGTCATGTGTAGAGAAGGTCAGGAATAAAGGTCTAAGGGTCAGTAAAAGTATTGTTTCTAGCAGTTTGATATTCTAAAAATATAATGCAGTAAAATAAAGTGCTGCTGTGTTTCCACATTTGATCTGGTCCACAGGGACCCCTTCACACCTAGGAGTTGCGTTGGGTACTGGATTGGGAACCACTGTCTTAGCAAGGTCCAGGGCCCTTTCCAGCCACCTGGGCATTATCATAGATCTTCATTCAGAGGGTTTCTTACAGCAGGTCATCTGGTTCACAATAGGGTCGTGGGAATGGTGTGGTAATAGCAGCACACTAGCTCTGTTCTACAGAGAAGTTGGACTCAGAGCTGGAAAAAAAAACAAGGAGAAAATGTATAAAGAAGATGTTACAAATATATTTAAACAGTCTGTCATAATAACCAAGCAGGTGGAGTTTAATACAAGTGTTTCTCAACCCTGGTCCTAGAGGCACCCCTCCTCTGTACACTTTTGTAAATTCACAGCATAAGCACACACCTGCAGCTCTGAAAAGGCTTGTTAATCAGACGATGAGTTGATTCGGGTGTGTTGGGAGCAGGGAAAGCTCTAGAATGTGCTGGCCAGAGGTGCCTCCAGAACCATGGTTGAGAAACACTGGTCTATACTAGTGGATCTCATAAATATAAATGTTGTGGAAAAAGTAAAATGTCATATTTTTTTTATATTTATTACATTTAAAGTAAGATATTTCTTTTTTTTAAAGGTGCAATAATGCAATCCTAAACTATAAAGCCCTTACCTTTAAAACTATGATAATAAAGCTGCTTAAGACCTCGGGACATTCACATATACAGATGTTACTTACATGCATGCATCAGGGATCTTGCCATTCATGTGGTTTTTATATTCCAGAATTGGAGGGATGCTTTCTTCATCTTCAGGCAACTGAAAAAAAATACAGAAACATCATAAGAATTGCAGCGATGTTCCAAACCAATGATTAAGACACATTATTTAGCAAAATAATTCAGCATTAAATGGGTTTTTGGTATCATCTTACTTGGATGGTGCAGTTTAGATGCCTTATAGATGCATTCAAATAACATTTAACCGAATATCCATTAAATGCAACTGAATGTAGTGCAATTATCTCTGAAACCTAACCCTATTCCTAACCCCCACCCCCACTGGAGAGCCCCCCACAAACCACAGAGCGCCCCAGGTACACAGGTACACTAATGCCCTTGTATTCAATAATAATTTACAATAATGAAGTTCTGTTGCAACAGATATTCAACTGAATATCCTTTGAATGTTAGTTGATCATACGAAGCTTTCACCAAGACCATCCAGGAAAAGTGTTACCATTGTTTCTCCACTCACCTCCCAGTAAACTTCATCATCAAAGCAGTTATCATCTGCTACGTCTCCCCAGATTGGCAGCCTCAGAATAACACCTAAAAAATGTAAGAGTAAAATTACAAACACATCACTTATAACTTTGGAAGCTGATGCACAACGTCTCACTGAAGTATTACATACCCACTATTGCTCCACCAACCAGTCCAAAGAGAAGAGCCACACAAAGGGCTGCAGCCTGGTAGCCTCCCTGTGCCCCTGGGGTCCTTTGTGTCCCCACCAATGGAAAGACATTGGACAATCTGAGGGAAGAAATAAGTATATTAACCCTGCTATATTCTGAACAATGCAAAGTTCTCCATGTCCATCTCCAACTGTGTAATACATGTCTACATGCCTACCCACCCTTGACTTGAATAGACAGACTGGCTTGCAGCTGCAGCAGTGATGGCACCAACAACTCCTCCTAGGAAGCCAGGCATTGCATGCAGATTATGGATTCCACAAGTGTCCTGGATCTTCATATGCTTCTCCATGAAGGGCTGGGTGGAGAAATAAGCATTTCAGCACTTCAAATGGACTCACGTTTAGAAGAGTCAGCAGTCTCCTCCATTTTTGCACCACTTACCGACAACACCAGGTAGCCAAAGGCAGACAAGATCCCGCAGCAGAAGCCCACGATGAGGGAGCCGTAGGGTGTAATCATAAATTCTGATGCTGTTCCCATCGCAACGCCTCCAGCCAGGGTGGCATTCTGGACATGAACCTGTATCACAAAGAGCAGATATGTTACATACTGTACTTTGATAAGATCTGGTCATGGAATGGCAATCAGTCATCTGTGCGACAGTTCCTGTCTCATGGTGTATTGTGTGTGGAAAATTACCATGTCGAGCTTGCCCTTTTTGGCTGACATGCTGGAGATGGCGTAGCTCGTGAGGACACTTGCAGCTAAGCTCAGGTAAGTGTTGATGGCTGCTCGGTGTTGGCCATCTCCATGATTGGCAGTGGCAGAATTGAAACTGGGCCAGAACATCCAGAGGAAGAGAGTTCCTAGGAAGAGAAGAGAGTCTCTGTTAATGACTCAAGTCCTAATTCCTGGACAAGGAGGTCAACCGTTAATAAAGGCCTTTTTAACTCACCTATGATGGCAAAGACGTCAGAATGGTAAACAGAGCCCTGTAGACGTTTGCTCTGGTGCAGATTTGGTCGATAGAGGATCCATGATATGACAAGACCATAATAAGCTCCAAAAGTGTGGATGGTCATAGAACCGCCAGCGTCTTTGGCCTGTACCAAGTTAATAAACTGGTTAGAATCACTTTGCAGATTGCATATGAAATATTGTTACCTTAAGTAAGTGCAGTTCTAAAATCCAAGTGTCACATACATGAAGAAGGTTAAGGATGATGTACTCTTCCACTGCAAACAAGGTGACTCCAAACAAGGTCATCACCATCAGCTGGACTGGACTCGTTTTTCCCAGAACGGCTCCAAATGCAATTAAGCACGAACCCACACAGAAGTCGGCGTTGATCATGCTGGAGAAATACGAGATTATACAGCACATAAGACCTTCTGTCTCATCAACGTGTCTTATCATATGACACAAATGGAGGATTGTTCACATATTTTTTATACATAAACCTTTGAATGGTTTAGTCAGACTCAGGGAAGTCATTTCCCCCAAAAATTCTGTTTCATATTATTTTTTCATTTTCACTTCATTTAATTCAGACTTTTAGGTGTTTTTTTCTCTCTGATTTATTCTGATTGCTTTGATGCTGCAGTGAAAAAGTGTCCTCAAACTTTAGAGCCCTGGTTTAGTTCTTCTCATTGTTTCCTATTTAAATTTTAGATGCTATATTTGTCTCTGATCTTTGGCTTTTAAAATTCGGCATCAACAGTGTATCATCATGGAAATTGTACAGCCCTAGATTGGTTCTTCTCATATTTTCTTTTTCAGATTTTGAAGTTTTAATTTTCTAATTTTTTGTTTTTATTATTATTTACTTTGTAAAATGTATAATCAATGCTTTCCTCTTCAGACTGGGATTTATTTTCCTCAGATGTTTTATTTTTGCATTATCAAAAATGCATCATCATGGAAATTTTAGGTGACTAAACTTTTTTTTTTGATGCATCATGAAAAATTCATCAAGGACATTAGTTCTTCTCATTGGAGACTTTGATAGTCAAACACAGCTGGTCCACATTTTTGCTCCATGTATGGATTGGATTGGAGAAAGGTCCCATTTTGAGAGCCAGTGCATTACTGTGACTCTAACCATCAGGACATATATTTCATGTAATAAACTTGATAAAAACAAGTCTTACTTTTCCACTCCAATTTTGATGGTTCCATCAACAGGGTCCAGTGAGTGGAACCAGCCTTGCATCAACAGGGCCCACTGAATTCCAAAGGCAGCGATGAGGAAGTTGAAGCCCACACTGCTAAAGCTGTACCTCTTCAGGAAGGTCATGAGGAAACCAAAGCCAACGAAGATCATTACATGAACATCCTGGAAACCTGTTCAACAGAGGAATCAAGAAGAAAATGGAGACATTTAGAGAAAACCTGGATGAGAGAAGGGAGCTAATTATGCCGAGGAATTTCAACTGTAGAACTGTGTCTTCTGTCACAGTCTAAACTGGATATCACAGAAGGTTGGCTGGATCATGGCCAAAAGACTCGCTGGAGGACTGACAGCCTTATTATTTAAAACAAATCAGTGTCTATTAAAGGATTAGTAGATGATTAGTGAGTGTCAGGTATGAAGAGCTTCAGTAAACTATGAATTATTTCTGTCAAAGTTGAGACATTTTCTAAAATGTAATAAAAACAAGAATCAATGAATGATGAATGTTTAGTCTGATTAAAGAGGTGATTATTGAACCTTTGGTGGATCCTCCTTTTATATCAAATCATAACCATCATATCCATATTGGTTGCAAATTTACCTGCTTGTGGAATATTTCAGAATATTCATTAAACCGTTCACTCTTATTTTGCCCTTTTTAAGGCTATAGGCAATTGATTTAAATTGATATTAAATCTATTCTTTTTATTATGATTTTTATTGCATTTACAGAATGTCTCAACTGAAATTCTGGAAGTGGTTTTGCAGATCACACTGCAATATTTGTCGCTGTCACTGGTTGTCATTTGAGAACCGTTTAATGATATCATTCTGGATTTAGAGCAGCAGTTGCTCAAGGTAAGTTCATTCTCACGCTCAATGACCAAATAAAGGTCCATAAAAAAGAGAAAGTGAATTAAAGAGAGTTTCAACAGAAAGTGAACTTTTTATGGCATAATTCAGCACATTAGGCGAGGTTTAGGACCAGGGTATGGGCCAGATGAGGGTCATTTTTTTGGGTTGAGGTTAAGATGAAGTTTAGGGTTAAAACCTAAAAAGTTAGAGATAATAGAAATATCAGCAGAACGTATAAAGTGTGCAAATGGCTTTTTACTTCAACTTTGTTTTTGGATGCAAACTAATGATTTTTTTTTTTGCACAGAGACACAGCAGTAATATTGCACCATTGCTGGGTGAGAGATTTTATATTCATTACATGTAACGTGACATTCATAGCTTTTTTACTCTTGATCAGGATGATTTATAGCTCATGGAAATCAGAAATCATTGACATTTTTTTATTTTTTAATTACAAATTGAATAATAAAATGAAATAAATCATTTTAGATGTAACGAATATAAAATGTATGACAGTTAAAATGTGTATATATATATATATATATATATATATATATATATAGAGAGAGAGAGAGAGAGAGAGAGAGAGAGAGAGACTAAATTCAATAATAAAAAGCATACTCACTTGGGTATCTGAAGTAGAAGTCATTCTCAATGTCACTTGTAATATTATTTTGCTGCTTATACAACGTCCAGTGTCCATCAGACTCTGCGTTATAGCGCACAAAGAGTCCAAACAGGATGATCATGACAATTTGCCACACAAAGCAGACGGCAGGCAGACTGATCCGGATATCGGTGTTCTTTGGACGGCACCAGAAGTTTTTGCAGCAGTCTTGGCAGTTCCCCATGGTGGCTGTCTCTCAGAGCAGACTCCTGTTTCACAACCTTGTTGTAGAAATGGATGCTGACTGCAAGGACATTTATAGCCCTGTCTTTGAAGGTGTGTCACTCCTGGTCACATGTCTGACGGCTTCAGCTGCACCACTGACACATGATCGTCCTGTGGGATGCACAAGACACATTTTCTGATCAATATCTGAAAAGTTCTTTCACTGTCAAGTGCTGATACAGTTGATGATACAGGCACTAAGGTTTAACAGATACTGGTAAAACTGGAACGTCCTTGAACTCTGGAATACTGAAAATGAAGAATGTTAAAACATGCAATCGTCAAATATGTGCACAATAATTTAAAACATCAGGTAGACGGTTAAGATAACCTTCGATTAACAAAATGCTTTTGTATGAAAACCATATCTTACAGACCTTATTAATCCACACAGCACATCACAGATACTCTAGAACTACATCCACTGTATGTCCAAATGTTTGCAGTTCAGCTACTTTATGTTGCACCAATTGCAACATGTAGAGAAGTACTGCCAATAGAATAGGACACTCTGGAGCAGATAAACATGAACCTATTGGCACTGTACTTAATGCCAGGTGTGGGTTAGAGGGGTATAAAGCCCCCCAGCATTGAGCTGTGGAGCAGTGGAGCTGTGCTCTCTGCAGTGATGGAGCTCCATCCTGTACTTTTGTTGTGGATGAGATGGGGATTTGGGGATGAGATTGGGTTGGTGATCGTCCAATTTCCTCGCCTCACTAACATTCTTGTTGCTGAATGCAATCAAATATTCATTTGATAGTACATTTGCAGGTGCCTTTTAGAAGCTGAGAAAAGAGTGAAACTGCACTGAACTGATACAGCTACCAGAACATCATCATATACAAAAGTTTGGGTACCCCTGGTCCAATTACATGTGTTGCTGAAGTGGAAATTAGTATGATATGGAGAACATCTGCATATTTTAATGCACAATTACAGATGATTTGTTTATTGATCAGTATATTGGGTATATTTCCAATATGGTTTGCTTAGATTTTTAGAGAATATATAGGATTTACTCTTAAACTCACTCATCACATATAAATTCATATTAACTATGAATTTGATCAAAAAATGTAACATTGTACAGCATATCAAGTTGAACTTAATTCAGTTTCAGATTTCCAAAATTTCAAAGAGAAGATAAAAAAAACACCCAAAGAAGAAAAGTGAGTCCCCGGTTTCCTTTTGAAAAAATGAGAATTTGTTATTTTTTTCTGCTCCAGTTCAGTGTGAAAACTGATGGTAAATATAATTGAAATATATATATATACTGTATATGACATTGATTGGTTTGTAGAGGTGTGTACAGCATTTTGTTTTTCCAAATCAGTGAGATCCAGGTGTTGTGCTGAATTTTGCATCTCTGACAGACTCCAACTCCTGTGCCACACTGTAAAGTGACTGTGGCAGATTCTCCTCTGTAACCTTCCGTTTCTGTTCATGAACCGAGGTTAATCGATAGTTACAGTAGATGGGAATCAGACGAGTGGTCTGTTATGTCCATACTGCTGCATGACGTGCTTGTGAAATGGATTTCATTATAATGCTGATTCTTTTCACCTTTTTTGTTTTATTTGTGATGAACATCCAAAAATGTGTTTTTGGCACTGCTAATGAACCAGACCATGGTTCAGTAGAACCCGACCGAGATCACCTCTTTAGGTCACACCTGCTATTTTGGTTCAGACAAAAGTGAAAGGTCCAAAAGTCCAGACCAGGAAGGTGTGAAAGCAACAATTCCAACAACAAAGTACTTTATCAGGAGAACAAAGAAGCTTTAGACTGTCCAGATCAGTCATCAAATCCAGATGAAAAGCATTTCATCACCTAATGAGGAGACAGAAAAGAGATGGAAGAAACTGTACGTCAGCCTGGAAAACCATTACAAAGTAAGAACGCAATGAATTAGTCATATCAGGAGGTCACTGGCTTGAAGCAGCTCTTGCTAATTCATGGCTTTCAATTATTGAAGAACAACTTGTCCAGTCATGGAGTTGTTGCAATGTGTGGACTCAAGGCTCAAGGCTCAAGTCCAGCAGGCTGAAGGAGACTTGCTCAAGTGCACTGTCCACATATTGCAAGTTAGTGACTGGTCACATTGTTCTTCCAAGGGTACATTCCAGATCTCTATCAAAGCATTCAGAGGAATACGAACCCTTTTGAGGGCATTACATAAACGCCTATTGTTCTGGACTTGCACCGTAATCCACAGTGAATCATATATATCTTGGAATTAGGATTATATACAGTTCATGAGAAGAACATTATTCTTAATAATTCTGAAACACGTTTGATGGAATGATGATTTTATAGAGGAGCAATATGGAGTAGTTATTGCATAACATGCTTAATATTCAAAAGTTTTTGGGTACTTCGGGTCAGTTGGTGAAGTGGCCACCTTAACCACCCATCTGCTGTGTGTATTCAACCAAACATGCAGCAAAAGGATACACCCCCTAAACAATTAGTACTGGATCCACATCTATCTGCACATTCATTGTTATGGACAAAAGTGTTGGTAGACTCACTTATTATTTCTTCCAAAATAAAGGTTATTAAAGAGTTTGTTGTGCTTTTGTTGGAGTAACTAAAATCCTACAGTCCAATGAAAACGTTCTATTTGATTTTGAAGCATTGCAGGGTCCTATTCTATTGGCAGGAACTAGACAAGCTATGTGTGCGTTTGCACATCTGTACACATCATTGCACCAAGCTTGCAGTTGAAATTCTTTCCTTTGGTGTGCTTTGAGGGATAACAGATGTGAATGATGCTACATTTTGTTCATATCACATGATAATGTAAGTTTTAATTCCAAGTCAATTTGGAGCATTTCTATTGGTCCATTCATCATGGAACTGCGATCCAAGTTAGAGAACAATGCTCAGATTCACATTATGTAAAAAATTGAAAAACAAATTTGGTATTTCCTCTACCAGCCAATTAACACTGTACATTATGTGCAAGTTCTCGTGCTCTAAGTCACCTGATCAGCACAGCTTTGCAGCCTGAAGGTCTGTGTGTGTGTGTGTGTGTGTGTGTGTGTGTGTGTGTGTGTGTGTGTGTGTGTGTGATTGACATGAGGTGTGCCACTGTCAGAGATAAATGAGATATCAGTGTGGCAATCTTTTCAGGGTTTCTCTGAAAGTATAGCTGGAATCTTGACCTTGTGAGTACAGCAGGGAAGCATGTGATGCTTTGCGAGGGCTGCAGATTGGTATCAAGGCAGCATTCCAGCGATCACTGCAGTCACACATGTCCTCTTGCATGCATGATGCATTCCAACAGACAAGGGTGGAAGATCTCATGACTCTCTGGATAATCAATACAGAAGCCAGGATGGTGCATTTATTGAACCACATCACAGGTTCCTGAGGGCGTCTTCTGATCTGTTCATGCCTTTTCGGGCTGATTTCACTTGACTTGCAGCCAAGGTCCCATGCTGTCAGTTGTTCCACCTGGCAGCAGTAATGACCAATCAGAGAGAGTGAAAACTCACACACCTCATGGTGTGGTTCGAATCCTGTCATCAAATGTTTTTGAAGCCAGAATACATTAATCAGACAGTTATGTAGACCTGCAGGTTCAGTAAAGCGCAAATATGGACCTCTGACTCCATTGTTCTACCTAAGAGAACATAGTTCAAATAATTATTCCAGGCGTTTAAAGTAAACAAATATATATATTTATATATTCGATATAATTCTAATTCTAATATACTCTCTCAGACACCTACCTGGGGTTCAGGGTTCAAGTACGTATGCAATATAACTTTCACTGTTCAACGGATCTTCAGGAACATCTAACTTAAAGTTCACATCAAGCTGTCTGTTTCTCTTCTCTCTTGAAGATGGCGCTTTCAGGGCCACAGGAGGGTAGGTTGTTGACGAAGTGCAGGAGGTTTCGGTGTAGAATACATGGCTTTGAGTCACCGTTTTTAAGGTTCTACTTTATATACAGTGCTGTCATGCATTTGTTAACCACAGGTACTATTTTCCCAATAGGATCTCAACTTCTCTGGTCCTCCTCCCTCACTCAGATTAGGTACCTAGACACGGTCACCTGTGTCTTTCCATTTCTCAGCATAACCATTTGGGGTCTGAGCCTCTTTCCAAACTGCCAGATGGAACAGGGTATTGACTGGGGTTCCCTCTGTCTTCATGCCGTGTGCAATTTTAATCATGTGTGATTTGTGACAGGTCTTCTCTTCTAATGTTCACAGCGTTTGTAACAGTGTCTTGTTAAATCTCTCAGCAAGGTCGCCCCTGCCTTGCTCTTGGGGGTAGGGGGGTCCTTCTCGCATGCCCCACCCCTGACAGTTTTTGCAAGGTGTGGAACAAAGCGTTTTCAGATGCATGACCTTGGTCGTGGAGTCCAAACCGAGGAATAAAATCATTCTCTCAGATTCTCTCAGCGGAGGTCCTTGGTGCACACATGTGCAAACTTTGTAAAGTGGTCCACTACTACGAGAACATACTCATAGCCACCCTTACTTGGTTTCAGGCGAACCATATTGTTACATATGGTTCTTTTTCATAAAAGGCCAATGAAAGCGATCATAGGCCAGATTGAGGACCCTCTTTATGCCCACATGACTCGTGCAGGTTTTTGAGGACCATGACTTTGATGTTTGGTTTTACGTTATAGAAGACCATTATTATCAATGCACAGTTTATTGTGCTTAGCCACCCCACCAACTTCACGCCTCATCTGGCTCATCGAGATTGGATCTGACTTTTGAACTTTTGCTAGTTTATCATGGTCCATTGCTGGAATGTACTATATATATATAATATTAGTGAAGTTCTAACAATTCTGCTGAGTGCTGCTGGAGTTCTAGCTAAATTCTGGGAGTTAGAATTAGAAATAAAGTTAGTAGTAGAGTTAGAAATTCTAGGGAGTGCTGGTGGAGTTCTGGCAATGTGTCAGTGTCAATGCTGGAGAACATTACTCTCTAAAAGTAATGAGCAGGGAGAACACCGAGCGAAGGCTCATCTCAGCTTTACAAACTGGTTTCTGTAATTTGCTGTTTAATATGAACATATTAAGTCTTGAAATCCGTCATAAAATCCAGTTCATAAATTGTTGAATGTAAAAGACAAAAAGCTGACAGTGAGTGGAAAAATATTTAAGCAGGTGTTTATGTTATTTAACAGGTTGCTTGTTTATAAAAGAATAAAAAATATATGCAAATCTTATTAAACAATACACCGCAGCATTCCTCTGAGCAGTACTGTCACTTTACTGATTCTAACCGTTGACTACTGAACCAAAAATTTACTAAAATCAAAAATTTACTTACAGTTGAGAAAATTATAGTTATGAACTGGATTTATTGTTGCATTTGTACAGGACTGTACTAATCTGCACATTTAATATTCTGGACTCCTATTCAGGGAACATGCATGTCACTGCATATACTGTTCATACTTTACAGAACATAAATGATCTAAAACTTGGTGTGTAAAGAAAAAATTATTTGGAAATAAATTTAAAATTGAACTGAAAACATAGAAAGGGGTTAAATATATTAGTTATACAACTTTATAATTGGTTTTTATGAATGATTTGTTCATTATTTTTTTATAATATTTTTATTTATTTAGTATTTATTATAAAACCAGTTTAACTTCAAAGTACTGTTCAAAAATAAATTTAATTTCTTGCCGACAATTTATTAGAAACTATAAGGGAAAAAATCTATATATATATTTATATTTTTACATATAATTATATAATAATTAAATTAAATATATAATGCAATTACATATAAAATGATTTTATTTATATATATATATATATATTATATATATATATATATATATATATATATATATATATATATATATACTCTCAATACTACACCCAAGTACCAAGAAGAAAAGGTTGTTGATATAAAGATTATATATAAACCAGCTTTTCTTCTTCTTTCTTGGGTGTAGTTGGGCACTGAGTGTGTCCCTCATTTTCATTGTAGTTGAATGAGTAAACACAGATCACAGTGACAAGGATTCAAACAAACAAAACCAAACAGGAAACACTGATAAAATAAAACAAAATGAACCATAATCTAAAAATCAAAACAGCGTTTAACGAAATGAAACTGAATGAATGTCAATAAAAGATTAAATGTTACAGTTGGATTCTGACTGAATTCGGTTAAAATGGAAAAAATGTTGGACTTATGGTATTCCGTAATGAGCTGCACTGGAGCGACAGAGTTTTTTCCAGTTCATGCATATGGCCGGAACTGCTAAATGTTATATAATGTGTGTGTGTGTGTGTGTGTGTGTGTGTGTGTGTGTGTGTGTGTGTGTGTGTGTGTGTGTGTGTGTGCGCGCAGGCAGCAGGAAATATTTATTGAATACTCAATCAACCTCAATCTGTAAAACAAAAGCTCTGGAATTCTGATGATGCTGAGCAGTACTAGTGAGCTCCTGGCAGTTTTGGAGAGTGCTGATGGAGTGCTGGTGGAGTTCTGGAGAATGCTGATGGAATGCTTCTGGACTTCTGAAGAATTGTAATGGAGTGCTGATGGAGTCTTGGTGGAGTTCTGGAGAGTGCTGATGGAGTGGAGTTCTGGAGAATGCTGTTGGATTTCAGGCATTTTGGCAAAGCTACCAAGGGCTGGTAAGATTCTAGTAATTCTCTGGAGTGCTACAGGAATTATAGTGATATTGGAGAGCGCTGTTTAAGCGCTTTTGGAATTGCAGGACAGCACTGACTGAGCGATGCTGGGAAACATTACTGTGTGAATGCATGGTGCAGGAGAAACCTGAAAGAGGAGAAGGGTTTAATGTCTGTTGGACTGCTGGATTAGAATCGAAGATCATTATTTTGGTATGGCCACGGTCATGGTCATGCTATGCATGAGAGCTTTTACAGCTTGTACTTTTGAAATAGACACAACAGTGATGATATAAGAAGGCTAGATGTTGAAGCTGGAATGCTCTGTTGTGTAGAGCCCTGTCAGAATGTAGAGGTGAGGCTGAGATGGCGGTAAGGAATGGAAGATTATCTTCAGGTTTTGGCAGGTGACAGGTGGCAACAGTGCAGAGGATGATCTGCTGATACGATGGTGATAGGGGAGTCAATCATATGATTATGTCAGGACACCAATGCGTGCTCCAGCATGTGACGGCATTGTCTGGCAGGTCCATGTCATTACACACAAGCAAATTAGGAGGCCGATTCTACTTATGAAAGCGGCACCTTCTGGAACATGCCTGGAGCTAGAGGTACAAATGATGTCCAATTGTTTGTGTACACCCCTTCTAATGAATGCTAGAGGGGCATAAAATCCCCTTTCATTGAGCTGTGGAGCAGAGCAACTATGTGCTCTAGAAATGATGGTGTTCCATCCAATACCTTTGAGTTGGGAAGTTGGGGATGAGATGGGGGTGGTGATCATCCAACATCTTGGACTCACTAACACTTTTACTGGTGAATGCAACTAAATCCTCACAGCCATGCTTCCGAATCTAGTAGTAGAAACAGCTTCTTGTGGACAGTAGAGACACTTACTCCAACACAAGCATAATAATCACGTTCTAAAACCCTTGATTTCAGAAGTATTGATGAATGAGCAGGCATCCCAATACTTTTGTCCACATGGTGCAGATACAAGGTACATTATGCAACACAGGGGTAACCTGAGGTCATGTTGTCCTGCAGAAAGCTGGTAAATTATAGCATTAGAGTATCCCAACCATAAATATCCCACCAGTCCAAAGATCCTGTGGCACATTTGCCCACAGATGTCCAAGCTGGTACCATAAGTACTCCATTGGTGATAAATCTGGAACCCAGGCAGGCCAAGGAAGTGTTCCAATCTGGATGAGAATTTCCTGGGATCAAATCATTCTACATAAATCTATAATCTATAAATCTACACCCTTGGCCTCATTGCTCACTAGCACCTGAAAACGTTTTCACATCATTAAACAGGAACAGAAAGAAAAGTTATTATATATTATAAAGTGATTATATTCATTCTGTCCTTTTTGTCACCACTGGCAGGACGGTGATGCTTTTGCTTTTTAGTATTTAAGCAGGAGAGCAACAACCCATTACCATCTAAACACACCCTTTCACCAGTTCACTGGCTGCTCTTCATCGGAACTCCTCACTGCATACCAGGTACAGTGGAGATATTTCTACACTTCACCTGTCAGTGGTTAGTAAGACTGATTGGTATAAGAGAGTCACTGTAAGTAGTCACAGGGTGTGACTGACTATGGCTTATACACTTGGGAAAGCATGCTTTTGTTAATTTGAACCCCACACTGAAAACATGCACCTATGCAAACATTATATTAAGGTGTGCCAAATATTTTTCCTTGATCTGCGTATCTGCAGACAATAGACCGCTGAGTAATAAAGAAGGGGCAGAACATACTGCATTCATGGTGGATGGTATGTATCATAATCATGCCCTATGGAATTCTAATAATTATGAAATACTCCTGCATATTTTGACCTAAAACATCATCTGAATTTCACTCAAACTAAATAAGTATTTAGGATTTTGGATTTTTAAAGGATTTATTAGTAAATTATGGTGGAAAATATGTATTTGGTCAATAATTTTCAATAACAAAAGTTCAACTCAATAAATTGTAACATAACCTTTGCTGGCAGTGACAGAGGTCAAACCTTTCCTGTAGGTCTTCACCAGGTTTGCACACACTGTAGTTGGTATTTTGGTCAAATCCTCCATGCAGATCTCCTCTAGTGCAGTGATGATCTATGGGGTTGAGGTCTGGAGATGGGCTAGGCCACTCCAGGACCTTGAAATGCTTTTTACAGAGCCTCTCTTTTATCGTCCGAGTGGTGTGTTTGGGATCATTGTCATGCTGGAAGACCCAGCCTCGTTCCATCTTCAGTGCTCTCACTGATGGAAAGAGGTTTTATCTCACAATACATGGCCCCATTCATTCTTCCCTTAACCCTGATCAGTCATTTCTGTTGTCATTGCAGAAAACAGCCCTAAAGCATAATGTTTCCACCCACATGCTTCACAGTAGGTATAGTGTTCTTGGGATGCAACTCAGCATTCTTTTTCCTCCAAACACAATGAGTTGAGTTTTTACCAAAAAGTTCTATTTTGGTTTCATCTAACCACACGATATTCTCCAAGTCCTCTTCTGGATCATCCATATGCTGTCTGGCAAACTTCAGATGGGCCTGGACATGTACTGGCTTAAGCAGGGGGACACGCTTGGCACTGTAGGTGATGGTAGCCTTTGTTACTTTGGTCCCAGCTCTCTGCAGGTCATTCATCAGGTCCCTCTGTGTAGTTCTGGGATTTTTGCTCACCGTTCTCATGATCATTTTGACCCCACGGGATGAGATCTTGCGTGAGGCCCCAGACCGAGGGAGATTATCAATGGTCTTGTATGTCTTACATTTTCTTGCTTCTCCCAGTTGATTTATTCATACCAACCTGCTTGACTATTGTAGATTCACTCTTCCCAGCCTGGTGCAGGTATACAATTTTTTTTCCTGGTGTCCTTCAACAGCTCTTTGGTCTTGGCCATGGTTGAGTTTAGAATCTGACTGGTCGAGAATGTAGACAGCCTTTTATATGGATAATGAGGTCAAACAAGTGCCATTATTATGGGTAACAAGAGGAGGACAGAAGAGCTTCTTAAAGAAGAAGTTACAGGTCTGTGAGATCCAGAAATCTTTCTTGTTTGTGGGTGACCAAATACTTTTCCTCCATAATTTACAAATAAATTCTTTAAAAATCCTATGTGATTTTCTCATTTTGTCTCTCACAGTAGAAGTACCTATGATGAAAATTACAGTAGGAGAGTAGGAGAACTTGCACAATCAGTGGCTGACTATATATTATATTTTATATATATATATATATATATATATATATATATATAGTATATTCTGTTTTTTTATTCTATCCTCCACAGTTTGGAGGTACCAGTTACTGCCAATGTGCTTGGAGGAAAGTACCAGCTCCCCAGCTCTGATACAATGGCTAACAGATGTCTGTGCTGACCCGCATTGCGTTGGGTGTGATGTGGTGAGAGAGTGCCATCTACCCACCCAGAGAGAGTATGGCCAATTTTGCTCTCTCAGAGCTAGAGCTTCAGCACTGACGTGGCGAGCAATGAGACTGTGTTCTCTCCACATTTATTTTACAACTTGACCATTTTATCAAACTCAGAATGTCTCAGATCCTTCAAGAAATCTATCAATGTGATGTGCAAGTATTGGACTCTACATAATGAACTATAAATGCTCTACACTAGATGAATGTGTGTGAATGTAGAAGACACACTATGTCCTACAGCCAAGTTAAGAGTCACTGTAAAAAGTGCAGCTCCATCAGAAGTATCATGAGTGGGTCCATGCTTTTGCTGTCTGGTCTTTCAAAGACTGCAATATATCAATTAACACCTAATTGCAACTCTCTTTGTAGAAAGTGTCTTATAAATCCTCGTCCTTGGCAGTTTGATGTCCTTGGTTTGATGACAGAAATCTGATGTACAGGTTTTACTCGTTGAATGACTTCTGTCACCTGACTGTCTCATGAGACCTGCATTCTCGTCATGTGAATCATTTAAGATGCAGACGGCTTTTGTCTGTAGACACTATGTTTTGGTGATGCTTTGACTGTAAATTTTAAAATGATATGAAGTCATAAGTTCGGAATGTGAAGTGAAGTGTAGAACATTTAATACCCAGTTAAAATAGCACCTGACGTGTAGAGTCTCCAGCAACCATAAGATGTCATTACAGGACCTAAAGGTAGCTCCTGCCACAGTTGATGTCAAAGCGCAGATTCTACCATCAGAAAGAGATTAGATTTTCATGGAAAGTGTGCAAGGAGGAAACCTGTACTGTAGACAAAGAGCTGGACGTCTGCAACCACGTGCTTTGGACAGATAAATCCAAAAACATTTTTGGCACAGTAAGAGAAGATATGTTTGGAGCAAACCAGACAGCATTTGAGAACCTCATATCATCTGTGAAGCATGGGGGTGGAAGCGTCATGATTTGGGTCTGCTTTGCTGCAGCAGGGTCTGGAGACCTCTCCATCACAGGATCCACTATGAACTTTTTATTGAGGAACACGTAAGACCGTCTATACAAAGACTGATGCAGAAAATATAGCTGAAAGGATGCTGAATGGAGGTGACCTCCAGTCAATTTCAGAGGCTGGTAGTCTGTTATAGGAAACATCTAAATGACATGATTTCAGCCGAAGGAGGAAATACAAGCTATTAATATTGTAACTATTAATTACATTTTTGCAAATTATTTTAAAAGACATTTCTGCAGCTCCATCAAAATAATGACTATGAAGATCAAATGTCCATATGTTTAAATGCATTAAAAAGTCAAATGTGTCCATGGGGTGTCCTCACTTTGACTGTATATGAAGAAAACTAATGGGTCACCTGCTCATTCATTGTATATTTGGAAATCAAGGGGATTTAGGAGCGTTGGTCTGGATGATCACCCCCACCATATATAAAAGTTTTGAATATGCACCATAATTCCAGATGTCGGGATCAGTCATCTCTAAAACAAGACAGGTCTTGTGGTCAAAAGTGATGTTGGTGGCAGGGTCATGGACTCCCAAGGTTCACTGATGCTCATGGAGCACAGGGCCCTGAGTGATGTGAAGGTGTGTTCATTCTTACCTGGAATTCTTACTCTCTGTACATTCTTTACAGTAGATCACTGCACATCCCTTTTGTGCAGAGGTTCTACCGTCATATTTAACATTCCGATCAACATTAACATTTTGACCACCTCCTTGTTTCTACACTCTCTGTCCAATCTGTCAGCTCCTCTGATCACACAGGAGCACTTTGTAGATCTATAATTACAGACTGTGGTTCATCTGTTTCTCTGCAGGCGTTATTCTCCTCCTTTCACCCTGATCTTCAATGATCAGGACCCCACAGGACCAGCACAGAGCAGCTATTATGTGGGTGGTGGGTCATTCTCAGCACTGCAGTCACACTGACATGGTGGTGGTGTGTAAGTGTGTGTTGCCGTGGTATTTAGGGAGACCCAGCTCAAGAGAATAATTGGTTCTGTGGCTCATCAGACAAAGTTACATGTTGCCAGTCGAACCCTGGTGACGTGCTGTGTCCAGTGTCATGGTGTTAACAGAGGCCTTCTGATGGGTCTTCTGCTCCCATATGCCATGGAAGCTAAAGAATGTTTCACAGAGCTGTGGGATATATGCCATCATTCCAAAGCAAATAGTCCCCCCCGGCCCCCCGTAGTGGCAATGGTGCCAATAGGTTCTGTTCCAGAGAGTCCTATTCTAAGAGTCACACAAGTTGTGTGTGCATTGGCACATCTGTGTCAGCAGTGGGTGCAATTTATTAAAGTAGATGAATGCATTCAGTAGAACAGGTGTCCACAAACATTTGGACATATAGTGTACGAGAAGTCCATCACAGATTTGAGATATAAAACAGACAGTTATTATTATATAATGAAGTAACACATGTCAGATGGCAGATTAGATTTTTGCCTGCAGTTAATTCCTTTAAGATCACGATTTGCATTCGTGGAGCTGGTGTTACATCAGCACAAGGGCACAGGTTCAACTGCATTTCACATTAAAACAGACTGCTCTCTAGTGGTCATTAGGCTCACTAGAGGTCAAACAGAGGACTCTGCATGTGAAGGGCTGCATACCAGGAACTCCACACATTCACAGACCTACTTGACGAGATTGGTGAGGTGAGCCCAGTACCATGAACTTCATACAGAAGTGCTGCACTATAAACACGGCAATGCACACTCATGCCGTGCTTGCGCATTAGCTCACGTCATTGCCTCATTCCACACGAGGACCCCTAGAGTCAAGCCACAGGTGAAAGTTAGGCCAGATGTTTACTGCGCAGAAAAACTGAGTGCAGTGACAAATATACGGTCCAGTGAAAGATTTACGACATCCCGTGAACACCTTCACTACCATATCTTGACCAGTGGACATCATTGAACTTCATTTGAATTGTATGGAGAAATGGACGTGATAAAAATAAACACATACAACTAAATAAATGTCTTTTAAACATCCAAACAATTATTAGAAGCGCAATGTGTTACTTCTTCCAGTGCCTACAATTAGAATCAGGTGCAGCAATGGGGTCCACAGTCCAGCACTGTTCCTTGTGTTCCTTGTTCTAACAGACCTACTAAATTTGGCAATGAGCAGCTGTGAATATGACCCTGTGAAGTAATCTGACCATCTAGGACCGGAAGTGCCCACCCTTGATCTAGGCTGTTCTGACCAAGCCACTGTCGCCTTAGTATGCAGTGTAGTCATGAACAAGGAACCTGAGCATCTGCGGACCTCACATCTTTAGCGATGAACCTTGGTTCTGTTTAGAATCCACTGTCAGTAGGGTTTGAGGATGGGGGTTTGTGGTGGTGAGCACTTCAATCCTGTCTTTGAGTGAAACTGCCCTGACTGCTGGTGTGATGATCACATACGAGGGACGCTAACAGGACAGCAATATGTGCAGGACATCCCGTGGTCACATGTGTTGCAGGAAGGGCTTCCCAGGAATGTCTTTGCCAGATTTCAGTACTTCCTTGGCCTGACTGGTCGTCAGATTTATCACTAACTTATCACCAGCTTCAGCAACCTATGAGCTGCAACTTCAGTGGGTAAATGTGCTGAAGGATGCCATACAGAACATATATGACTTCATTAACTGTATCTCATCTTGTATCCAGGCCCAACAGGGTACTAGAATCTCCTTTATTTACAGAATTCCCTAATAAACATATCCTTTCACTTTAATATTATAATCACTTAGATATAGCATCGTTCCTGCAGGACCAGGGTTGGGAAATACTGACTTGGAGCAATGCAGATGAAAAAAGCAGCATCTAAAGGCCCAGCTGGACACAAAACATCAGCTATTTATTCACGCTTCACCACATTTGGGAGTGAAAACACACAGAAGTGTCTCAGTCATGTCTGGAGCAAAAGCGACAGTGAATAAATCTCAGGCCAGTGGCTTTTATTCGGTAATCAGCTGAGACTGAGAATGAACGTGGTGCCATTTAAGGCTGGTACTGAGCTACACAGTTCCTCTCCCAATGCATTTCAGAACTGAATCACTGAGTGAAGAACGAGTCAGATCTTCAGACCTTGTGAAAAAGGCCTGCACGCCATTTGTCACTGCTTATCTCAGACAAATCACACACTACAGGGCGCAGCTGGCAGTATGATACGGCAACCAGGGGCTGATGAAAATGATGGCCTAAGCAATCATGGCTACTGGATAAGATACACTTAAAGACATTGAAGTGGTTTGTAAACTCCACCATGTACACTGGCCTCACACCGACATCACCACCGTCCATTTATATTACTTTATTTCGACTTTATTCCCACCCACTACTATGAGGCGACCATATTTTGGTGTTTCTCCAGACCCAGACCCACTTGCTGTGAGAGTTTGTTACATCTGGTCGAATGTGTAAGTTGTTTTTGAGCCTGGGAGCTTAGTTTGCATCCAAAGAAAATAATGAAAAGCTATGAACAGACGAACCTCAACCTAAACCATTTGGCAGAAATGCGTTCAAAGCAGTGCAACTGATCCACGATTCAAATGAATTTCTTCTGTGTGAAAGCAAAGCTCGTTGGCAAAATTGCTACTCAGAACAGTTCTGGAGGCGTTCTGCTTCTGAGGCAGAACAAATGCAATTGGTTCAGACAATAACCAATTTAAACAACCAGCAGATGGAGCCTTCTGCTCCCCAGAGCCATACAGGTGGATGCATTTCATAAAAGATGTGCAATTCGGTTCGAGATTTTGTTGTTTTTAAGACCTTCTTCTCATATTATGGGTGGGAACTTTGCTATCCAGCCTCTAAGGCAGCATTTCACAGCTTCTATTCGGCCTGTGACATTTTCATGTGACAGTGTCAATTCCATTATGTGAAAGCAGCTTTAATGCTCAAAATATATAAAAAGAATTTCTTAAAAACATCAAAATCTCAAACTGAATTGTACACTTTTCATCTACATATAACGTTCGGAGAACCAGATACACATTCCTAAAGCTCCACCTACTGATTATTTTAATTGGTTATCCTCTGTCTATAACGAGCCCCTTCCTCAAATGAGTCGGTTCTGGTTGCAGAACTGATTTATTTGGGACAAGAGTGAAAAAAAGACTCTGGGGTTACATAAGTAGGTCTCAGTAGTAGAATCATAGAAAAGCCAGGTCCTTGGTTGGACTGTCCAATTAAGTGTCCAATGTTGGACTGTCCAATCCCTTGACCTCATACAACATATCTAGTCCCATTTGAGAAGTACTGCCAAAAGAATAGGACTCTGTCAGACTGGGCTAGAGGGGCATTAAGCTGTGGAGCAATGGAACCATGTTCTTTAGAATGATGGAGTAGAATCGCTTTCCTGGACAGAAGAGACAGTTACTCCAACAAAATCAGGATAAACTCTTTTTAATACCCTTGAATTCAGAACAAACAGCGAATGAGCAGGCATCCCAATACTTTTGTCCATATAGTGTGTCACAAAAACAAAACTAACAAACTGTAAAGTGTAAAACAGACATCACCAATATTCTTTTTTGTCACTCTGACTTTATTCACACTAAGACACCATTATTTCAACATACTGTGATCATAAGTTAAGAGGGTCACATGACAACAGTTCAGTTTAAATACATTAAAATCAAAGCATCAAATATGAAATCACAGCTACTGTAAACCAAATCTCTGTTTATATACACACAAGGTCATCTGTGAAGGCACACTCATAGATTGCATAGTTTGCCATGTCGTGGGGAGTGTGTGTGTGAGTCACTAGCAAAGGGATTGCAGGTCTGCTCTAATTTTTTGGAATGAAGGACGGTGCCTGGGGTCGTACTGCCAGCAGCGACACATGAGGGCATAGATCTCATCTGGACAGCCAGTGGGAGCGGGCATTCGATACCCTGAGGATTAGAATAAGAGCATTGGAACATTTGGAATCAATCAGACTTCCTGTTGGGAAAACTCTGCTTACACCTGGCAAGCATCGTTGGTGATCAGATCACGTTTGGATTTCACGTTTTACACCCAATTACACGAGGATCACTCAAACCACACTCGATGGTGGTCAGAGACGGATTTTGTCAACATTTAATACAAATGTCATAGGAAGCAAGAGGAGACATGTATGTCGAAATAAATGTTAATATGGTTCTTCGTTCCCTCCTCCTTTCTAGTATATAGAGGTGGGTAATCAGGGTCTGCAGAGTACAAATCCTGTCCAGAATTATGTTTGGCTAGAACCGCAGCAGAGCCACCCAGGCAGTTAGAATAATGAATTTTACTTTTTGAAGCTGAATTACCCACTTCTACTAATGTATCTGTGTGTGTGTGCGTGTGTGTGTGTGTGTGTGTGTGTGATGGCAGCATTAGAATTTTTTCCCTTACAGTTGAAACAGTTTACCTAATTAATCTAATGTGAGAACCATATACTATTCCAGGGTGCTGTAGAACCCGCAGTCAGAACCGAGGTGGGGAAGTGAGGGTTAGAGTCCAGTATTGTTCTGCTTGAACTGGTGAATTGAAAAATCTGCAGGAATCCGACTCATCGGGACTGGAGTTCCTTTAAACTGTTCACAGTCACATGAGCAATACAGTTTGAAGTGTTGTTTACATTCAGAAAAATGGAAAAGAAAAATGCAAACTCATCTGGTCACATTGTGGACACATAGGGTTAGTAAAATGTGTAAACAAAATCCAGTTCAAGTATATCCAGATACTATTTGGATAGTCTGTATGTAAATGCCAGGTGGAAGAACATTACTGGAGCTCAAGACACTTGGAGGAGAACCTTAACTGCCCATCAACTCACAGACACTACTGCTCGCTAGCTCTCTCTGTTTCTACATTTCTACACAATTTCTGTTACAGGAGCATTTTGTAGTTCTATAATTACAGACTGTTGTCCATCTGTTTCTAGGCATAATTTACTCTCCTCCTTTCACCTTGATCTTCGGGGTTCTGATGGAGCATTTAAACACTGTGTCCACTCACTGTCCACTCTATTAGACACTCCTACCTGGTTGCTCCACCCTGTAGATGTAAAGTCAGAGACAGAAGCTCATCTGTTTCTGCAAAGTTTGTGTTGGTCATCCTCTCGTCCTTCATCAGTGCTCACAGGACGCTGTCGCCTGGATATTTCGGATTGGTGGACTGCTCTCAGGGCAGCAGTGCCACTGAGGGGTTTAAACACTCCAGCAGCACTGCTGTGTCTGATCCACTTGTACCAGCTCAACAGACACTAACACACCACCACCGTGTCAGTGTGACTGCAGTGCTGAGAATGACCCACCACCCACATAATAGCTGCTCTGTGGTGGTCCTGTCACCCAAGTATGCAGAGAAACAGATGGACTAAAGTCTGTCATTATAGAACTACAAAGTGCTCCTGTATGGTCAGAGGAGCTGATACAGCTGGTTGTGAGTGTAGAAATGGCTGGTTGTGTACAGAGAAATATACCTAATCCAGAGAAATTCATTTCAACCTTCAACCTCACCTCTTTCTACCTCATCTCTGGTCTGCTGGTTGTTCATACTGGTGTACGGCGTGATCCCCTTGGAGAATGTCTCCCATAACAGCACTCCAAAGCTCCATGCATCACTCTCACTGGTGTAGCGCCCTGAAACACAACCAGGGGGCAGCATTGAGTCACTCAAGGCTTCTGCAGCTGAACAAATCCAAAACAGTGTGACAACAAACATGGTAATGACACTCTGCATGTAGAGACCGGACATCCAGCAGATCATGATAAGGGGCCACTCTATAATCAGCCACTCGCCACAGACAACTTTTATGTGAAATTCGTCTGCGTGAAGATACATGTGAAGATACAGATAGTTGTTTAAATATGTATTTTTTTTTACTAATAAACATTTACTTACAGACTAGAGACAGTGAAATTCCATCTAAATCTATGGATATGTCTTCTTGGCAATAAGTCAAGTCTGAATTTCTTTATAGGTCTGATATTTTTACCAAAAACGAAATGTATCCGATGCCTGAAATTTGAGTTTTTACTAGTTCAAACAGCTAAGGCTGGACAATAAATCCCTTAGCCATTTCTATTATTTCAATTATTTTAATTCGGTGAATATTCTCTACACTGTGTGCGTATTTATGCACGGTTTGCGTAACAAGGACCTCGAGCAGCTTGTACCAAAGAAAAAAGCTGTTGTGCATTAAAATAATCGTTCAATAATCATAATCGAGGTAAAATCCCCCATTTAAAGCGATATCATATCGATTTCAAATCAATATTTGCATTTTCCGTTCATGTTAAGAGGTCTTCGTTCATTTAGGAGAAGCTTTATTGTCCATTTACCAATAAACTTTCACACGAAGTGAAGGACAGCTGTTGGCTTCAGTGCTGCAGTGCAGAAGTAAAGCACTACACAGCCTGGCTGATCGACTGCATTTGGGGGGAAATAGTGAAGATAAGGTTTTACAGTGAACCACTTTAAGTGATCTGCTGAGTCTGGTGAGTCATATCTGGTTAGGCTGACCATAGTTGAGGGCCTCCGGTGCAGTCCATTTGACTGGAATCTGCTTCATGCCGCCGGTGGCCGAGTACACCCCATCCTGCTCCTGGCGGGACATGCCAAAATCACTTATTTTCACCACACTCTTCTCTCCAACCAGACAGTTCCTAGCAGCCAGGTCTCTGTGAGGGGGGAGAGAGAGAGAGAGAGAGAGAGAGAGAGAGAGAGAGAGAGAGAGAGAGAGAGAGAGAGAGAGAAAAAGAGAGAGAGAGAGAGAGAGAGAGAGAGAGAGAGAGACTGTATTGATCTCAGTAGGGTTGTTTGAAAGACAGATAGACAGATGCACTTCACTGATTTTCAAGCCTTATTCAATGATGGAGAGAGAATAGGAATAATGAAGAATAGAGGACAAGAGAGAGGGGGGAAGGAGAACGGAGCAATACAGATACAGACAGAGAAAAAGAGATAAGAAAAAGAGAGAGAAATGATAAAGTGAGACTGATTTGAAAAAAGGTCAACCAAAACATTCAGACTGTATTTAGGAAAACATAAATTTACGAAATGTCTTCGGCAAACAAATAACCGGCACCTCTTGCAACATGCCACCACCTAAAGGACAGTATATTTAGTAAATTTGATTATTATTATTATTTATTATTAATTTTCACAAAAATATTTTGTGCTCTAAGAGGGAAGACATAGAGGACAAAATATATGGAGAGAGATACAGAGACAGAAAGACGAAACATGTGAGGAACCAGATTCACAAGGGGGGGCCCATCCTCCTCGAGTCAAACTACTACATAGTTAGGGGACACTGGGCCACCACACGTCTGCTGTAACACGCAGGTCTACTGAAGTAATGATAGTTTAATAATATGTAATAATTTAAATAAATATATTTAATAATAGTAACAGTAGCAGATAATTAGGGTCTGTGTAAATTTCTACATAGTTGGCAATGGCAGGTGGCCGACTAGTCCAGGGCAGGGGGGGAAACTAACACAAGTTCAGTAGTCAGAAGGTGGGCAGCCAATATGTAGGGGTGGCAGGAGAGCTCGGGTTCATGTCAGATTGCCTGCAACCAGTGGTTCTACCTTTTCTGAACACACACTCCGGTGCTCTATTCCAACAGGACGACACTCGTCCACATACTGCTGCCGTCTCAAGATCTCGTCTTGAAGACACAGATAACTATGCCGTGGTCAGAACTGAGTGAGAACATTCAAGCTGCATGAGATGGATCATCACAGGACACCATTAGGAACCTCTACAACTCCATGCTGTGACGTCTGGCATGTTGTGTTAAACCCTACTGAGAGACACCACTTCTGTATGAGTAAAAAATAGATTTTTATTCCGTCTGGGTACAACTACACACACACACACACACACACACACACACACACACACAGAAACAAGCAATGCAGAGAGAGACTTCTCTGTAGCTGTGAAGACTCACAGGTTCTGGCTGTGAGTGAGTGAACCTGAATAGAGCAGGGCAGCAGCAGCACTGAGAAGCCTTGTCCCCACTGAGCTCATTACTCTGCCTCTCCCAGCCTGGCTCTGCCAGCCACCAACTGTCCTTCACTCCTCAGAGACCCTCACTGACCGCAAAAGCCTATCCAATATTACTGCCTTCACAATTAATCCCTCATTATCCCAATGTCCTCACATTCCTCTTTCAACACTGTGAAGAAACTGACACAGTAACACAGACATTCACAGTCAACATCCACCCCGTGACTGACAGTCTCTGACCTGCCCCTTCTGAAGCCCCCCTCTCACCTGTGTATGCACTTCTTGCTCTCCAGGTACTCCATGCCAGATGCCACGTTCTCTGCCATCTTGATCAGCATATTTGCCTTCAGGTTGTGTCCCTCTGTTCGGAGGAAGGAGAGGAAGTCCCCTCCTGCAGCACGGATTCAAACACAACCCCTCGTCACACTTCAACATGGAGAACGCGCAGAGTAACGTCTGAGACGGGTCATTACCTTGCACCAGCTCCATGATGATGTAGATGGGCTGCTTCTGGGTACACACTCCAATAAGCTTCACTATGTTTGGATGGTCATACTGCTTCAGGATCCTTGGAGACAGGGAGAGATCCAGATTCGCTGCATGCATTTAGCAAATTTTTGGAGGGAAAAACTAAATACTTTAGACATAAATCAGCCAGAACATTAAAACCAGGGACAATCAATCAATATTTTAAACCCACCCTTAATTCTGACTTAAAACTCCAGGTTTAGATATCAATAATAATAATAATAATAATAATAATAATAATAATAATAATAGTAAAACTTCATCATAGCTATCTAAAACCAGGTTTTAATGGAACTCAGTATTCTACACTATTTTGGAATATGTCTATTGGAAAATTGATAAAGAAATATACATTTCATATTGTCGCTGTGGAATGTAATCCATTTTTAGTATTCTCCCTGGTCTGAACCCCTTAGCTACTCTGTACACTATGTAAATAATTCTGGATGAATAGACCAATAGAAATAAAATTACTTTTAATTACTCTAATTTTAATTTTATTGTAAAGTCCCCATTTTGGAGAAACACGTTTTTAATTGGATAATACTATAATGCGATATAAAATATGATTTAATCAGTGGTCTAACACACAACCTCTATGATCTGAGGACCGCAGGTTCGAATCCTGGCTCATGCTGTTTGCTATCATTCACATGTATTTGCTTGTCCTCATCCTCCTAGTGTCAGAAGCATCCTGTCAGAAGCATCCTGACACTTACTTTTGCTCTTCATCCTGACCGCCACCAGTTTGCTCTCGTTGGTCACCCAGGAGGTTGGTTCCACCCACGCCGTCCATACCTGGTAGGATCTGCGTGGGCCCAGATATTTCAAGGCTTGGATCCATAATGGGTCCGAAGCCAAGATTGTAACTTACCATTCAAATTTTAAACCTTCAGAATTAAACAGCTTGCACTGAAAATATTCTGGTAGAACTGCAGATCTATGAAGCAGTAGGTTTCTATTATGCACTCTGCATTGGTTTGCTATAGGGGTCTTCATAATATTGGATGTTTGAAGTTTAGTTCTTTAGAAGTGATCCCACCTCACAACTTGCAGGACTTAAGGATCTGCTTTAAGATTAGTTTTGGTGGTCAATAGCACAGGACACCTGGTCAGTCAATGCCTGGTCAGAGGTGTTTTCACTAATATAGGGGGGACCTACACGATATCAGGCAGATGGTTTTAATGTTATGGCTGATACGTCCATGACAGTCCAGTTGGTAGGCTGTTGGGTTGGTCATGTGTCAGTAAGGAGAGAGAGAGAGAGAGAGAGAGAGAGAGAGAGAGAGATACCTTGCTTCCATTAGAAACTTGTTTTTATGTTCTGGTGGAAGGTTTTCACGGCAGGCCTTCACTGCTACTGGTGAGTTGTCTGAGCGTAGGCGTCCACTAAAGACCTCACCAAAATTCCCCTACCACAACAGAAATGTGGACAATATTTGATCTTCCTTCACACAATCTATAGTATCATCTCTGCAAAACAAACACTGAAATGTACCTATCATTAACTAGCCCACTCCTGCTGGAGAAAATGTCAGGAGTTGTGTACAGCCCATTTCAAAACACCTCCCAATATCTCACTTTCTTTCTTTTGAGCTGTTCCTTGGTGAACTTAATGGAATATGTTTGGGTCATTGTCATGTTGCATGGTCCACCTTTGCTTCAGCTTCATTTTTTGGAGAGATGGTTGCAAATTTTCTGGGCCCTCTCTGGGACCTGCTGCAGCAAAGCAGCCCCAAACATGACACTTCCACCCCCATGCTTCACAGTTGGTAAGAGGTTCTTCTGATCAAATGTTCCAGAAGTCCTGATCTTTGTCTAGATGTTCTCTGGCAAACTTTAGTCTTGTCCTGGTGTTTTGGGGATTTTTTTTTTTTTTACGGTAAGGGTTTCCTCCTTGCACACCTCCCACGATAATCAACCTTGTGAGGTCTCTTGCTGATGGTAGATGCTGCACTTTGACATCAACTGCGGTAAGAGCTACCTGCAGGTTCTCTGATGTCACTTTAGGAGCGTTGGAGGCTTCTTTACACATCTTGCAGTCTGCTCTTGGGCTAATTGTTAGGACAAATGAAGGCCTTTGGATCTCTCTCACCTCAACAATCAAGAGCAAACCAAACTAATGTCTGAAGTTTAAATAAGCCAGCCTTCCCCAAAATCCTCTCTAATGATGATCTACCTCATTTGCTGATATGCTGCTCCTGATTCCATCTGTAAGCATTTTAAGAAGTAATAAATGTGGGGGGTCATAACTTGTCCCTTATAAGACAATTTAAAGTACATTTTACTAATTACCAGATTTTGAGTCCCTGACAGGCCCAGATATCATTTCTGCTATATGTTTATCAGAGGCTTGCAAGGCAGAAGCAATCCCTCAGCAGGGTCTCAAACTCTGTCTCCTAAAAACAGAACTAAAATCTGGTGAATCTGGCATTATTGAAACCTCAGACATTAGTTTGGTTTGCTCTTTATTGTTGAAGTGAAATGGATCACCATGACCAGCTCCAAAGAGCTCTTTGGGCGTTTTGGACCAGTGTGGAATGGGCTCTGTTTTCAGTTTTACAAACCTACTTTTGAACCATTCGGTGCATTTCCACCTAAAAGAAATTCCAAAAAAGGTTCCGGAACATGAACAGTTCTTTCCCAGCAGGAACCAAAGATTAGCAGTTTTTTCAACTCGAACTGCTGTGAGCAATGACATACCATTCGTCTCACAAGGTGTGGTCTTCTATGTCTTCTCATCACCAAACGTTCATCCATGTTTGCTTTTTGGAGAAAAACAAATGTCTGTAACAGCACAGACACTCGCAAGTAATCTTCTCAGTTCCCTTTTCTGATGCTGTGCAGCCTCGTTTGATTCTGTGACATATCCTCGGTTCCACTAAAACTGGTGTAAATGTGGGCTGGTTTTCTGAAAAGCACCAAGGTTCTTATAAGCCCAAACAGAACCATTTCAAGTTCTTTTGGTGGAAAACCTTCACAAGGTGGTTGTAGATGCAGATGAATCTGGGTTGGGATCAGAAATCAGCTGTTCCTCTTTCTGCTAAGCAAGTTTAGACTAAGAGCAAACTGTCTCATTATCGTGGGAGCTGATCAAGAAGGACAGACTAACTGTATAAAACCTTCAATGCAAAACACAAGGGGGTGTCATTGGGTGTCATGGGGTGTCATGGGTGTCCCAATTTGCATCAATGTGCAATGCATTTAAGGGTTAACCTGCTAATGGACTGCTCTACAAACCCTTGAATACACAGCGGTGCTCAGTCCATCCACTAGATCCCAAACTGACAAACCTTTAATAAACCTACTCAAGGGGACACTACGTATATGTACGCTTACCCTCCCGATGCTTTGCCCAAGAATGACATCATCATGCTCCAGAACCCACTTGTCCTTGAAAGGAAAAGATAAAAGCACCCAAACAACAAAATTAGTTTAACACAAATTAACCTTGGCCCTCCAGATCCCAGTCCAGGCTCTGATACATCAAAACTAACCAACGTCTGAGAGCATGTGAACACTCTCCCCCTACAGATCTGCTCTGCATCTTCTCCATCATGGAAAAAGTCACCTTAGTTTAAAGGTTACGGGTTAAGGAAACACCACATCCCCTTACAAACCACCAGCGCTTTTCACTTTTAGGTCCTTATATGGTTAACCATTTCATTTCCTCAGTGCCAACTTCCTCTTCCATTCTGCCCTGCTTTTAGCTGCTATGGCAGTGGTGTACGTGCATGACTTAGAGTGCTGTATTAAATTTATTCATAATTACATTTCAGTTGAGTCTTGGGGATAAAAATACACTTGTCATAAAACATTCACTCTGTTCTTTCCTGTAAGAGAGCTCTCCTATGTGGGTTTTTGGACACAGCATAGCAATGTTTTTGTCAATATGTATAAATATACATGAGAGCAAGTGAGAATTGTCCCCACCATTAATTTGTTACCCTCCTTTCACTGACATCTGCCCACATATACATATATACAGTGTATCGAACGATTCATCCAATCATTTACACAGTGCACAGAGTAGCTACAGGCTCCAGGCAGAGAAAAGTAAAAAATGTGTGGGACGCTATTGGAGGCTCTATCAACACTCCACCCCTACCACACCATCTGCAGAACCGAGTGAGAACATTCAAGCTGCATGGGATGGATCATCACAGGACACCATTAGGAACCTCTACAACTGCGTGCAGAGACAGCTTCTATACGTGTAGATCAATAAATATTGATAAAATTAGTCTAAATTAATTTTTTGTTCCTGATTATCTTCCTTTCAAAATGCACTGCAGTGCCACCCTTCCTTCTGTGTGCAACAATGTTTTTAACTATACTGAAAGTGTTTGAATGTTTACCTTTAAGATCGGCCTTTTCAGCACGATATCTGTCCTTTTAGTGACGTTTTTGTGGGAGTTGAGGAGGTGGCTCATGAGCAGTGGTACGGTCTGGAAACCTTCACCATCCAGGCGATACACGCCCTAAAAGTCAGCATGCAAACACACCAACACAGTCACACAGACGTTTTCACACCTCTCATCATTCATCTTCAAAAAGGATGTAACACCACACATCATTCACAGCTTAAAGGCTTCCTTAATTAAAGCTATGACAATGGTTTCCCTCACACTTACACCATATGATATACACTACTGTTCACATGGTGGAATTCAATAGTGTTCAAAACACACTACAAATGTGTGTGCAAATATGTAACATCAAAACTGCCTCCTTGTTTCTGGTCAGGACCCCACAGGACCACCACAAAGCAGGTGTTATGTGGGTGGTGGGTCTTTCTCGGCACTGCAGTGACATTAATATGGTGGTGTGTTAGTGTGTGTTCTGCTGGTACAAGTGGATCAGACACAGCAGTGCTGCTGGACTGTTTAAACACTGTGTCCACTCACTGTCCACTCCATTAGACACTCCTACCGAGTGTCTCCACCTTGTAGATGCAAAGTCAGAGACAGAAGCTCATCTGTTTCTGCACAGTTTGTGTTGGTCGTCCTCTAGTCCTTCATCAGTGCTCACGGGACACTGTTTGGTGGACATTTCTGGTTGGTGGACTGTTCTCAGTCCGGCAGTGACACCGTGGGGTTAAAAACACTCCAGCAGAACTGCTGTGTCGCGTACCAGCACAACACACACTAACACACCACCACCATGTGAGTGTGACTGCAGTGCTAAGAACGACCCACCACCCACATAATAGCTGCTCTGTGGTGGTCCTGTGGGGTCCTGATCATTGAAGATCAGGGTGAAAGGAGGAGAATAAAGTCTGCAGAGAAACAGATGAACTACCGTCTGGAATTATAGAACTACAAACAGCTCCTGTGTGGTCAGTTGGGCAGAAAGAAATAGAGAGTGCAGAAACTAGGAGGTGGTCATGGTCAATTGGTGTATTGCTTGCTCACATACACACAGACACCTACACATACCTCTGTGTTCTGTATCAGGAAGTGGCGACACTGCCCACCCCAGTGCACGGACAGCACATACTCCTGCTTGCCCTGGCTCTGCCTGACCAGAAAATCTCCATCATTCTTCAACAGCTCCAGGACCTCCACACGTGGGATGGCCCCATGGTACCACCCCTGCTGACTCAGAGGTTTATCCACCTCTGGCACTGGAGTTAAGGCAGGGGGAACCTGAGGGACATCGTAAAACACACTACTCTACAAACCAGGACACACAAATGTAACATTAGAACAGTTATAACACTTATTACAGCAGCTTTCAGCACAATCAGCAGCCCCCATTTTCTCACAGACCTCCTCTCGACACCCTCCTGAACTCCTGAACATCTGCCAACAGGAAATTGTGCTTTTGAGTCCTTGTTTTTTTAAAAAAAAGACTGAATATTTCGAAAAAGTTCTCAAATTATTTGAATAATTCATTTTCTAAGGAGACTGCTGACCTGGGAGTTGTCAAGAAGACAATCAGTGACCTCCTCCACAAAGAGGGTCAGCCACAGAAGGTCATTGCTGGCTATTCTCAGAGTGCTGTTATTAATAGAAGGGGAAGTTGACTGGAGGGGGAAAATGTGGTGGCAAAAGGTGCACAAGCAACAGGGATGACCACAGCCTTGAGTGCACTGTCAAGAAAAGTGGATTCAAGAACTTGAGAGACCTTCACAAGGAGTGGACTGAGGCTGGGGTCAGCGCATCAAGGTCAAAGCAGCAGACCAAAAGCTCAGAAAACAACACAAGTTCAGTGTAGTGAATTATGATGTTTTGGACCCCACATTAACTGTTCAGCTATTAATCATAATAAAGGAACCTGTTGTGATTAACATGGTAACTGGTTGGTTTAGTATATGGAGTTCCACAGGGTTCTATTGTAGGGCCTTTTAGATTCGATGTTAAATATCATAGTACAGTAGTTGTGGGTTCTAATGAGCTACTCAGTACAAATAAATGAAATGCTGTTAAACTGTATATATTTCAATCCTTAATATTTTAGGGCATGCAGACTTTCTGAAGTCATCTGGTGTCTCTCCTTGGGATGCTTCACGTACCACAGTCTGAGAACTACTGGTTTAGGGTGTCATGTCATCTGCTGGCATTGGTCAGGATTCAAATGCACTGCCTGTGATGCCCCGGTCAAAGAATTTCCAAAATTCTCAAAGAGCCATCATTAATTTATCTTCCAATACAGCTGTCACTGAAGGCCCACCTCAGCTTTTATCTGAGGAACAATAAAGAGTTCAGGGCTCCCAGAGAACTCCACACAAAACCCAGCAGTGCAGACCAGATAAGACATACAGCACCTAGGGAGCAAAACCACCATGCAAAACATTCCACCACTGAAAACAACTGGAAATGCGTGCACAGCGTTACTCCCCATGGCTTGCGAACTAAAATGTCTCAGATCAACTCATGTTGAGGGTTCCTAGACCCCTTATTGAGCTGGATGAAGGGATCCCTCCCAAAATAGAGGGTTCAGAGCTCTGCTTGCTCTACCATTTAAAAACAACCTGTGCAACAATGCTTTTGGGAAATCAGGCCCAGATAAACCCCAGTCCTCGGGGCAGGGGTAACAGGATGTACAGCAGGATTGCGGAACCACTGATGAAGGCAGACTGTAAGGCTGATGAAAAAAGGCACAAGACGTAACTTTAAGCAAAGCAGGATAATAAAAGGATGTGAGGCTCAGCATAGAGGTTCAGAAAGAGGAAGAGACCAAAGCAAAGTCTCTCTCACCAAGTACTTGGGTTTGAACAAGCTGCTGAGGTGGCTGAGGATGCCGTCCATGCCGGGCAGTCTGTAGTCTCTCTCTCGCTCCTGGGGGACAGGAAGAGTCAAGTGTAAGCCAGAACCACATCTTTGCAGCTGGCAGTTGAGGTGGTACTAAAGGAGTGCAAGATGCACTGAGCCATGATAATACATTACAATCAATTACTATTAAACTGATAAATCTGTCATAAAAACAGCAAACAACAGACAATAAGACCTAATTAATTTATAATACATTACAGCAGTCGTAAATACTGAATGTGCTAAATTTTGCCAAAATATTATTTACATACTCAACCATTAAATATATAATTGTGTTGTTTTTATTGTCAACATTTTGTTATTGCACAAATTCTGTTTTTTGTTTGTTTGTTTGTTTGTTTTTTTAAATGCAGTTTCACAATAAACTGAATCCACTTCTGGCTGATTCCTCCAGGAAGGGAACTTTTATGTTCCCTGGTTATAAAACGATGTTAGAAATACTTTACTTTAAAATACACACCTGTTCAAGCTGTTCAATATATTATTTATTGCAACATCACAAAACATTATGTACCAAAATGATTATACAATGTAACCAAATGTAGACGGACAAGCCTACTAATGAGTGCCTTCAGCTACTATAAGTTGCACCCATTGCTGACACAGATGGAGCAGATAAACAAACATGAATCTATTTGCCCCATGCCTAATGCCAGGGGTGGGCTAGAAGGGTATAAAGCCCCATCCAGCTTTGAGCTGTGGAGCAGTGGAAATGTGTTCTCTGGAATATTTGGAAGCTGGAGGCTGGAGTGGAGGCTATCCAACATCCTGACTTCACGGACAGTCTTGCTGCTTGTCCCTAATTTAATCATGCATTCTTTCGGATCACGTGAAACAGGCAAATGATTCAAGATTCCCACTCAACTGTTCATAAGACTGACTATAATGGCAAGGGTGGGCACTTCTGGTCCTGGAGGGCCGGATTCCTGCACAGTTTTCCAATTTCCTGCTCCAACACACCTGATTTAACTCACCTGTTAATTGCCAAGCTTAGTAGGTCTGTTACAGCAAGAAAACCAGCGAACAGTGCTGGACTCTGGCCCCCATTGCTCACCCATGCTATAAGAGGTCTTCCTGTTATGTGTGTGTTTCCATTCTGACTCGTGCTGTTGTGTTGGTAGCATCCATTGCAAGAGAAATATGCCTTGGACAAACATCTTCAAAAGCAATTTTGAAGGGGTTGTATTGTTGTACTGAAGGAAACATGATGATCTTATTGACGTGAACATTACCATAGCATGCTGTTGGTGGAAGTGCATAGACAATGACATGCACCAGTGACATGAAGGATCTGGGAGACCTACATGGACCACAGAGAGGAAGGACTAGAGTGTCTAACATGCAGAGTGTCTGAACAGCCAAGACTGCTGACATTTAGTGAGCAGTGATGCCCACCGTGAGTCATCCTGTTGGCAACATTAGTGTTGGCACCAATGGCTGATGGCTACAGGAAGCAGGACTACACGCACACAGTCTACTGTCTTTAACACCACATCAACGTAATCAAAACTGCAACAGTGCAAGACTCATGAAGTAATTCACAATGATGGTGGGTCATCAGAACTGGGAACTGAGAATATTCAAGCTGCAGGGGACGGATTATCACGGGACACCATTAGGAACCTCTAGATGTCAGGCATGTTGCATTATACCCAACATTATCAGACTAATTGTAAAAAATTTAAAGAGCCTCCAACTGAAGAATGACCCTCAAGTTTCAAGTGAAGCAGTTTCCATCACATCACTCTCACTGTGTCCCCAGTCCTGCTCTTCTACTCACACATCCTGGAATAGGACCAAAGCCCTGAAAAAAACAAACAAGCAAAGCAATTCCCTTGACAGAGCTAAAGAGAACATGATATGGGTGAGTTGCGTTCCCCCTCTATAATCATGAGCCCAAAGGCCTTTATAGGATTTACAATAGGGATCAGTCTAAGAGACTTCTCTTTGTTAAAACACATGCAGAGCTGGCTCTATAATGAGTAATGGGTCTGGAACACAGTGCAACGGCAAAGCTGTTACGAGAGCATACGTAACTTTGTGGTGTAAACAGAAACAACAGCTAAAGCAACTCTCTTATCTGTAGAAGATTCAGGGTGTGGGAATGGCAGCGATGATAAATCTAGCACTTCCCACAGATTTATGGAAGGCAGGTTTTATTTTTAGGTTTATGGAGCCTCCAAACCGAAACTCTAGAACACTGTAAATTGAAAATGCACACTGAGAGATAGATGATGCATTTCTTTGACATTTTTCACGCCTGCATGTAGGACATCCTGGTTCTGAATCATCAATTATCACCCTTAAGGTCTTAAAGCTTGACAGAGCATTATTTATGTATGCCTTCCTTCCCACTTTTCCTTCCTGTGCCTCTTTCTGACTTCATTTTGCAATACAGTACTGTACGGAAATCTGTCTCGAATGCTGTCTGAAAGGCCCATATCCTTGAATATTTAATACCTCATTTAATAATGAAAGTAAACACAGCTTATTGTTTGATGCTAAGAGTTAAAACAAGCTGCAAAAACAGTCTGTTTTGAATTCATTATCTTTGTGATAAGGCTGGTCTAATGTGCGAATCCCAGTTCATGCTGCTTGTCATTGACAGCCAGAGTCAGAGTTCAAAACTGGCCATGCTCTCTTTGGGTGGGTAGATGGCGCTCTCTCCCCACATCCCACTCAGTGTGATGCTGGTTAGCACAGGCCTCTGTAAGCCGTTGTATCACTTTCCTCCAAGTGCGTTGGCCTCCCAGCAATGAGGCAATGGTGTCAAGTTTGAAAAGAGGCAGTGGCTGGCTTCACATGTACTCTGCATGTGCTTGTCTTCACCCTCCTAGTGTCAAAAGCATCAGGGAGAGTTGTAATGGGGTTGGATAATTGGTACATCCAAACTGGGAAAAAAGTGCATCTCAACTGAATATTGAGGAAAAAGGTCATTCAACTCTATAAATTTGTCATATTTTATAATCATTAAAATGAAATATTTCAAGCTGGTTTTGTTTAGATAGCTTACTGCCCCTCGTTTCACTTCTGGGGTGATTGTCATATGCCAGTGTGTTACTCTGCAGTAAAGGCAGGACAAGGCCTCCATATTCAAACTCACTCTCAACACCTCCTAACAACTTGGTCAAAACAGCACAGATAGCAGCAGTTCTTCAATATGACCATCCGTCTTCTCTATTAACTGGGTAAAAGGTACAATCTCAAAGTAGCCTTGACAGCCTTTTATAGCCTCTGGTGCCACTGTCTAATCAGACCACACACACAAACTCATTTACATATCTGTCTGACAGTGAGATTAGTAATCAAATATTTTTGTCAAGTGTATTATTAGTATCGATTTGAATGTTAAGGCAGGAAACACTCACAGTGAACATGCACCGGCCAAATATATAGCTTTACATCTTAATGTCCATTTGTATGCGACTGTACTTTCTTAAACCTTGTGTTGTCTTAAGGGTCAAAAATGACCCACCACTACATTTGATTGCAGAGCAAATCCCTTCGATGATCTTTATCCAACATGAAATTCGTTTCCTTTAAAGTCTCTCCATGATTGAAAATTAACTGTATACATTTTCATTAAAGCTGGACCTCCAGGAGGTCTTAGGGTAATTTTTGACCAGCCAGTTATATCATTTACGTTCCCCAAAACCCACAAAATCAATCAATCAATCAATCTCTCTCTCTCTCACACTCTCTCTCTCTCTCTCTCCCTCTCTCTCTCTCTCTCTCTCTCTCTCACACACTCTCTCTCTCTCGTAATTGCAAGCCTCTGCTGCAGTTGCAAAAACTGTTCAGGGAGCTGAATCTTCTCGTAATCCACCCGAGGCTACATTTGTGGCAGGCAAGCGGAGGAGATGCCAATTCTGTCCCGAAAGAAGGACGGCAAAACCAATACAGGGTGTAAACAGAATATTAAGACAACACGAGGGGGGTTAAAAATGTATTTTCGGGAATAAACGAGTATTTGGAATGAAAGTCGTCATGCACACCCAAAAGCTCTTCAGCCTGGAAAACCACAGCTGTTTTTTTTTTTAGAGCTTTTAAATTTCATGTAAATCCATAATTGGAACTGAAAGGACACAGATCTTAAACGGATCTGTTTAGTTTCAGTCACAAGCTCTGTTTGTATGTGAAGCATGCATGACCCAACACAGCCTAAACACAGCCTGTTCTAAAAACAATGATGTGTCCGATGTAATGGTAAAGTACACAACGTGTGGCTTTCGTTCCATCTGTTTTGAGATTGAGCACAACAGCTTTGTACGAAAAGCAGGAACAATGCAGCCTGTTAATGTCAGGGTATTCCAGAATCCAGAGAGTGGGTGGCAGTTTAACCAACCTCTGAGTCAATATGGTTACATAATGGTGGGCTTAGAACAGAAATGAGAAAGATCTGCAGTCGTGGATTAGTTTACTGTTCAAACGCATGACTGTTTGGGCTTCAGTAGACTCGGGCAAACCTTTGAGGATTGGTGGTCACGATCTCTTCGTCATAATGCTTGTAAATGCTGGGATTAAACAAGCACCACCTTGCTTAATTCATCAAAACATAGAACAGAGTGCACGAGATCTGTCAAAGCAAACGCTACTCAGCATAGTATGACTTGAAATTTCCGGTTTAATTAAATTACTATGACTGGTAGTAAATTACTGACCAGCAGTGAAACATAAAAGGCTTTCAATATTTCACTTAATGAATAAAAAATATAAAATATATGACTTTTTTCACAAAGATTAATTTTCCTGCACGAATATATTTATTATTACACTACTTTAACACTTCTCATGGGTGATGGGGTGTGGTTATTGGAGCTGTGCTCTGGAAAAGAGCAGTTGTGTGTAGGTTTACTCACGCTAGAATTGCTGGAGGTGACAGAAATTTGGTCGTCATCCAGGCCCACGGATGGGGCATCTTGGTTGCCCAGGCTCTGCAGCTTATCAGCCAGAAGCCTCCGCTGGGCCTCCAGCCGGGCTCGTGCCACCATGGACATCACCACCTGCTGCCGGCTGTCCTCCAGAGCATTACGCTTGCTGAACTGATACACCCTGGGTCAGTGAAGAGATCACACATGGATCAGTGGACAGTTTATGAACACAGTAAAGGTAGATAATTGTCAGGGGCAGGCAATCGTGGCAAGGAGACGTGAATGATCAGAGTTTGAGCAAGACACGACAGTGGGTGCTGTTTCTGAAGTTGTGCAGGCATTTGACATTCCTCAATCCAATGTCACATGTGTACCTGGAACACGTCTTAGAACCACTTTTGAACAATTTGGGCCCGATGACATGGGTACATGAAGTCCACGAGGGCGTGCAAATCCTCACCAACTGGTAACATTTAGCAGTATTTAGGTGGACCATTAGACCCAAACCATGTCATAAGAATAAACCCCACACATGTATGGAACCACCACAACACTGGTGCCATGTTGAAAACTGCCGTGCATGGTCTTACGGGGTCTGCCCCAAACAATTGGTAATATGATTCCATACCACTAGGGTCAGGTTAGCCATCTCACAAGCGTAGGTGAGACATTGTGTCTGGTGTCCTTAACAGAGACACTCTGAGGAGTGGGTGGGTCGGTGGGTCTGCTCCCATATCCCATGGAGCTGAAGAAGACTGCACTGAGCTGCGGGATGCACGTAGGGCCTCCGGCATTGAATGTGGATGTGATTTCTGCTAGAGTCGCTTGTCTGTTCGCACATTAGCTCATTAGGCACTTGCGGGCAGCCACTGCACTGTCAACCGTGGATGGTAATGCCTTCTATGATGTACTCCTGGTAATACACATGACACTGTGGATCCAAGGAACATTAAATGTCTGCCCAACTTTGGAAAAGGAATGTCCTATCTGGGACACGCCATCACGTCTCGGTCGAACTCAAGAGTCCAGCCTCACAGTTAATACAGTTGTGGGAATCCCGCAGCCGCCCCTGAAGTCACACCACGTCATAATCAACCAATAGACTTATCAGTCTGTTGGATTGTCAGTATAAAGATATATCCAAGATCAAATGTTCCCCACACAGTCCCACCTCACTGGGGTTTTAAATTATGTCAAGGGGTTTAAACTGGCTTAAACGTCAGTGTGTGGCAATCGGAGCAATTCTGTTGCTTCTGTTCCAGAATCCACACTTTTGTGCGGGGACCCAGGAGGACTAATTAATTGAAATTTCCACATGAAGGTTAATAAACGAATACGCTTATTCATCTGATGACTGCTCAGGAAAGCACAGTATTAGAAATAAGCTGTCTATGTAAATGTCAACTGCCTGGTTATTTATTTAGTCAGTTCTCTACACCGTAATGTTTCTTCATTAAGTGTCAGCTATTATTCATTACAGTGCTTTGTAGAAATTCCTCGTGCACTGGGCTTTGTTGAATGCAACCTGAGTATTGTCAAATGAGGAGTAATCCTACTTTTATTAATAAAGCTCAGGGCAGTGGCAGTCACAGAGCTGCTCCATCTGTTCTTGGGCCACCCATTAATTACACACTGAATTAACTCCCAATAAATCAGCAGTAACTTCTAACAGTGCAGGACAGGCATTTAAACCATGACGGATTAGCCCGGCACTTAGTCCACCATTTGCACACCACGTCTTGGACCAGATAGAATCAGCCCAAGAATACTGAGGCTCTGTGCCACACAGCTGCGTGGGATTCTTCACTGTCTCTTTAACTTGCAAGAGCCAAGTGCCTACGCTGTGGAAGACCTCCTGCCTGGTTCCTGTTCCAAAGATGACATCTCTCTCTTCTTTCAGTGACTACAGACCGGTGGCCTTCACGTTCCACAACATGAAGTTCCTGGAAAGGCTGTTGCTGCTACATCTCAGACCTCAGGCCAGCCCTTTCGTGGACCCTCTGCGGTTTGCTTATCAACGGCAGGTTGGTGTGGATGATGCCGTAATCTACCTCATGCAGAAGGCACCTTCCCACCTGGACCAGAACACCACTGTGAGTCTCACTTTCTTTGATTTCTCATGTGCATTTAACACCATCCAACCTCTCATGCTTGGGGAGAAGATGGATAGAATGTGGATAAGTCCATGATAACCTGGGTGCTGGACTACCTGTCTCATAGGTCCCAGTATGTGCGGGTGGGAACCAGTCAGTCTGATCTTCTAGTCTGTAACACTGGAGCACCTCTGTACTCTTACCCTTCCTCATCACCCTGTACACCACAGACTGCTGCCACCTGCAGAAATTCTCTGACTCTGCAGTGGTCAGGTGCATCAGGGATGGTCAGGATGTTGAATACGGAGACCTCATGCGCAGCTTTTGGAGTGGTGTGTGATGAACCATCTGCTCCTTCATGTCACCAAGACCAAGGAGATGAAAGGATGCCTACTACCATCATGGGTCAGAACGCTGAGCAGGTTGACATGTACTAATGTCTGAGTGGAGATGCCAAGAAGATCAACAAACTGATCAAGAAGGCTGGCTCTGTTTTTGGATGCTCACTGGAGAGTTTTGTGGTGATGGTGAAAAAGAGAACTTCTCAAAACACTGCTGTCCTGTAGCACCACATCTCACCCCCTCCATGACTTGTCCGTCAGACAGCTGAGCACTTTCAGTAATATGAGGTTGTTTGTACCAACAGTGATCACACCATACAACTCTTCATTTCTAATACCTTTTCATAATCTATTATTCATGAAGACGTTCTTCACTCTTGAAGATGGAATGGATAATGCCCAACCCTCAAAGCCATTTAAAGTCATTATAACCACTCTGAGGCAGACAGTTCACTGACTGTTACACACTGTTAAAGTCTTTCAGACATTTTTATTGCCTATTATTACCTATTTCCATTTGCTCCTATTAGTCCATTATTTTGCGTTTCAGCTGAGAGTTCATCCAAAATTACATCTGATTTCTATAAGACGTGGTTTTGACATTTTCTAGAAGCACCACATTTTACACGTCAAATTTTCACGTCAGCCAAAGTAGCTGAAATAGTTTTTCTTGGCCATTCACAAAAAGATCGACTACTTTATGTTTCACCATAATTTTTCTAAGCCTTAGACATTAGAACAAGGGTAACCCTGTACTTCATTTGGCTCATCCTCATTACCAGCCTTTCCTTTGTCAAGTGCTCACGTCACATTAGCAACCACCTAGTAACACCTTAGCAACCATGGAAGGCTGTTCCAAAGCTTTGGGGCCGCCACCGAGAGAGCTCGGTCACCCATTTGTATTTTGCTTGGTTATGGCTGGACTGGCTGACCCCAAGAGGCAGTGAGTATCAGTAGTTCAACTAAGATAACATAAAAACATCATCTATTCCAGATCCTTTTCCGACAACAACGACTTAATTTTGTGGATATTTCTCAGATGGAACAAGTAGCTCTTTTCTCTATTGAATTTGAGCTCCTCATCAAAGATCACACCTAGGTTCTTCACTTGTGGCCTAATATAGGATGCAAGATGGCCACTAAACGGATAAGAAGAGTCAAACGGAATAACCTCGGTTTTACTCTCATTAAGTTGTAGGACGTTACCTGCCATGCAGACTTTAATGTCCATAAGACATTAGAGAGCCATCCCCGTAGCCCATGGGCAGATAGAGCTGTAATGGTAGAATATGAACGGAGAACAAGATTGGAGCCAAGATTGATCCTTGAGGGACCCCACATCTAACAGGCGAGGATGGAGAGAACACAGCAGCAATATTCACAGAGATATAAGAGGCAAACCCATCCAGTGCAGAGCCCCTAATTCCAGCACAGCATTCCAGCTTTCGGATAAGCAGCTGATGATCCACTGTATCAAAGGCCCCACTTAAATCCAATAAAAGCACTAATAAAAGAAGAATGGCACCATCGTCTGGAGCAGCAGTCATTATTAAAACACTATGGCCTATAACATCAAATGCCTCCTTAAAGAGCCCAGGCTGGATGGTGTCAAGAAGATAAAATGTGGGCTTTCTATCCCTTTCAAGCAGGAAATCGAGATAGGCTCAAAGTGGTTTAGTGTTATTGGGCATGGCTGGCACTGAGAAAGATCAGGTCCAATAATTTTAATATTACCCTGAAGGTTTTCTATTTTTTCAGTGAAGAACTCGCAAAATTCTCGAAGATGTAACTGAAGCCTCCAGACCACGGCTCTCCTGCGGTTTAAGCGCAGCATAAATCATTTTAAAAAGAACGTTAGGTTCGTGACAGTTGTTTGTGATAACAGGGGAAAAATATTGATTCTGTGTGAAAGTAGCAGCCTCCTGGAATTTTGTTCAACATGACGCTTGCACGCTGTCCTTCTTCCATCTGTGCTCAGCCTTCCTGCGTTCAGGCCTCAGGGCTCCAACAGCATCATTAAGCCGGGGTTGTGGTTAAACTGTAGTCTTAGTTCTCGTTTCTGTTCTACAGGCACAACCACATCTGAGATGGAAGTACAGGTTTGATTAAAGGACATTACCAATTCCTCCGTACTTAATAGATGATCATTAAAGCGCACCAGGGAGGAAGCTTCTACATAAGCAGCAGAAAAAAAGTGGGACTGGAAAGAATAAAACAGGAACAGCAGCCTAGAGATATATACCAACTACCAGACGGAGTTAGCCATGCATCAAAAATGATCATACTATGATCTAAAAAGCCCATAAGATCAAGTGTGTGGCCACCTTCATGAGTGGGTCCATCAGACAACTCCTCAAGAAAGTCTAATAACTGGATGAAAACACCAACCATGGGTTTCCAGGACTACAGACATGGATATTAAAATCGCCCACCGTCAGTATCCTATCAGCCATGGTAATAACAGAAGAAAGAACATCAGATTCTAATCAAATCTTTCTGGTGTGGAGAGAAGTGAGTTTCTACCTCGAGTCCAAGGATTCCAGCGTGGGATCCGTGTTTCCCTGGCTTTCTGTACCTTAATCAACACCTAAACCAGAGCAACACCTTAGCAACCAACACTTATACCACAGAAACCCACCCCTATACCATAACTGAGGTCTATAAAACTACAGATCATCAACCACTTACCAACACCTTAGCAACCACCTACCAACACCAATATCACACTCCCAGTTTCTGCAGAAATCACAGCGTGATTTACTGTGATCTATAAACATAACACATCATGTCCTTACATTGCTTTTAACTACACATCTGTGCAAGGGTGGAGGAGCTCACCTCTGCTCGGTGTTGGTCGAGCCGTCCTCCGCCTCCAGGTCCAGCTCTAGCTGGTTGACAGCGGCCTGCTGTGCTCCCAGAGTGCCTGCCAAACTGAGAAGCTCTTCCTCCACCGAGGTGAGTCTGTGGGAGCGAAAGGGGGCAGCGTAAGTCGTCCCGTCACAACAGGAGCACAGATACACACAGCACGGGGGAGGATACGTTTACAAATGAGTCAATGTACAGATAAACTGAAGGCCAGGAACAGAAGCAGCAGAGCCACGAAGCACCATTAACAAGAAAATATGCAAACTGGGAAACATTCATACAGTGAGTCTGGAAAACTAGTTGCGTAGCTGCGCATGCAGTGTGATGTGGACTGACATAAACCGTTTGAGATTTGTTTAGCACTGCAGCGATTCCTGAAATGATGGTCGGCTGGTATCTTCATTAGCTTCTAAAATACAGATGTGCTGTAAAATAAATGATTTAAAGGAGTTTTTCTGTTCTATCAAGCAGCTGTCACAAAGAAACAGGTCAAATTTATGGCCAAAAGTACATAATCTTTTATAACAACGCTCATTTAGAACCACTGATAATCAACTTTTTGGACTGTTTCTCGTCTCTTTAACTTGGACCACAATTTTCGAGATTTCACTTCCACTTTTGATTTGTGCATTATGACGGAGACAGCTTCTCGGTAAGTGCAATAGTTGGGAGTGTCCAGTAAGGAGACAGTGATGATGTCACTCTCCGACAGACCAGCTGCGAGAACACACCCACATTTTGGCCAAACGTTTCTGGACACAGCTATTGGGTAAAAGTGTGGACACCCCACATTTGGCCAAAACTGACCTAGGCACATTTTAGCATCCAACACATCACTGCTGACCTCACCGTTTCTACAAGAACTGCACTCTTGATCCACCAAGTAAAATGATCTTCTATAAAATTCAGGTCATGATATCTCATGAATTAACAAAGAAACAAGCCTGAAACTGACCAACCTATTGGACAAAATGCATGTAGTGATCAGATGTAGACTACAGTGTGCACTGAAGTACACTAATTTGAGTCCTATCCTGGCATGTACTGTTGCCACCATCCTGCAGGGTACAGTATGTAAGGAAGGCAGGCACCTGTGCTGGATCCCTTCCAATGTTAGCTCGTTGAGCTCCAGCTCTTCAGGCTTCAGACGCTCAGTATCGTCCAACAAACTGCTGTCAAACTCCACGCAGGGAGGCACTTCTGCTCTTGACCTGAACACAGACATGGCAGTCGTTCATTTTCACTCTATGTTTTAATTATTTAACAATAAAAAAGGTTTTTTGTTTTAAGTTGTGATTCGGTTTAAATTCCGTGGCCTAAAAGACAAAATCTATATTAGTCTGGCAAGACAGCATTCCAAACTGGACAAGACATTTGGGATCCTTGAAGTAGAAAAAAAGAAAATCATTGTCAGCAACTTAAACAATCAGCTAAGATGGATTTTTCTTCTGAAACTGATGAAGAACTAATGATTTCTATGAACTGTGTAAATGTTACAAATGGTCAGTGTGGGTCTTCAAACTTCATGGCAATTAAGTGGCAACCATCGGGGACGAGAACCTGTGCTATTAAAAAGCCAATAGAGCTCAAACAAGGGGCAGTGAATTAGACTGTTCTTATTAATAACACGTCATAAAAAAATCACAAAAGAGATGATTTGTGGAACAGATGATCTGAATTCGCGTAGCTGCTAAATGAACAGAATTGATCACATTTGTAGTCTACATTTACCTACATTTCCATATTTAAATCACTCCTTTCATCTGAAGTATACAATTAATATCGGCTGATTTTGTCAGTCAGTCCTTTGTATGATTTAGAAATTTATTTTAAACTAGTTTGTTCTCACACACACACACACACACACACACACACACACACACACACACACACACAATATATATATATATATATATATATATATATATATATATATATATATATATATATATATATTTAATAGACATTGTTGGCTTTCTGAGGCTTATTCTGAGGATTGTAAATAAACTTCCAAATCTAAATATTACTATTTAAATATCCATCCATTTCTGAACCACTTTTTCTAGATAGGGTCTGGTGAGCGATTGCCCATACGACAACTCTGGCGCAAAGAGGCGAGAAGCAACCCTGGACAGGCGTTAGTCCATCGTAGGAACACACACACACACACACACACACACACACACACACACACACACACACTAAGGGCCACTTTAGAGTCACCAATTCACCTACCATGCATGTCTTTGGACTGTGGGGGAAACCAGAGTACCCAGAGGAAACCCATGTTAACACGGGGAGAACATGCAAACTCCACACAGAAACTTCCAAGGTCGCCCCATCTGGGGAATTGAATCCTTCTTGCTGTGAGGCAACAGCGCTATCCACTGCGCCACCGTGCCACCCCAGTATTTAAATATAATAAATAATATTTAAATATAACTATTACTGTGCAAATTTCCAGTCGCACTTGTTTATTTTAACCAGTGAGAATAATAAACAACAGAAATTTTGCAAATAAATATTTCTGACACTTAAAAATATCAGTGACCAATAACAGTCATAAGCCTTCCAATCACAAAGTCTGTCTCCTTCATAACCTGCAAACATTTCACTTTTTCATGCAGCAGCAACCACAGCCTCCCAGACAGTGTTCAGAGAGGCGTACTGCGTTCCTTCACTGTGAATCTCCTGCGTAAGAAGCCTTTTCTGGCTCAATACTCAGTGAAGTACTTTGATGCTGTGATGGAGCATTGTCCTGCATAGAAATGATGGTCTTCCTGAAAGATGCAGACTTTGTCCTGAACCACCGCCTGAAGAAAGTGTTTTTCTGAAATCTGACAGTAGGTTTGGAGTTGATTTTGAGTCCATCTTCAATCTGAACAGGTCCAGTTTGCTCATCTTTAATAATACCCAGCAGTACCCCACCTCCACCTTGCCGCCGTCTGAGTAAAAGTGGAGCTCCATGCCTGTTACTGATCCAGCCGCAGGTCCATCCATCTCATCTCATAAAACCTTTGAAAAATCTGTCTTTAGATATTTCTTGGCACAGTTTTCTCATTTCATCGTATGTGTCTCGTTCAGTGGTGGTTGGATCTCAGCCTACCTTCCCTTGGCCACTGAACACCTGGTACTTCTGGGCACTCCAGGGAGGTTGCAGTTCTGGAATATATCAGCACTAGAGGGTAACTGGTTCCTGCTCGCTTTATGTTTGATTCTTCTCAAACCTAAACCTTCTCAGGCAGTTTTTTTTTAACATGTTTGTTGCAACATCTGCAAGGTTCTATGATCACGGCCCAATATCTTAGTCATTTTAAGAGTGTGGCATCCCTCTGAAAGACCTTTTTGACTTTTTAAAGTTAGTTAAATACTTTTTTTGGCCCATTTTATCAGAGAAAAAGAAGCTGCCTTAGAATTATTCACACCTTGATAGCGGATGAGGCTTGGACCCAGATTTCTGTAAAGCTGCTTTGTGGCATCTCCTTTGTTCTAAAAAGCACTTAAACAAATAAACTTTGATTGAGTGATTGATTTTTGATCTTCTAAGGCCACACCCTCCCTCATTACTCAAATTCACATCACTGACAGGCTTTAAGTGTTCATGTTTATACTGTTCAGTTGGAAAATGTGCATAAAAATGACTTGCCTAATAATTGTCAACACAGTGTAAATAATTGTGAACACAGTGTAAATAATTGTGAACAGTGTAAATAATTGTGAACAGTGATCAATCTGCATGATTTTTGTCAATACTAATAAATATGTGAATATATTGATGCAGCCATACAAAAACCTCCTCTCTCCAAAATGGCAATTTTTGAGCATTTCTACTGGTTTGTTCATCATGACATCTGGGCACAAAGTGAAGAACAAATGACTTCAGGTCAAAAAGTGAAAAACAAGTTAGAAGGTTTTGTCTGACAGTGATGATTTGTGGAACACACTGGCTGATTTTACTGCCTCTGTAATTTAAACAGTGTTATATATTCAAATAATATATAAAAACACTGCTCCTGATGCATCAGGACCAGCCAACCATGCCTACTTTCAACAGAGGAACTCAGTGAAGCCAAAATAAAACTCTACCTGTTCTGCTGAATAAAGCTTTCATACTCTCGGTGGGGCTCGATGGCTTTCAAGGCACTGGTTATTTCTTTGTGAACACACACCACCTCATCTTGGAGCAGACTGGACAGGTCAAAATACTCCTGCAGGATCTCCTTCCTGAGGAACAGAGCATTTCAATCATACACTCAGACCAATGCTGTTCGAGGCCTTCAAGTGCTTTACAAGCTTATATGACTTAATTCTTCCTCTTCTCCAGCAGCTCGCACCACTCAAAGTAACATTATGTAAATCACGTGAAATTGGGAATACTGCTTAAATCCCGCAGCCATGATTCCCAAAACCAACTTCAAACCCAACCTTAATGCAGCAGTTTAGGGAAAGTTGTGCAACTCACACACACACACACACACACACACACACACACACACACTCACACTCACACACACACACACACACACACACACACACACACACAGATCATGATGACTGAGCACTGCAGGAACCAAACAATCCAAAAACAGGAAGTGGTCCACTCACAGCACGAGCACCATCTCCTCCTGCAGCGTCTGCAATGCTCCCAGCAGCGCCGGCTGGCTCTGGCCGTAGTGCTGCTGGTGATGCACCTGAGCCGCCTTCACCGACAGCACATACTCGTTGTGATGCTCGTGGAGCTTTAGAGTGGCTCTGATGTAGCGTTCCTTGGCTTTCTCGCGATCCTTATCTGCACACGACAGCACATACACAAACACACTTTCACAGAATGAAATTGATGCTGTGTCACGTCTCACCACATGGGCTGCGTGATATTGGAAAACAGTAACATTGCAATGCTCCGAGTCCAATACTGGAGTAAAATAAATGATATTGAGCAGACTGAATCCTGTCAGGCAGCGAAAAAGTAAAAAAAAAAAATACATTGAAAGACTTTAAACATCGCAATAATGATGCTGAAACAATATATTGTGCAGCCATAATATATATTTTATATATGACCTCGTAATGCTTTATTATGTGTTATAGACTTTTATAAATACATACTTGTTGTAATTATAATGCATCATTTGAAACAAAGAATATCAAACCTGGGTTATAGTGCATTATAATGATAGTATGTACAATGTGCTTATGAACAGATATTATAATGCACTCATACTTTAAAAAGAGTTATGCTGCTGTAAGTACTTATTAAAAATTATACAGGCTTTATAAGGTATTTTGGAGGCCTTATATAGGACGTGTTACTCATATGGGCACACATACTTATTTATATATGAATGTACACAGTTCCATATATCTAATATTGATATTCACCTTATTCTTTATGCACACATTTAAAGGCAGTTCAACTAATCTTGGAATGACATAATAATACTATTCTATTTTTTCTAAAGAATCGTATTTGAAATGCTGCTAATGTTTAGATCTATGTTTATCAACCCTGATCCTGTATCCTCATTTCAGTGGATCCACTGCTTTAACACACCCCGTGAGACTCTGCAAGGGTTTGTAAAGAACTGATCGGCTTAATCAGGTGGGCTGGGAACTGGGAATCCCCTAAAATGTGCAGGGCTGGGGTGCCTCCAGGACCAGAGCTGAGAAACATCGTCACAGATTCAGATTATTGGTATTATTATTATTATAATTGCAGGCCTAAATGAGTTGAATGGAGTCGAGAAAGAAAAGAAAGGGAGCTAAAACCCTTCCTTGCATGGTCATTTCCAACTGTAATAAGCACATTAACACGAAAAGACACAAATTAGAAAAGACCTACAGGTCATACACGACCTTAATTTATGGTTAAGAACCTCATTTAGAACTAGGCTTGCAGGCTGAGAATGAGTCATTATGTGTGAACCACTGCAAGCTATGGGCCTTCTTACTCATACCGCTCTTACACGGTTTACTCCCAACAAAGGCAGTTCCTCTGATTGTAAGTGAGGGGGAGTCTGGCAGGTGGAGTGGAAGCAAAGGAAGCTGAGGGTATTTAGAGAACTGAGAGGCTGGCCAGGCATCCTACCTTTACTGGCCTCCTGGTATTTCCTCTTGGCCAGGGCTGCATCCCTCACCAGCTGCCTGTAACTGGACTTCAGGCGGTCCAGCTCGGTTTGGGTCACCTAACCTTCCACAACAGGGTGAGAGGAGAGGACTAATCAGATGGGAGCAGTAATGCTGGCCTGGAGCCAGAAAGGTACAAAGGTGTGTGTGTCACATGTGACTGGAAAGATGAGGACAATAGACAAAGTCAAATAAAAAGACAAATGAAACCAGTCCTACAGATACTACTACTACTGTCGTCCACTTCTGTATTTTGAACGTTCAAAAGTCAGATTTATTGTACCATATATATATATATATATGTGTGTGTGTGTGTTTATGTGTGTGTGTGTGCGCGCTACCTTTTTTCAAGACCATTATTACCCTCCATTAGCAGGAGTGCTCCACCAACAAAATAATGAACTGAAAGTAACTTTTAAGCAACTAAAGGCCTTTGACACATTGGCTAATGTTAATGTTCATGAGTCCACCATCAGGAGAACACTGACCAACAACAGTGTGCATGGCAGGGCATGTTGTGCTGCATTTGGGACAGGACGGAACAATGACTTCTGAATTACACCAACAATTTAAAAGGAAAAAAAAAATCGGGACGTCTGACTGTGAGCTGAGTCTCAAGAGAATGTGGATCATGCAACAAGACAACACCTCTAAGCACACAAGTCATTCTAACAAAGAAGCCCTGACCTTAATCCAAAAGAAATGTTATAGGACCTGAGGCAAGCAGTTTATGGGTGGAAACCCACCAAGATAACAGAACTGAAACTGTTTAGTATGGAGGAATGGGCTCAAATTAGGACAGGACTAATCCACTTACTGTTTATACGGGATACTGAAAGCAAAGGTTCACATACTTTTGCCACTCACAGACGTGTAATATTGGATATATTTTCTGCAGTAAATCAATGAGCAAGTAAAATGTTGTGTCTCATTTGTTGGATTTGGTTCGCCTCATCTTCACGGGAAAGGGTTAATTGTAGTTTTGGCCAAACCATGACATCAAAACTATTTTTGAGATGAGTAAGAACTTTCTGGATCCTTTTCTCACTAACTGTAAACAATGCTTAGAAACTCACAAAATGGTAGAGCTTCCTGGAACATTTCTGACATGCATGAGAACACAACACCACAATGACCACACAGTATCACACATTGTGTGTAAGGAGTTTGTCTGACAAGTTAACTGAAAGCCTTCAAACAAACCAGGCTTGAAACAGCACGCAAAGAACCTGACTTGCCGACCCATGAAACCTGGTGCAACTGGTCAGCGCTTAAAAGTGACTCAAGATCTAATTACCCTGTAAAATATGACATGATAGCAAATAAAAACCATCTGAATCTCATTTATTCAACAATATATTTGGCTGAACTCAGATAGAGGCTATAGATAGCATTTACAGCATCTCTCCATCGGCATCATAAACCCATGACGACCCGACCAGAAGTACATTTTATGACTGTCCACAAGCACCAAAAGCAACATCCAAAGAGTTATTTTTAAATGTTGTGGTTTTGATATATGGTTTCTTGACCACAGTAGAACCTCATGCACACAGACACAACCTATGGCCACATAAAAAGTGCAAATCTGTCCAACGCTGTCATTAAGAGGCTGCATGCTGGAATGAAAACAGACCAGTTATAAATGTGCTGCCATGGAAATTCCATGTTGGCTGATGTACAAAGCAAATTTTCTATTTCTTAAAAGATATACATATTTAATAACAAAGAAGAGGTGGCACTAGAGCAGTAGGACTACTGTCATGAAAACAGTGAAAAATATTTTGACAAAATTTGATAAATGTAATATTTGATGGTAATATAAATGTAATATTTTCTTTTTATTATTTTTCAATTATTTTGTTTAATTTACAAAATGCACAATTTCTGAATGAATAGGGTTCAAAAGTTTCATGAGCCGTGTTATAGTACAATCATACACTATTAACACCATAATAACTGCATACAGTAGCATTATATCCTTGCAACACTGCAGCACTCACCTCACAAGCACTGAGCAACATCGCAGCAACCACCTTGGTTACAAACAGCAACCAGCTGGCAACCGCTTAGCAACAGAGCAAGCACCTCATAATAACTTAGCAACATCATAGCAACCACCAAGAATATCACAGCCACCACCTAGCAACAATTTCGCAAAACCTAGCAACCACCTGGAATATCATTGCAACCTCTGACGAACACCATAGCAACCATTTATCAACACCTGTGCATGCACCATAGCATGTCATAGCAAACACCTACCAACAATATAGTACCCATCTATCATACTGCAGCTACCAAAACAACCAACTGGAATACCATATCAACCACGGCGCAACCTTACAGCAGACACCTAGCACTTATCAACACCATAGCAACCACTTGGCAACCAATCATTTTAAATAATTTGGAATACCATATCAACCACTTCACAAAACCCATAGCAACTACTTAGCAACACCATTTATCCACTTGGAATACCATCCCAGATTCCTTATTCAGGAAGTGCACTTTTATTTTGAAGCAATGCCACCTACTTTCATATTACCAGGATTTACTGCATAGCTTATAAACTGTAGCACACAATGAGGAGTGTGTTCTGCTTGCAATACATACTCATGTTTTGCAATCTGGCCTTGATAAACACCCAAAAAAACATAAGAGCTCTTGGGTCAACAAAGGGACACTACAATTCATGACTTCTTTGTTTTTCTTCCAGCAGGAAGCCAAAAGCACCGAAATGAAAGAGTGGGTATATGAAAGAAGCACAAACAGCTACTCACAGATGACTTTTTATGTCTGCCAACATACTTGCCAAAGATTTATGCCCAGGACCTGTCAAACTTGGCCTGAAAAACACCAACGAGCTGACGCAAACGAAGGAGTCCACAAACACACCTTCTTATCCAATCCTATAACGTCTGCAGACGGGACACAGAGGGCAGAGCGTCGGTCACAACACCACCAAACTTCATTAACGGCTAATCCTCTGAGACTTATAATTATATGGAAATTATAATGTTATGCATATTAAATGCATTTTATATTTTATACATATATACCTAAAAGTAGTCTGTCATCATACACTTGCTTGTCACTTCATAACATGGTAAAATTGTGTTGTAGCTTGTTTGTGTTTAAGGTGGTAGTAACTTCAGGCTTCTGTAGATGGCACGCACGAGGATGATCAGGCTATAAATACCCGTGGGGTGTGTGACAGGATTCATAGATTGAGAAGAGGCGGTACAGTGCAGTGAATGTCTAGTTGATGTTTGGAAAATGGGTCACAGCAGACGTAAATGATTGTCTAAAAGGAGTGACGGCATTCAGGCATGTGAAGGATGTAGCTGAATTAGCAAGAACAAGCCCGGGGCCCGTTTTGCTTCATTTGGGCCAGGCTTGCTGTCACTGATTGAACAATGAATCCTGAATTATACCAGCAAATTCTACAGGGACATCTCAGCACATCTGTCCATGAGCTGAATCTCAATTCAATCACAAAAAGAATGTGGGTCATGCAACAAGACAACAACCTTAACACTCGTCATTCTACCACCGAATGGTTAAAGAATCAGTGGAACTGGAACGAACCAGTCAAAGTCTTATGGCCTGAACAGTTCTATAGATCTAATAGTCAGTCTTCACCACTGTTTTAAGACCTTGACGATCCAGTGTAAAACTAAAAAAGCCAGCATGTCTATCGACTACATTTTTGATTTGAGGGATCGATGAGTTTTAAACCAAAGAGGTGATACAGTAAAAGGTAAACGAAACCACTTTAATGAAGCTTGAAAGGATTTCAGTGCTATGAGAAAATATTCCCAACTCATAACTGAGTCCTACTGTTCCATATTTCATGAACATTTCAAAACACTTCAAGACGTCCAAGAACCGAACATTCGGGCTACAAAACATTGGGAACACTGTGATTAAAGCTGCCGATGAAGATGGATCTGCAGGCTCTTTATCATGTTTGTACATAAAGATCTTGCACCTGCCTACACCACCTACAAATCTGATTCTGGTGCAGCAGGTTGATCGATCCACTGCCACACAGCTGTAGGACGTTGTGCATAATTTAAACAGTCCACTGCAGAGGGCCAACTCATTCCCGGCTCTGAACTTCTCTGACAGAGTAGTTTAGCGGCTGGGAAAGCAAAGCTGTGAACTGCATACTCAATTAAAAGCTGCGGTAATTGTCCTGAACTTGTCTTTTAATTCGTGGACAGCCCTGTTTAGAGCACATAGCACCTGAATATTAGTTTCTATAGGTGTTCATTTGGATTCACTGGTGCAAGCAAGAGTGTGCAGTAAATGATTCAACACATTACTGATATAATGAGGCAATCATTTGAATTATGGCTTACAGCAGGATGCAGTCTGCTCCCCTGTCTGGTCCCCAAAATGCCTGATACCATGATCGTGATGAAACTAGACCTCAATTTGAAGAGTTTCGGTTAAGAATTTCATGAAAAGAACACCTCTCCAACTGTTGTACAACCCGTGTGGTAGCCAGTGGCAGGGGAACATTTTACTAGTGCATGGAAGTATTGGTTAAATTTAACACCAGCAAATTTTAGAAGCAAATATCACAGCATTGAACGTTGAAGATAAAATAGGATGGTTTCTACAGCAGGATGATGATCCCAATTAGCTGCACGATATATCATTTCAGCATCATCATTGCAGCGTGCGCAGCAGTCACACTGCAATGTCATGTAACGCAAATAACAGCTTTTTTGCTGATTGATACAAAAGAAAAAAAATCCAAATTTTCCAACATCGCGCAGACCTAATTCAAATGACCAAACAAGGCACAATGGACCACCTCAAAATGTGTAAGCTGGTGGTTTTGCCGTGCCAATCCCAATCCTCTTACCTCCTCCTCGTTAAACAGATCTGTGGATGGAGCAGTGCAGGAAGATGGCCTAAGAGTCTCACTGTTTTCCAGAAAGGCATTAAACCTAGTCCTAGACTAACCTTTTCACACATGGTGAAATCATTTGGAAAATGATCCTGATTCATTTTTGTTATAATTGTATGAAAGATACATTTTACTGTCGGTGGCGAATAACCAGTCAGAATGCAGTCCAAGACTAGGGTTAGTTCCTGTCTGGGAAACTGGCCCCAGAAGCCTTTTGCAAAGAAAAATAGAGGAGAAATAAACATGCAGAGGTTTTATGATGTTTTCTTCCAAAAATGACATTATGAACTCGCTTTAAATAAGGAGGTGTTAATTATTTACTATTAATAACCCTAGTAAACACTAAGGCATAGCTGGTCCTGGAGCATTCAGAACGTTTGTCTTCGTACCCACTTAAAATGTGGATGAGCTGCATGTCCAACCTGGCCATCGTAAAATGGGTCTACATGTTGACGTTCTGCATAGAGCAGCTGTGTGGATACACTGCAGCAGTGTGCACATTCTCTAGAGCAGAGGTCACCGGCCCTGCTCCTGGAAAGCTACCTTCCTGCAGACTTTAGATTCAACCCTAATCCACCCCACCTGATCCAGCTCGTGAATGCCTTCAGATGTTCTGGATTGGCTGAATAGTGTGAGGGTTTGGGTTGGAGTTGCAACCTGCAGAAAGCTCTCCAGGAGCAGGGTTTGGTGAACCCTGCAGTAGAGTCACTCTGAATGGTGTAATAAAGAACACACATCCAGTCAGGGCAGTTCTGCAGATGGAAAAACGCCCTGTTCACGAGAGAGGTCAGACAGGTTGGAGCAGATAAAACGGCTACAGTAACTCAGAGAACAACTCTGTACGAATGAGGAGAGCACACCATCCACCTTAAGGATGATGAGCTACAACAGCAGAAGACCACAGTGGCTTCTGTCTATTTCTGTCTTTGGGGCCATGTTAAGCGTGGGGGTGGATGGACCTAAAGCACATTCCTAATACAACATTTTAGTCTTCAAATGCTTTTTACAATTATTGGATTAGATAAAGAATTTTTCACACGATCATGTTTTGACATTTATGGCTTGAACTGAAGAAAATTGTGCACAATTGGTAAATATTTATTATCGATTTCTTGATAATAAGTAACAAAAATCGACTGACGTTAAGTGTATTCCTATTTATGTTTATTGCCTGTAAAATAAAACATAAAAAATTAAAATGAGTCATACCATGATCTTTTGAGCACATTTATAGCATTGAATTAATGTAGTTTAGTTCTTAATACAGTTTATTCGTGTCAACCGATACATTTAATGGATGAAATGGAGCTTTTAAACCCAATAACACCAAAAAGAAAAAGCAGCTAAGTAACATAGCCGTCATAAAAACCTGTCATGATCTCTCAGCCTGTGATTAATAGATAAAGGGTAAAGCACCTTCTGCATAAACAGACTGAAAGAGAAACTAGTGAAACCTGGCAGTTGACAAAGCTGTGGTTTGTTGCTATAATAAACTCCGCTCCAGTTCCTCACAAAAACTCCGAGTCTGCCGGACTGTCCACTTGCACAACCTGGAACAGCCCCATTCATCACACCCTGGACATTCTGTAACGTGACAAAAATCAAGCACTGCCATTTCAGCTCCATTTCTGTTTTCATCACTCTCATTATAGACACGCATTTTCTTTTCAGTTCTCTCCCTGCCTTGAAATGACTGCACAAGCAGAACTCCGCTCGCAGCACTTCTGTAATACGGCTACTGTTGCACCATTAACGTACACCGTTTATTCTCTCGGCAGAAGGGATGAGCCAGTGAACACTGTAGTATGAAATTCTGGTGGTTTATCAGTGACTTTAACATATTTGTTTTAACACAGGCTGAAAAACTGTCGGAAATAAAGGTGAATATGAATTGAGAGACACCGAGTGATGGGGTATTTATTTGACACCTGTAATAACATGAGGAGCATTGAACGAACACACACAAGCTGGGAGTTTAAGTTAAAGCTCAATATCATGGAAAACCGATCTGTTTGCTGATATAAACAATGATGAAGATGAATAATGGATCACTCACTCAACTTATTCTACACATACGAACTGAAGTCCTACCAGGACTGGATCAGTTTATCAGGACGTCTGTAATAAAACGTCTCCTCAGTTTCATCCACATGACAGAAGAGAGGCCGACACTCACGACGATTGCAGTGGAGAAAAGGAATTTTCATTTTACGTCTTAAATTTTGGTGTTTTCTTGTTTTCTAATCGTTTTGGCGAATCTGAGAAGGTTCCAGAAAGTTTTGATTTCACAATTTCTAATCAGTGTGTTTTTGTTTTGATTTCAGTAAATATTTTTCTGAGTTTTGAAAGTTTGTGATTCTGAATGTTTTTGTACAGTTTGTGTTTCATTACTTTATTGTTTTTGTAAGTTTTCTTTTCATGTTTCAGTAAGTTTTCATTTTGCAATTTGTAATCAGTATGTTTTTGTCATTTTTGGTTCTGTAATTCTTTTCAGAAAGTCTTTTTTTTTTTTTAAATTTGCAGTTTGTGATTCAGAATCTTAATTAGGTACGACTTTGTTTTGTGATGTGGACAGTTTTCATTTTGGCTAATATTGATTTCATGTTTCTCATTTTGCAATTTAGAAAGTTTTTGGTAATGTAATTTTGTGTGTGTGTGTGTGTGTGTGTGTGTGTGTGTGTGTGTGTGTGTGTGTGTGTGTGTGTGTGTGTGTGTGTGTGTTTTAGAAGGCCTTTCCTGCCGGTTTGCAGTCTGTGATGAATGTTTTTGTTCAGTCAGTTTTGGTTTGTTTTTGGAAGTTCTGGTCAGTGTGACTGCAGTGCTGAGAATGACCCACCACACACATAATAGCTGCTCTGTGGTGGTCCTGTGGGGTCCTGATCATTGAAGATCAGGGTGAAAGTAGGAGAATAAAGTCTGCAGAGATACAGATGAACTACACTCTGTAATTATGCAGCTACAAAGTGCTCCTGTGTGATGTTACAGTCACATTCCCTTTTTCTCAACATCACACCACTAGACATTTGTTACTCAATAAGGAAAGTGTCTCAGTCTGGGGAAACCCAAGCACTGAACATGCCTGTTGTTACCAACAAGAGCAAAACATGCTTCAAGCACCTACAGAAACATGATCCTAACCAGTGTGTCTCCACCCAGCCCTCGAGAACTTCCAGATCGTTCACTCTATCTCCACTGCCAGCACACCTGTATCAGCCATTCAGTGTTTGTGCTAAGGTGTATCAGGATCAGTGGCACAACAAAGATATGACCCTAAGGACAGGGATGGGAACTGCTTTTCGAAACCATGTGTAAATGAAAAACAAGTGTGTGTCTGTGTGGGTGTGTGTGTGTGTGTGTGTGTGTGTGTGTGTGTGTGTGTGTGTGTGTGTGTGTGTGTGCGCGCGTGCATGTCTGTGGCACTGACCCTGCACAGTTCCTGGTTGAGTTGGTTCCACTGCTCCCCATAGGTCTTCTTCAGCTGCTGCTTGTCTCGGATGAGTAAGGTGAGCTTACTGAGGGGACCCACCATCAGATCATCCGAGTGTTTCCGGAAGATACGACTGAGGTTTTCAGTCTCGTTGACCATCACATTCCATGACTGTGTTGGAGAGAAATACAAGTAGATATTGAGTAAACAAACCATCAATATGGTGCAACAATGAGTCGTGGCACCAACTGACCCCAGCTATCAACAAGGCATGATGTAGGCTGGTGGAGGCTCCATACTGGTGTGGGATTTAACCTCATGGCATAGAATGGGTCCAGTGGTCCATCTAAATATGTCACTGCCACTACATCGCACTGCTCACTGACCATCTGCAGGCCTTCGTGGACTTCGTGTACTTCCACAATGATGTGCCGTACCAGCAGGATAACTCCCCAAGCCATATCTCACAAGATAACACCTCACAACTTCTACAGGTGTGGGCGGTCCCAAGCCATCCCCTGAGGTAACGAAAGTACAGAACCAATTTTCATATTGAGATCACATGACTTTCAGTATGTCAGTGTAAATAATATCTCCTGGCTGTTTGATCGAATTAATGAGAGAAGCTGTGTTATAACGGCGTGAAACATAATGTACAAGAGGTGCTTGTGCTCTATTGTTCAATCAAGCATGGATGTCCAGTAAGTTCTGTCCATCAGCGATGTGTTTGTTCTGGATGAAAGGATTGGGAATCCCACGGAGCACAGGACTGAGGACAATCTAACTGGCACAATAATTACTGTGTAAATCATAACGTCTGCAGAAACCTGTTTTTAGAGCGCAGGTCCACCTTAAATGAAGGTTTTTCCTACATCTCACCAGCTCAGTCTCCCTTCAAATGAGAAAAACAGTGGTTGTGGTGTTGAGGGAACTGCTCGGGAACTTTTGGCAGTTTCCTGGAAGGAAGAAAACATCACTAACAGCAACTTTCCACCCTAAGGACAAAGCGAAAGCCATGGGAAAGCCGTCCTGTCCCGTTCTGCATCCCAAAGCTCTGATGAAATTGACTGAAGCAGCATTCATTGGCAGCAGCGAGTCTGGGAATCACTCAAAAGTGATGATTTAAATAATCAGCAATACTATTACGAACTTGGCTTGGAATACTGCTCAAGGCTTTGGAAAAGAACCAAACCAATGTGCTTCTTGAATCAGCGACCCTTCAACAATCTCCCAGAGACAGCAAAATGCAATCAGCCCGTGTAACGCGCAGTCCAAAACCACGATTAGCTTAACGTAAATGGTCTCTGGGAACGACAGCATTGATTTAAACTCACCCCGAGCTTATTAGCCCAGGCTTCGACTTTAATATGCTTTACAGAACGGTGAAGTAAGGAAGTGCAGTGGTGCTCAGTACCTTATTGAGTTGGCTGATGTAGTCTAAGCCCCCTCCAGGTTGAGAGCCCTCCAGCTTCTCCACCATGGCTGCCATCTGGTGCAGCTGTAAGGAGAACTCCCGGTCACTCTTGGCCCTCTGGGTCATCCACTTCTTCATGACCTCCATCAGCCGCAGCTCGGAGTCCTGCAGGCGCAGCAGAGCAGCATGGCCCTGATGGCACCACAGATCTTCGCCAAAGCCCATCTTCGGTCAGGCTGCACACAAGAGACATGGTCTTTAAAGTGATAGTTGATCACGTTGAAGTGGTAGTCTGGGGTTCTTTTGTAGCTTCTGTACTTTTGCACTGGAGCTACAAGGCGAGATGGAGATCATTTGCAATGGAAACACCAGCAGTTAACACCGTGAAAACAGCAGCACTAGACCATCGTGCCTCAAAACATGTCAAGCTGTCAGCTGACAGGACAGAATGTGGTTCCTGACACAACCCTCACCGTTATGAGAATTACATGCGAGCACTTTAACTCTTACAACCTGAGATCCACACTTCATGGGCAGTCACATGCCGTTTTCTAGGCTTCAGATCTCAGGTTCAGAGTAACCTTCAGACACGATAATCATGTCAAACTTACCCGAATAACCATCATCAGTGAGTAATGCACCTCATTCATTCGTTTTCCACCTGAACTTCATTCCAGTTTAAAGGCAAAAGGAGTTTCCAGTGCATGTTTACTGCTCCGTCCACGTGTCCACGTTCAACCTGCACACAGACTCTGACTGATCAACGACACGGGGCGGGACTACTGACCCAGTCACTGATCCAGATATATGAAGGAAAGTGCTGAATTCTGAGATGGCCCCGGAAGGGATAATACTTTTTACATCTTCATGTTCCTATTTTATTTGGACCACAGTTAAGTAATTTTTACAAATCGGCTGCTCCCTTTAGGGGGCGCCACAGCGGATCATCTGCCTCCATCTTGCCCTATCCCCTGCCTCCACTACTGTTACACCAACCATCTCCACGTCCACCTTCACTACATCCATAAACCCTCTCTGAGGTCTTCCTCTTCTCCTTCTGCCCGGCAGCTCCATCTCCAACATTCTTTCTCCAATATATCTACTGTTCCTTCTCAACACATGTCCAAACCATCTCAACCTGACCTCTCTGGCTTTATCTCCAAACTGCTCCACCTTCACTGTCCCTCTGATCTGCTCATTTCTAATCTTGTCCAATCCTCATCACTCCCAATGAAAATCTCAACATCTTCATCTCCGCCACCTCCAGCTCAGCCTCCTGTCTTTCAGACAGAGCTACAGTGTCCATCATAGCAGGTCTCTCTGCTGTCTTATAAACCTTCCCTTTCACGCTTGCTGCTCTGCTTCTGTCGACTTCTGTCCTCGTCAATCTAATCACAAATACTCACAATTATTGCATTTTCAGATTTCTGTGTTTTTTAGTCTTTTCAAGCAAAACCAACACAAAGACAAATTGCTACAAATATTTAAGTAAAATATTAAAATACTTACATCTCAAATGAAGACAAATTTGAGTTGCCTAGGACCTCCTGAGATTAATATCTGCTATGATTCAAACTACAAAACCCATCCTGTAAAATTACCCTAGAAGTCACAAAATTTCTGGAGACACTTTTCTGCTGACCAACCTGAAGCCTTTCATGTAAAAGAGACCAGAGACAAATGTATTTAATTCATAATGGAGCAGAACCCTTTAGAGCGGCTGTTAAACCTCGTCTCAAGGGTAATTCAGTACGAAAGAGGATGTTATGTATAACCAGAACTTCCTCCACTGCATCAGTGAATCGGCCAAAATTACTCTACAAAACTGAGTATTAAGCAAGAGCAGTTTATGGCCACTTGGGACGGATTCAACTGGGGAAATCAAATTTAACAGAAGTACTATCTCTGTAATAATTTACTGACGTATGTTTTTAACTTTTTGGACATTCAAACTCAGTAGCCACTTCCACTTTGGGCAATCCGAGCGGTCACAGCTGTAACCGTGTACATTACCTATATTAGTCTGATTTACTGAGAAGTCGTAATTACAATGGTTTTAATCAAGAAAATGTAACTTAAATTTGATTAAAAAAACAGCCTATTAAAATTGACAATTTTAAGTCCATTACAATAAAAAAAAATATTAACAAATGAGATCCCCTAAAATAAATGTATACTGTAAAATATAAACATTCAAATCTATGGAACGGATACCTACACTTCATTAATATAGAATTGTGGCATTTCAGCCCCGTTAATATTTACATATTTAATTATATAAATCTTATTACAGATTTAATACATATTTGACATTTTTAGATGTCTGCAACATCAGTGTGTTGATGAATTAAATAAAAAGTAAAATACAAAATAAAATAAATAAATAAATTAAAAATCGCAGGTGAATCTGTGCACTGCTCGCACAAAAATACACAATTCTTGTACATTTTAATAGTGTTTAAGTATATATGTTTATAATGATTATAAATTAATGTTTAATATATATATAAATATATATATATATATATATATATATATATATATATCTCATCATCATCATCATCATCAGTGTACTGATGTCATCATTACTGACCCAGCAGGACCAGTATACTCCAGTCCTCTCGCTCACCTGCAGTCCAGTCTACAGTGGAACCGGTTCGGTCCGGTTCTCCATTAAAGCCGTTGGAGGCAGACCCGCAGAAGCCGGAAGTGCTGAGTCCAGCGCAGCTCGCAGTGCTGTCCGTCCCGCTGCCCGGACTGACCGCTGACCGCCGCACAGCTCCGACCTCCGCACTCACACAGCGGCTCTACCAGTGGGCCGCGCCCTGCGCCGACACTCTCCCAGACAGCGCGCGCCTCGGACACGTTTACGCAACGTCTACGTAACGTTCTGCTAACCGTTCGGAAGCGCTTTACAAACGTCTTGGTAACAATTTATTAACATTTGGAAACGTTTCTGTAACGTTTTGGAAGCGTTTTAAAAACGCGCTAGTGCCGTTTCAGTAACGTTTTGGAAACGTTTTAGAAGTTATAGTAATGTTTTGTAAGCCTTTTAGCAAAATTGTGGACACATTTTACTAACGTCCTGAAAGCGCTTTAGTAACATTTTAGAAATATTTAGGAAGCATTTTATTAACGTTAATGAAATGTTTTAGTAACATTTTGGAAGCATTTTAGAAATGTTATGGAAATGTTTTAGGAGCTTTTAGAAGAATTTAAGAAATGTTTTAGCATCATTTTGGAAGCATTTTAGGATTTTTTGGAAACGTTTTAGTAGATTTTTGGAAGAGTTTAAGAAATGTTTTAAAAATGTCAAAACCCCATGAATATGAACCGATTCAAATGAATTGATCTTCATATGAATTAGGCAGTTATTTACACGACAGGACAGTATTGGGAGACCTGATCATTCGTAGATAAAGACACAGACAGATACTTCAGTGATGCTGAGGGAAACTGAGGCATCCAGCAGCAGTAAAATTCAACAGGAAAATACAATGATTAAAGATGTATTACAGTATATTGGAGACCAGCAAGGACAACCACACACACACACACACACACACACACACACACACACACACACATATATATATATATATATGTATATATCCCTCAATTTCCTTCTAGCCCACTGTTTCCCATCCTGGTCCTGCATGCACCCCTGCCCTGCACACTCAATTATTAATCCCCTGCTTTAACACACTCCCTTCAACTTTGAAGGGCTTATTAATGAGCTCATTAGTTGGAATCAGGTGTGTTGAGAGCAGAGAAGCTCTTAAAGGTGCAGGTCATGTGTGCCTCCATGACCAAGGATGAGACATTAGGCTTGGTGCCCATAGGTTCATGTTTATCTGCTCCAGCTGTGTGCATTTGGACATGTCAACAATGAGTATAATCTTAAATCGCTGTCCATTTAGGATGGAACGTATATCCCTGAGTGTGGTCTGGTAGTGTCCAGTGAAATGCCCAGTACTGGTATATAAAAGTAAAACCTTTATGTTACTTTCTGACGTCTGCTTGGTGAAGAGGTGATTTACAGATCTACATTACATGATACCCACCCAATCTTAACACCACCCTCAACCTCCTCACCAGCCCATCATTTTACCTCCACCCCTGTATGGGTGTTGCTAAAGGATGGACACAACTACATGGATATAAAATCACTCTGATGGTGTGTATGGGTGTCTGCTATTTTGTGCTTGGTTGTAGGACTTCTTTTGGAAACGAGGCTCCAGCCACAGCAGGAATCCACCAATTAAAGATTCAGTATCACTCCAGTTGGCCTAAATTTCACTCTGCCCCAAAGGACTGGACGCATATAGGATTTTTCACTTGCTGGGACCAACAGCAAAATGCTTTTTAAGTCAGTCAGCACTTCCTCTGCGAGTTGACCAAGGCAACGTGCCAAAATGCAGCACTATTTCTACTTCTACTTTACATACTTCTGATGCTGTTTCAGCTGTTGGTCCAATTTCATTAACATTTACATACCAGAAACACCAATTAGAACCAATTGTGCTGGTCCACTTGGGTCCCCCAAACAGCTCTGACCATTGAAGGCATGGACCCCAAGAAACCTATGGAACATGTCAAGATATCTGGCACCAGATCCTTAAAGTCCATAAAGTTGTGAGGTGGGACCTCAATGGCTCCATGTCCCTGCTGCCAGTACAGGTCAGCTTGACCACTGCACAAGAGCCTTGCCTGACGTTTTGGAGAAGTTCTGGTCCAGTTGTCCAGAACAGGTAGGAAATCCTGGTCCCAGTGTGTCAGTTTTGTGCTCCTTCTGCTCAAGCACACCTGATTCAACTCACCCATTAATCACCAGGTTGAGTAGGTCACAGAATACATCAACAGAGGGTGCTGGACAGCGTCTGTTAACGGAAGTGAGAAGATAATGGTCCATATAGCCTACCTGGGAGCATTTGTGCCATTACAGACATTTGTTTTTCACCAAAAAGCAAACATGGATCAACTTTTACACCGTAGAAGACTACTGGTATGTCATTGCTCCTTACTCCTGGCACCTATTTTTGTTGGTGGAAATGCCCCAAATGTTTCAAAACTAGGTTCAGAGTCAGGGTGTCTGCTCCTGGTCTAGAACAACAGACACACTAGTAAATTCACACACTAGGGGGCAGTGAGCACACATGCCCAGAGCTGTGGGCATCCCTGATGACACCCAGGGAGCAGGGTTAAGTGCCTTGCTCAAGGGCACCTCAGTCAAGTTTTGCCACTTCAAGGAATCAAATCGGCTGGTTCCCGAAGCACCAGGCCGCAGCCGCCCCTGGTAATCAAAACACCCGTCACCAGTGGTTTTGATGTTATGACTGACTGGGAATATGATTGGACCATAAGAAATATCAGTCTTCACTGCATCATGACAACAAAGCCCAAGCTTTACAGTGCCCCATAATTTTGAAATTCATAAAGGGTCAGGGATTAGAGGCCAAAGAATAACGTAGAGAGCATGGGAATATGACAATGCGGGAAATGAGCAGTACTGTGTGTGAACTGCATCAGCACAAGCCACTAAAATGTGAACTGAAATTAGGAACTGATATTTGCGTTTTCTCTGGCCTGCCGTACACTCTTCACCGCTGAAAGCTGAAACGTTTGTCTGGGCCTGAAGCACATATGACAGATGTAATAACTCCTCTAGATCTCCTCAAGTAAGAACACCTTGACCACAGGACGCAACAGAAACATTTAACAGTTGCAAGGAGTGGTTTCAGTTTCCCAGTTCTGTTCTTTCAGCTCAGTGATGGAGGCAACAAACCATTAAACATTCCTTAAAATAAACCAAGAGACACAATGAACTTTGCATAGATCTTTATTTTTGTAGAATCTATAATTCACGTATTGACATCAATTAAATAAAGGAGAAGAAATAAAAAAGGCAAAATCTTTAAATTACATGTATGACAATCCACAAAAATAGGCCTTATTTTATATTAATGTAATTGTCCTGTCTCAGATATATACTATAGTCTTCCAAACCATAGGTCTCTGTTTACTAAGGTACTAGATGCAGTTTTCGGACGACGGAACGATTCGAATTGGGCGGAGTCTAAGTCCATTGAAGTCCAAAAAGCTTGGTATTAGCAAGACTCGGCCGTGCCGAACATCGAAGGGGGGGGGAGTAGGGTGCCCTCAGAGTAGGGTTGGGTAATGGCAGACATTCAGCCCTTTGGAGCAAAGCATCTATAAGCATTGTGAGGGCAACCTGTTCCAATCCTAAACTGGGAGGAGCTTACTGTGCAAGCAGGGACTTTGAATAAACTGAGTACATACTTTAGGCAACGGGTTTTATGAAAAATGGCCAAATCTTAACCATCGTAAAGAAACCCTCTAGCAATTTTCAAGCTAGATCTAAATCAAATGCCACACACTTAAAAATTAGAATACGTCCACCCAAGAGTCTCCGCCCCTTTCAGCGCTTTTGCAAAAAAGCACATTAGTGAGTCGAGAACAAGGGTGTGGAGGTGGGGCTTAGTAAGGTGCGAGAAGGGCAGAGAGCAGCCTGAAGATTCTCCCATGTTGCCATGGTGACCAACAAGCACATTAAAGAGCAACACCAGTGAACTTCCTGAAAAATGTAGCAATAATAGTCTGGCAGGCGGTTGCATCTCTTGATAGTGTATGACAGCTATGATAATGTCTGCCAGCGAATCTCGAAAATTGCCTTAAATCACATATTGTGACATCAGCAGGAACAGGGGGCCGGGTTACAAAGGGCCAATGTGGCAGAAGTGAATAGGTAGAGATGACCGCTCTAGCTATTTTGAAAGAGGACTGCCGATGAGGTCCGTAACCGATGTAGGGAGGGGGGACGAGGCCAGCCATCTCAGCTAATGTAATGCTGTTTTGGTTGCGCCCATCTGTAAAGTGTCCTGCTCATGATGACCTGCAGTCATTCCTCCCGAACCCTAAAGGACATGGCAGAAGGAGGCAGGGTTAAAAGACTGCTGGTGTTGCTCTTTAACGTCTTAAAAGGTCACAAGGTCACACCCCAACACTAAGTAATAGAGGGAAAGACTCCTTTCATCATTGAGGCGGAGTTACAGACAGAACTGAATTTTTAACCACTTGGGGGCGCACTCACGGAGTTTGGAAGCGCAAAAGCACAATTTATCAGCATACGGTGGGTCTTGCTGGACAAATCATTGGTGCAATGCGTGAAAATGGTTCCAACGGTGCTACAAAGGGTTCGTTGAGTGATGCCACAGAAGAACCATTTCTTTTGGTCGAGTAAATAATTTTTAGAAAAGATACGTATGAACGAAGAAACGGAAAGTTTTACAAAAGTCAATGCAATGGTTCTTTACCAGTCAAAAGGTTCTTCGCACACATCCCTTTACAAACGTGGATCTACTATTGCATCATTCAAAGAACCGTACACAGCACCTTTTTTTTTTAAACTGTGGGCTTCAATGCATTTCTGCTCTACATTGACTGAACCCACCAAGACGCCAACTGAACGTTTTCTGCTCTTTTGTGAAGTCCAAGGATAAACATTAGTCCTGTCCATGATAGACTGTATACCATGTTTGAATCCTGTAATGTCTTAAAGAATACAGAGAAACATTCAACCCCTGGTCATCCATCCATTTTCACCAGCTTGCCACAAAGGTCTAGAGCAGATCTTCACATTCATATCTCCTAACCAGATCAGGGGACTGGAACCCACATCCAACAGACTTTCATGCGCTGTGTAGCACAACCAAAGAACCAAACATTCCTGAAACAAGGAGATACGAATGGAAAGGAGTTCAGCGAGTCTGAATGTTCTAGCGCAGCATCAATTAAGGCTAAATGTCTGCACTTTATTAAGCCTTTAATATCGAGATTGAGACTGAACCAGGCTCATCAGGTCATTTTTATGAGCTATATTCATAATGGAGTATTATAGTGTATATATCCTGGCAGGAAGGAACTTAGTTACCCAGTAACCTGAGGTTTCATGCACTATTCCATGATTAAGATTTTTTTACTAAATATATTTGTATAAAATTGAAAACATTTAGGTCGTTTTAGAAAGCTGGATTTATGTTTCATAAGCTTGTTTTGATTTTTTTTTAAACACCTATTTATAAATGGAATTCTGAAAGAAACATGGAAATCTTGTGTTGCGGCCTGGAGATGACGTTCAGGACCACCATACCCATGCAGGGGGATTCATCCCTGCCTAGACTGGACTAAGGAAACTGACAGATAAAAACGTCATAAAAACACTCTGTACTTGGTAGCGTCAAACAGAGCACTGTCGAGAATTCTTGATTCTGTTCATGATCAAAGCAACACAGCTTGCATTAACATCTCTAATTTTTGGTTCTTTTAAGGTCTACTGAGTATTCAGCTCCGACTGCTTTCCTGATCCCTATAAAGTAAACTAATGGACTCTAAGTTAGTTAACGTGTGCTGGAGAGGGCAAAGTCATCAGAAGAAAACGTGGAAAAATGAGATAAGTGAATATATACACATAAAATTTACATAAAACTGTGAAAAGAAGAAAATTGCCTTCCAAAAATACAAATTTAAATTAAAATAAGAACAATTTTGAGGTAAGGAAGAAAAAAAAAAAAAAAAACACTTCTGAAAGGTCAAATAAATCAAATCTTCCCAAGGCAGGACTGAACCATCTAAGATTTAAAACATAGGGAAGGTGAGGTTCCCTATTCCCCAAAACAATATTTATTCAACACGATAAGTCAAGATATTTAACTGCCATAAATATGGATAGATATGGACTTGGAGAGAAACCCTATTGCTCCAACAACCTTGGCACTATAATTAAGGTTGAGCACAAACACAGTCCCGGAAAGAAAGAGAAAAAAAAAGAAAATAAATAAAATGGAATCATGACAGGAAATTAATAGCAGTAACGTTCAACATGACCACTGTTTAGTACGCCACAGTCTGAGCCCAGAGGCAGCGGCAGCAGCGGGTCCTTTACGAACATAACAGCCCTGTATAATGCGTATTGTGTATTATAGCATCGTCATCATCCAGAGCAGACTGTGGGAAGAGAAGACGGTGTTTTAGCATCTAGGACTGAAGTATCACGTCTACACTTACTTAGTGCAGTCAGATGCTCTGCACCTTTAAAAACAGAAGACCTGTAGACTTAGTGTAATGCTGTGAAGACTCGTAAATTACAGTGAAACCCCAGGTATTTATGCTACTATTATTAAAGAATGTGAAAAAAAAACTTCATGGAAAACTATATAATGGTCTTCTGCTGGCAAATGCTCCCATATTCGGCATTTGCTACTGACTAATAGCCCTGTGTGAGACCATCAAGCCATTATTTAAGCAAGAATAAAAATACCCCAAGTCAAAACATTCATGGCCTTGACCGAACACACCAACCGAAACAGAGATGATTAATATTAACCTGACGGATTCATTCCTCACTTATCCAACCAGATAAAAGCCATAATCTCCAATCCCCTGCCTCGCTCATCTACAATAGCTGCATTAAAAATGTTCATTAGGTTCACTTGAGCCCTTGTAGTTTTTTAAAAAGTCACTTAAACAGTGGCAAACCCCTCCTCCAACATGACCCCCCCCCCCCCCCTCCCCCCATTGCCAAAAGAATAAGTCACCATGTCTACACGTGAGACAACCTAAACTTAAAGAAACGGTGTCTCTTCTCAATCTCCTCGAGGCTTCGGTCAGCTCTGCTAGTGTTCTAATTCTGTTCTAATCTTTCTTCCCAAAGCTTAAACGGGAAAAACAGGAACTGCAGAAGTCTTCAGCTCAGAGCTATGCTGCCGCCGAATGAGCTCGGAGCAGCTGCCAGACAACTCCCCTACAGGGAGTCAGAGAGAGAGCGTGAGGTTACTGCAGTTTAAACTGCCTTTCCGAAAATAAAACAGAAAAAATGAAATCACAAGAGATCAGCATTTCAAATGCTCGGTGGCAGCGTCACGCTCAGGTTCTGTGTGGATTCGCGTGTATACGGGTGTGTGACATGCATGCCAACCTCGTGACTCCAGACTATGAATCGCAAAAAAAATAAAAATAGCACATAAAAGATATGATCCTTTAAAAAACTAAAAAGGCCCCCAGCAAAGGCAAGGCTACGATTCAGCACATGGACTCAATCTGCTGTGATTCATTTGACTATAAATGAATCACCTGTGATTAACTTCACTCACCCTCCTTTTCCCCCCAGCAATGACACACAAGTTTTCTACTTAAATCTCATTGGGCAATCTGAAACGGGACTCGAATGAAATCAAGAAGGTCACACTAACCAACCAACAATCATGTGTTTATTGTCTTTTTTTTTTTTTTTTTTTTTTTTAATCATTTTTGTCTTTTCTTGAAGAGCCCTGCTGGCAAACTGCGACAACCCACCGACTCTTCTCAGTTATGTTCCAGCCATTCAAGTGTTGGAGACTTTCATATAGAGGCACAGACGAGGGAGCCGGCCAGGCAGGTGGGGTAAAAGTGGGCGTAACAGGTTTACTCAGAGTGGTCCTGACCATCTCAGCTCAGCCCACCAAAAAAAAAAAGAAAAAAGAAAATAAAAATAGTAATAAACAGCAAGACTGAACCCTTAAAGCCCAGAGAACACTGACTCAACACTCTCCAACAAACATCAGGGTGGTGCGTCATGCCTGGGTGGAACTGTTGGACTGCGAGTTGCTTCTACGATGCCTCGTCATTCTATAATAGGGACTGCAGCAAGACTGGGCATGTTTAACAGAAAATTGGCAAAACTTGCAATCTGACCAGTTTCAACCGACTCAGACTGAAAGTACAAATGGTACGAAACAACTCTAAACAAAGTGCTTTACAATTCGCCAAAGTTCTGAAAAGGCAGTCCAACCTGGTGACAATCTGAAGGATGCATCAGTGGGGCGAAGCCTAGATAGAGCAATTCACTCTGGTTCATTTGGCTTGGTCCATCTTCTGGAACAGCACAAATGCCAACTTTCAAACGCTGGAGTTTGCTGGGACATGTCCGGTCAGTGCACTACAACGTTAAGAGAAGCAGGAGAGTCGAACCCGTGAAGGAAAACCGTGATTGTGACTACAAAAAGCAGTAAAGAAAAAGAGGAAAAGGAGGGAACAAAAGATATCCTCAAGAAGAGGCTAGAACGGGAAATAGGTGGCCAGGAAAGGGTTAAAGAGCACTTTGTGTTTTGATAAAGGCAGTCCTCTCGTTGTGGAGGTCAAACTCCTCATTTTCAGACTCAGAGTTGCCCATCTCCTCATGCCACACGCTAGGGATGCCCTTGTAGGACACGACCCCACTGCGGCCCAGGCCAAAACCTGAGCGCATTATGGAGCCCGGCCCAGCCTCAGCTGAGTACAATTTGGTCAGGCTGTGGGATCGCAGCTGGAGCAGTGCGAACACACCCACAAAGGTGGCCACGATGAAGGCACAGCTGACCACCGCCATGGTGGCAGGCAGACTGGAAGCGTGCTGCAGGCGGAGGATGCCCAACAAGCCCCCTGCAGTCTGCTGATCTGGGCCGCCGTGAGGCGACTCGCGCTGAATCTGGTTCTGGTGCAGACAGGTGTTGGTTTGTGGGTGTAAGTGGCTGTGAGGGGGACAGGAGAGGCACTCATTTGGGCCTGTGCCATAGCAGGTCAAGCAGGGGGAGCTGCAGGCCTGGCAGGTTGGGTGGAGGACGGGAGCCACTTCATTGTTCACGAGGTCAATGGAGCTCATGACTGGCGTGAAGCCGGAGGGACATTCTCGCACGCAGCCCTTCTGGAACAGGTAGAAGCCTGGGTTGCATTCTGCAGACAGGAGACAGAAATCAGTGTTAATCATTAGTGAATATTCAGGCCTTTTCTGTCCTGATACTTGTACTGGATAGTTGAGTTTACTGGTTTTCAAATGTGGATCAGATGCGTCTGACCGATACCGGACCCATGCAACATGGGTTGTTATCCTAGCTGAGTGTCTTGTGTCCAGAGACTGTCTAGAGACTGACTGATCATACACGTATCCTGCCATAGACAAGGACAGGCTAGAAAGAGCATTCAGCTGCTCGGAAAAGGGTTTAAGAGCTGATATATTTTGATAGACGCACAATGTTGTGGATCCAGGGCTGGGCAATATATATTGATATTTATGATATCATGATATAAACAGTGCATTATGGGTTGAGGTGTTTACATTGGGCTTCAACATTCCCTTTCAATCTTGTGGAAACCCTTTGTTCTGCTCCCTCGCTCTGCTCTGCCCCCTGCTGTCAGCTCTTCCTCTACTCTGCTGCCCTCTGCCCCCACACACCCTTTAAATACACTCACCATGGAGCAGGTATAAGACAGAGCTCTGATGGCTACTAAGAAGAAATGATCAATTTTATATAAGAATCATATCGTATCTCACCATCCATTTAAAATACATGGATTTTTTTGTCCACATTGTCCAGCAATGTGGATCTCAATATTCATTTTCAGACTCCTTGAGCCACAAGTTGAGGATGCCCCTGTAGGACACACCCCTGCTATTGCCCAGGCCAAAACACGAGCAACTGACTCGAAAAGGAGGAAGCAGAAGTTGTCATCAGGGATAAAACGGCAATTGGGTGGCCAGGAAAGGGTTAAAGCATTTTGTGCCATATGCCACGGATGTCCCTGAAGAATACAACCCCAACGTGAGTCAGGTCAACACCCAAGGGCACGGTGCAGCCCAGTGCGGCCTCAGCTGAGAACGTTTTGGTGAGGTTGCAGGAGCACAGCTGAAGCGAAGGGAACACAAGGTGTCCTACAAGATGGCCATGATGAAGACATGACAAGCACCTCATCATCTGCTGAGCTGGGCCATGGTGATATATGTAAATGTGCCATGGCTATTTATATTTGATGTCTGTCCTACTGTAACTCAATGACTGCTGATGACCTCAACCACCATCTGGCAGAACAAGACACTTCAAAACACCCTGTATAAGTCACAATTCATCACCTGAGCTAACCCAAGTCTGGAGGTATACCAAACCCTCTTTCCTTTCATTAGATATATAAGACTTATGCCAGCAGCAGGGGTTGATGCTACACTGTGGGCCTGAGGAAGCAGCTGCTCTCTCTGTGGGTTGACCTTCTCTCCCCACTGGTGGACGGTCGTTCTGCAGCAAGCTTGTGCTGAGGAAATCTTCACCTTGACGTAGTGCAGTGATGTGAAATGTGGGGAAAATCTCACTGTTGGTCACAGATGGGTGTATGCGGGTCAGCAGTAGAGGACTACAGTTAAGGGGTGGAAAACCTTTGTTCCAGTCAATGTTGGAGACCGAAGGAGGGTTAAAGGAAACATCTAATTGAGGTGATTTCAGACAAAGTGGGAAAAGTTATGGCGTAGGGTATTCTACTCATTGTTTTGTTGGTATTAGATAATATTGTTATTAAAAAAAGAAAATATTTAATGAAATGTCTGATTTTTTCACAACAATGTAGGGTGAAGGAAAGCTGGTACTAGCAAATGGCAACATGTAGGCAACAGTTTTTCAGGATTGATAAACTGTCATGTGTGCCGTGCTGGTATTAAATGAGTTATTAAATATAAAGAAAACTGGGATTTAATACTCAGCGGCACCCTGCAAGTTCATCGTCTCAGCCTAACAGTAGACATCCTGCTTAAACCACCGGGGACCATTAAAAACGGCCCAACAGAGATGTAAATCCTCTTGAATTAAAAGTGACACTTTACACTCTGTCGCTGTTTCAAATTTAAATCAGAGTCCAGAGCCAAAAAACACACTGTGTCACTGTCCAATTACTTCCGAGAACGCACTGCAGCTTCCTCAAAGCACGCCCTGTAAAAAGGAAGCATATGCCAGCTGTGCTGGGCAAGGCTGAAAGCATCTCTCAGCAGGGAACAAGAGTTCACCTAGCTCACCTTTGCCTTACAGATGGTACATACAGACGGTAGTTCAAAAAGGTCTGCGGCAAGCTTTCCTCAGAGGACATCTTCACCCACCGAGACCGGTGGTACAGTCATGCAAAGTGTGAGGAAAAGCTGGCAGTTGGACACAGTTGGGTGGACAGCAGAGCTGCACAATATAGACAAACAACCACAGTGAATGGGTATTGCTCTGTGCGTGACGTTGCTACGCACTGTGCAAGGGCTAAAAGAATGACAAACGCTTGACGCAATGTGATTTGAGAGGCTTGCGACGTGGCCTTGAACAATCCAAATTGCCCAAGGGTGCCCAAGTGTGTTTTCATACCTTGAAAGTCAGACTATGTTACACTGTATACGTCAATTTAATATTCTCAAAAAGAAAATGAAAGAACTCTGCTACATCCTGTTGTCATATCTTTTTAATGGGGTGGTCTGCCTTTCCAGGTGTTGTGCCAAATTCAGTGCCTAGTCCAATCTGAGGCATAGATGGGCTAACAAGTCTTGACATCTGGAAAAGGTCTAGTAGAGTGGACTCGAGCAGGGCATTTCTTTCTTTCGATCTCAGTGAAGATCAGCACTAAGGGTTGGAACTCGGGCTGGCCGCCCTTCTCAGTGTTCAAGACCAGAATGGACGTCAGTGAGACGTTCAGTAGAAGTTACACATGCACCAGGTGATCGCACCCGTTTAGCTGCACTGCTGTACACGCAAACAAAAGCTTGGCAGCTGCAGCCAATAAAGCATTCACTGGAAACTCATTCCAGAACTGGATCAGGAACACGGAGTACAAAAGCACAGGATGTGTTCATTAAAGACTCGTTAAATCAAGCAGAGGACAATAAAACAGCTGTTCGGTTCAAATGTGTCATGAGCTTCAATAAAAGTTCATATTTACATCATCGCTGTCCATTTAAAACCTCAATTTGTCTTTCAATGTGGGAACAGCAGCTGTTCTTTATGTTTTGTGAACATTTTAAGATGAACGGATATTAAGAAAATTATGAATAATACAACATACAATGTGCAATGTTTGGACAAAAGTATTGGGACGTCTGCATATTCATCGTTTCTGAAATTAAGGGTAATAAAGAAAATTCTTCTACTGTCTCTACTGTCCAGGGAAGGTTTTCTACTAGATTCTGGAGCGTAGATGAATCGGGAGGAATTCTTGAGCATTCAGCCACAAGTTTGTTAGTGAAGTCAGGATGTTTGATGATCCCTTGACCTCATCCAACTCTTTCCTACAGTATTGGATGGAGCGTCTAGCAATGGGTGCAATTTAAAAGTTGCTGAATGCACTGATTAGAAGGGGTGTCCACAAACATTTGGACCTAGTGCATCATTAATGTACACTGATAAACCCCATTACAGCCACATGCCGCTTATTCAAAGTTCACTCGGTAAGACATTTGTAGGTGGTATTTGAGGGATCTGGCAACGTATTACAGGACTTATTCCTGCAAACTGTACAGGCAGAGAATGTCTAGCTACTGGTCTATCCACCTGATGTAAAGGACAGTCTGCCAGTGCCCTAAGGTCCAGTTCTATTCTCGCTTGTCCATTGTAGGCCCTTTTGACAAAGCCCAAAGAATAGCATGGGGCCTGTTACTGGTGTACGGCCACAGCAGGGGGTGTTGCACCATGTGTCACACTGCCATACTCATTTTCAATGTCTGACAGTAGCCCTTCTGTTAGTTTGGGCCAGACAGCTTTGGCTGCCTTTGACATTTGGGAGGCAAACTTGCCCATTTGTCCACCCTACGACACACTGACTATTCATACTTACATGACAATAACCATCTAACCTACAGTATATCCGCAAACTGGTCATGTGCCATTCTGAAAAGATAAACAAAATGACTTCACCTCCGAGCGGTCATAATGTGTGGCCTCACTGGTGTACATCTCCGAGCCTATGCCTTAAACGCTTCTTAAACATTTTCCATGTGGTCAGTGTTGTAAAGCCTACCAGGCCTAAATGAGCAGTCCTCCGCCAGTAGTAAACCAGTCTAAAGCACTATTTAACTCCTGTGGTGCAGGGGCTTGAAAGGGCCTGTAGGGGGCGCCCTCTCCTCAGCAGTCAGTCTCTCACCTGTACACATCTGACTGAGGTCGTAGGTCTTACAACTGCCATCAGAGAGCTCGTTGGAGTCTGAAGTGGACGGGCCGCCGGAGGAGGACGCAGTGCCGTAGAGAACCAGCGTGAACTGGGTGAGAGTGCCTGGAAAGAGATAAAGAGAGAGAGTGTGAGGAAGATGGCAAAAGAGATTAAAGAGAAAGGAAAGGGAAAAATGATTAGGAATTCATACAGAGGAAACTCCAGGCATAGCTCCAGGTCCTGTAATTATCCACTAATAAGAATCAGCACTCTTAAGTTGATAAGAGGAGGGCACGGGTTCAGCGTGCACGCTGGTTTTGGATGGGGAAGCTTTAGAGTCTTTAAGAAGAAGCTTGCTTCCCGAAAACAGACTGATGGCCTCAAATTTAGTTTTCGTCCACCTTTTAAGCAGCACCATTTAAACAGGATAAGCCGGAAGAATCTACAGCTCACTAAGCCATTAAGGCTAATGCAGTCAAAACATCACAGTGATTCAAACAGATGGCCTACTTAACTATAAAGACACACACACACACCAATCGTGTGTGTCGGTCAAGTGGGACAAACCAACAAGGTAGATCCCGGCGTATATTTACGGCCTGTAAGAGTGGCTGTGCAGCCTGATAGTGGAGGAGGGAGGGGGACGTGAGCCAGTGCGAGCGAGCGAGCGAGAGAGCGAGAGAGAGAGAGAGAGAGAGAGAGAGTGAGTGTGTGTGAGAGTGAAGGATCGCAACAGACTCAATCCTGATTTACTTAGCCAGATTTAATTAATAAGATTTACAACAGGGTGTGGAGAAGGAAAGCAGCTAAAGCCAAGACCACTCATAAAAAGCAGAAAAGAAGAGGAAGGGGGGAACAAAGGGAGGTGGATTCTGAGGAAAAAAAAACACTACTAACTTGGAAACCCAAAGTTAGGAGCTAATTTTTCAGTGCAACTTTATTAGGACTAACCTCAGCTGCCTTATCTTAGACGGGGCTTTTTAAAGCACATCTTATCAGCACACACTAGATAATGCACATCAGTATGGACGTGTACTGGTCTGATACCAGCAGAAAACACAGGATGGGATCTCAAAAGGGTAGAAAGGGGTGTTTTGAACATGGTCACTTTAGATGGGCATCTAAAAGTAGGAAAAACAGCTCATTGTTGTATAAATTGTTGTAAGTTGTTCAAGCCTATTTCTCCCTGTTATTGTACTTCAGAATGAAATGTGCTGATTTTCCTTTAACAGACGAGTCGTGAGAAAATAAGCTCTGCTTCGGTTTGTTTACGGCACCAACAGCAGCAGACAGAACCCACAAATTAGACCGTAGTTTAGCACTGTAACAAAAAAACGAACTATTCCTTAATGGAAAGTGCTGCTTTGTTGATTTTTACCATTTCAAAAATAAGCTGTTTCGCTCCCATCTGACGTGCGTATAGCTCCAGTTCGGTGCAGATGAAGGAGTCTGGTTGGTTTCAAGGGAGCAGATGATGGAGAGAAGGGTTTGTAAGAGCTCAGGTGAGCCTGACTGAACTGTTAGGCACAGGAAAAGCGGCGGACCCTGGTTTTCTTAGCAACTCGTATTCCCAGAACTATTAGCCTGGAGGTGATCAGCTGCTCTCCAGTTTCAACACCACCATATACTCCCAGGCACATTTTACAGCTTTGCTGTCTCAGATTTGTCTTGGGCTTTCACTAGTGGCCAGGGTTGATGTAAAAGTTGGGGGCGTAAACATAAGTTGAGTGAGGATGGGGGTCTCTGAGGTTTATGGTGTACTAAACTCTCCTTATTCATCATCATGGTTCAAAAACAATGAGAACATAAACTATAGAAAACCTCTTAAAGGGCCCGTGAATGTCGAGCTGCGTTTAAGGGAAAAATATTGGGATCAGTATTGGTCCATAATCAAGAATTCAGTACTACAGCTGAAAGAAAACGTGGAGGAGGAAAATCCCAATGCCCAGTGCAGACCGGCTTGGCCGGTCCACAGCTCCTCGCTATAACAGACAGTCCTATAATGCAGGAATTTGTTAATTGTTGCTATGACAACACCTTCCAAACCTTTTCACATTTTTTTTTCCACACATCAGCACATCCAACACTTCCATATCTTCATGGTTGACCATGACATTACATGCATTCATCTCTTGGCCGAAAAACTGGCCTCGTAAACAGGAAAGAGGGTACAGTGTTCTGACAAATCAAAACACACACTGGTCATGGTCAGCCTTTGAAAAGCAGGCAATTTTCTCCACATCCAAACTAAGGTCACTGACCTTGAAGAGATGGAAAAAAATAATAAATAAATAAATAAATAAATAACCTTGCGGCAGTTCTGCCACTCCGTTGTTTATGTAAAAACGCGCAACACTTCACTAAGTCCAGCTAGTTACAATTGCAGAGTGTGCAGAGACGCAGCCCTGTGGAAAGCCAGAAGCAAGGCTTATCACTTCAGCCGAAGTGCCTGGCCTGCGCCCCTCATGCATAAATCACAGTGTAAAACAAAGGCTGGATAAGGATATTCTGGAGGCTAAAGCTGTTCTGAAGCATGCCGGTACATAAAATGTACACAAAAACGCTCAAGTTACCGAAGTCGCTTGTTCCAACCACATTTTCAATCTCCAGAGTCCACTGGCCACGAGGGTCCTCGTCCCAAGAGTGGGTGGTCATGAAGGCCCAGTCGTTGAAGCCTTCAGAGGAATAGTCATGAGGTCTGAAGGAAGAAAGACACTGAACTTAGTCATTTAGCAAAACAAACAAATCTGCTTCTGGCTAGGAAGGCTGAATGGCAGGAGAAAAGAAGGTCTGCAGGTGGAAGGCTCCACAGAAACCTCTCAACACATTCTACTGAACTTTTTGAAATGTTACGTACCAAAAATTACAATGACATCACCTACTTGCGAGTATGAGGACGGCAAGTAATGCACTAAAGTCTGCACTTTCTTCATTTCACCTCATTGTTTTTACTCGTATCTTCTCAATACCATCATTCCGTCTTCATACACCAACGTACCAAACGTTTAACTGATTATGAAGTGGCATTTCCTCCTGGAATGGCTTGGAGACACCCACACCTGTATAAGTTGAGAGGCATTATATCGTGAATGCAATTGAACTCTGTCCTGGAGAAATGAATTATAAGTCAATTTTCAGAGGTTGAGTACAGCGAGTGGCTTTCAGATGAGTTGCACATTCCATTTTTGAAGTTGTGGAGGAATTTAACATTCCTCAGTCCACGGTGAAGCAAAGGATGCCAGTTGTCAACAAGGTGCTGTGCAGGACGGTGGTTCTTCGGGTGTAAGCTCATGCGATGGTCCACTGGTCTGCCCAAGCATGTCGATGTCTGGTTCCACAACGTTTCACTGCTTATTGACCATTCATGACCCCTCGTGGTTTTTATGTACCCCTACAATGAGTTGATATTCCAGCAGGATACTGTACCCTGCCACTGGGCCCAAGTTGTCCAGGTTCTATGATGTAATCCCATTCAATCTCACTCAAGATAACACCAACTTATGCAGGTGTGGGCCAAGGGTTCCCAAGCCATAACAGTATCCCACGATCTTTGGCAGGTCGGTGTATATTTGTACTTCTTTCACAGATAAAATAGTGGCGGGCAAATACTCAGTGGTATGATGTCATCAGTGGGCAACGATGACAATATTTTTTCATGCCATGATAGTTTGCTATCGTGAGCCGATACAGATTTTCTGAGCATATCACTGGTACTCAACGAGCACTGGCCAGGACAAAGTGTGTTATTAGTCTGTCCACCACTGATACATTCTGAATGTATGATATTGTGTATTATGAAATCCTCTCTACATTCTGTTATTGTTGATCTGTTGTGTTTCTCCTTCTAATTTCAGACCAAGAATGGACAAATGCGTTTGCCTCCTGACCTGGGAGCAAGCAGGGTGGATCGGGTGCCCTGTGGGCTGATCAGGTAGATGGCCAGAGTTCCTCGCCGGTTGTAGGACAGTGTGAGCTGGGCCTGAGCGTGCTCCAGAGAACTCACAAAGTTGGGCTTCCCTGCACATGCATCCACACTCTTGGAGATCACCAGGTGGCTCCCAATGTTCCTGAAAGCCAAAGACAGACGCATTCTGTAATCAACCCATTGGAGCCCAGAGCTACTTTTGAATTTTGAGCAAAACAGCAGCTCAATTCATGTTTGTTCTTATTGTGATAAAGGTCATGTGACTTTGTAAAGTCATTAAGGTTAAAAATCCTAATGTAACATTTGTCACAAGAAGATTAAGTTTTCATAACTTGTATTTCATCATTTAAGTTCTAGAAATGAGGTCAGAACTGGTAAAATATGACATTTTGTTAAAGCATTTGAACGGTTAAATGGGTTGGATTCGACCTTTGGATGTTAAAAAAAAGATTGTGAAAGAATTAAGTGTGTGCACCTCACTGTGCACGTTTAAAAAAATGGTGTATAAAGAAGCTGGACAGCACATACAAAACGGGAATGATCATATAAAAAGTGTGGAATGTTGATTTGCTGCAATTGCTTTGTGTATGAAGAAGGGAGATGATTGTAATAATCATTAATTTAATATTTGTAAGCCTTATTTTCATTATGTTTGCACTCATTTTGATAAACAAACAAAAAAAAACAACAACAACAAAAATACATTCACAAACTGTCCTGTAACGCTAGCAGGATGTTCAGCATGTGTCACTTAGGGATTCATGAGGTAAAGTGAAGGACAAAGTCCTGATTAACTGAAAAAAAGAATCTCCCTGTGGGTTAAGTGTATTTGGGCGTCCTCCTCCTGTGTGCTTTGAGCAGTGAAGGGTTTGTAAACTTTATACAATACCAACCAATAGAAATTGCCCCTGGACTCCACAAAAACTGACTCTTATCAACACTAACAATAATACTGTTTGCAATTTGCATCACAACCCAGCTTATATTAGCTCACAACCTTACAATTTGTTTTCTTGTGCACTTGACTGTAGCTCCAGGGAATCTATTTTTAAACAACCCGAGTGTAACCATCAATTGTCCTGGTTAACAGCAGGGTTCCTAACACACCTCTTATAGGACCACCCACTGCTCCACGTATTTCCCAGAGCACTGAGAAAGGTCAGATTATATCCCTACACTGCCTTTGCCTTGTATTTTCCACACTTTTGCACAGTTTATCGCCTCAAAAGTATGTTAATCGGCTAAAGTTGATGAGACAGGTGTGCCGGGAGTGTGAAAAACAAATAAATGGTGCTAAAATGGGCAGAGAAGGCTTCTCTGGGAACTGCTGGCCTAGACATTGGCTTGTTGAATTACGAATGACTGCACAAGGTCGGCACACACATTCGAGACTTCAGGTGGCCTCCAAACAACATCGAGTGTGAAACATTTACATCTGTTCAGATAAGACCATGAGAGACTGCAAGAGCGAGTGCCAGAGGGAAGCGAGTACACAACCATAGACCCTTTCTAGTAGCTTAGGTTGTGGTATGTGTTCCTAACTCCTTGCCAAATCCTGTAAGAAGCTTAGTACAGTGCAGTACTATTCATGAACTACAAGGTGGGAGAAGGGTTTTAACGTAAAGCCATGGAGACGGTGAGCATGAAGGAGGACTGAGAAACCCCCTTCACAGACACTGAGGGGGAGAGGGTGGCTGAAGGTGGTGCAGATACTGTAGTGTAATGAAGGACCAGAGCAAAGGACACAGTTGGGTAAACAGTAAGCTGAGCTAGACTGGTTCTAGAGCAGCGCTTCAGACTACAGCTGGAGATCTTTGTTGAAACCCGACAGAACTGGACTGTTTTCTGTGTCTTGTTCAGTTGGGTTCGCCAGAATCATCTGTTAGCTTTAATGGGTTTTGGCCCGAAGTTAGACCACTTAAATTTGTCTCTACACCTTGTTCCTCCCAGGTTTTATTACATTAGTCTTAAATCTGGCAGACTGGAGTTCATGAGGTCCATGACACCAACTGCGAGGCATATTAATAAACTTCAACAGCACAATATTTTCTACAATGATATTAAAATAAGGGCTGCATAAAACCCTGGATTTACAAAACAAATAACATGCTTTGTGAGCGACTCTAAATTAGGACCATAATATAGCTTTAATTGAACTGTGGGAAATAACAGGCCTAACATAAACGAGTAACAGCAGGGTCTTCTTCTAGATCCACCCACTGCTCCTCAAAAAAAGACGATCATAGTCCAAACTGCATTTTTAATGTTTCAGTGCTTGGTCACAATTAGTAAACTCAAAGATGCATGGCTTAACAGAGGAAGTCAGTTGTGCTGGGTTCTTTATTCTTCTCTAAAATGGACCAAGAGACACAAATTATTGTATGTGCATCACATAAATAATTCTGCGGTGCACGGCTCGGCTCTACATCGTGCAGTGCGTCTTTACTGTACTCACAGTAACTTAAACATGTGCCACCCAGAATCCTTATTAGTAACCGTAGTCTCGTTCCCCCCCCCTGCAGCCTCCCCTTCCTCTCTTCGCCGTGTTCGTCAATCATACTTGTTTTCATCTCTCTTTATTCTTTATCACTCAGTTGTTTACTTGTGAACTGAAACTTAAACATGAATTTTAACAATGACATTTCTACAAACATGACATCACTGGTGGATTGGACAAGCATGGTGGGTCCGAGTCGGTGTATGGGTGTATGCAAACTATCCCACAGCGGCACCGGGGAGATCAAACTCTTTTATAAAAAACTCAAAAACGTAGGTTATAATTTCTCCCTCACTGTCCAGATCTCATTTCAAAACATGAGGTCCAAACCACGCTGTCAAACTTGTGTTCCGTTAAACTTTCGAGTTCTGTTGGGTCAGTTTGATACTGGTATGATAGAGATCTCAGTCGGGTTCTATTCTATTCTTTGTTCTAATCTGAGTTCTGTTTCAACATTGCAGGCCTTATTAAAGCTCTACTCCAGGCAGATCACTACACTGAGCTCCACTCCAAAGCTCTGCTCTTTTCCACAACGTGAAGGAACCAGAGGGAGACGAAGCCAGAGAGGCGGAGCTCGGCATAGATGAAGTGTACAGGCTAGTGTACTCGGGGGCGGTTGCAGTTGTCAGCAGGACGTGAGACTGGTGTATACACTCATCTGCAAGTAATTATTTCCTTCAGACATGCACCACGGGTGGCACATGTGGTCCCCCCCCCCCAACCCCCAAACCTCTCCTGCTCCCTTACGGTGGAACATCAAACCAAGCCGAGCGTTTCAATCTTCCCTCACTCTGACTGCAAATGCGACGGGCTATCAAACACGGTGTGCTGTCACTTGTGAATACACCGCTCACTTCCTATTACAGCCTGGCTCCTCATGCACAATCCCCAGCTTCCCCAAGGGCAGATCCACACAGAATCTCAAACACCGTTTTATAATGCACCGCAGGGGATGCCTGTTAGCCACGTTAGTACAGACGGAATTCTAATGGAATTGCGACTTTGCCCAAAAACAAGGGTTTGTGATTGAATTGAACGCTAGATAGGTGTGATCTCGTGCGGGTAAATGTTATCTAGAACTGGCTAGTGTCTGGAGGAAGTATTATTGCGAGGGCTGACTCACTTGGGCTCAGACACTAAGGAGAGGACACACTTCTGCTGAGGGCCTACGTTGGTCCAGTTCTTGGCCAGGCGTACGATAGCAGCAGCATCCAGCAGGCCATAGCCGTATGAGTGGCTTACTAAACAGTGCATGAGAGAGAGAGAGAGGGAGAGAGAGAGAGAGAGAGAAGAAAGAAAGAAAGAAAGAGAGAGAGAGGAGAGAGAGAGAGAGAGAGAGAGAGAGAGAGAAAGAAAATCAATATTGCTGAAAGCAATCAGGCAATGACAAGGGGTTCGGTTTAATAGAAAGCAAAACACATGGTGACATTATGAGACAGGCAGGGAATTGAGGAAGACTGCTTATGCATTCCTGATTGCTATAATGAATGTTAACATCAACATTCGCTACAAAATGCTCAGCAGGTCCATCAGTGGCTGAAGAAACCGGGAAGCTGGACAGAGAAAAGAAGGGAGAAAAATGCGAGGCCAGCTCTCTCTACCTTTACGGCCGACCCCGTTGGTCATCCAGTCGTTGGTGATTAGGTGGGCTGGGTTAGAGGTCCTCACAACCAGGTGCTGCATATCTCTCCACGTCAGGTTTTTGCTGTGTTGGACACAGAACAATGCTCAGAGATCAGGGAACAATAAGCTTCTGTGTGAAATTTCAGCTTAGGGTGTCGGGTACAGAACCGTGTTCTCTCTGGCACCCAAAACCTTTTCTTTCTTAAAGGTCACAGGTAAGAAAAAAAAAATAAAATGACACAAAGGTTACGCTGTTGCTTGTGGGCAGGTTTAAATAGACGGAAACCTCAAGAGCTGCTCAGAGCTTCTATGAAATGACTCATTAACTACATTAACATTCGATCTGTTCTGATAAATATTTTCCTTGATGGTTCTCCGAGGTTGGCTATAGAAATGGAAATCGTCTGTAATGATTACGGAACGATGAAAGGTTTGGATGACAGCAGAAATTACGCTGGACTTTCGCTGGAAAAATAACTTTTACATCAGAACGTGCCAGACCGATTTTCTGCATCCTGTTCTCGCAGGTTTTCACGTCTTTGATGCTCTAAAATGGGAATATAATATTTTTACCCTTCAAGTGAAAATTAAAGGTTTGTCCTTCTTCTGTAAAACTGCCATTTTTCATCACCTTTGACTCGCTCAAAGAACCATCTGAAGCACCTTTATATTCGTGCGTATCTCTATATTCTACCCTGTGTATCCAGGGTAGAATGTTGGATTACCCTGAACAGGAGCTTCAGCCGGACTACCACACTGCCCTGATAGCTTCACCCAAGAATCCCAGCAAACCACCTTAAAGTTAATGCCGACTTTATTTGGCTCCAAATTATTACTAATTTAACAGTTGATTAGTTGGTGACGTCATCATGCACATTTCTTGCACTAACTAGACACTTTTCACGACCTACACAAACTACAGATGAATCACCAAAATATGGAGGACAGTTATTGATGCTACTTTTCAGTACAGTATTAATCTCTCAGTCTGGATGCAGAGCTGCAGTGAAAGCATATAGACTGAGAAGCTGTCCGTCATGTAAACAGAGCTTTACGACAACGTATCCAGTAGTGTTTTATTAGTGTGAAGGTTCGGAGTCTCATATGGACACCAGCTGAGTGGAAAAAGGAGAAACCTTCTACTGGTCAACCTCAGAGTGTAATGCAACAACAACAACAACCACAACAATAAAATGAATACAATGTGAGGGGCAAGCAATGCATGGAGCAGCTACATCACAAACAGACGATATCAAAATAAAAGTCAGTAATACAAACACAGCAGTAACAAAAACCTTTCAGATTGAAAGCAAAATTGCTTCTTTGCACATCACTGGTTTTAAATAGACAGAAAAAAGATACTGGATATGATGTATTTTTTAAATTAGCAGTTCATTTTTTAAATAAAGTTTCTATCTTTACTGTCTCCACAGTTCATTAACAAAAATAAGATAATTCTCAGGCTTAACCTAAAAGCTGATCGCTACATGAGTTATTTGTTAACTGAGTGATTCATAATCAGAATGATCAATTATTTGTTTCAATAACCGATGGATTAGTCAATCCCCTTATCTACAACCACACTGAAATGACATGGGTTTTGAGCAACAGCCTGTTAGCAACAGCCACGTCAACCACTACACAAACATCTGTTGAAACCTGTCTCTGCGCACGACTGTGCAGTGCAGCTCACATCTAGAAAGGTCTATAAACATAAGAGCATTTCTTTGATCAGTACCTGTTCAGATATTATTGATGAGGGTTACACTTACTTTGCCTCCAAAGCGAGGGCGATTATGCCTGCAGCCAGAGGCGCCGAGGCGGAGGTGCCCGTGTGTGACTCTGTGCACTTCTGTCTGAGATCTGTAGTGATCTGAGGGTAGAAGAGATCACAGACCGCATCAGACATGGTCCACAGTATCCAACAGGCTGTTCAGATCTGGCATTAACATGCTTTCCGCAGTAAACAGAACACACGAAGAACATGCAGCTCAAAGATCGTGAACGCTTTTGGGGAACCGTGGAGGTTCCGCCGTGCAGTGGTACGGGTGGTTTGCACTTTATTACCACAAGCTGGGGTCGATTGTCTACTGATGGAGAAAAACATTGGACGGACGGACGGATATAGACAGAGACTACGTGACAGCTAAATACACAGAGACACAGACAGACACACACACAGATAGTGAGACAAAGACATACACAGAGAGACAGCTAAATAGACATACAGACACAGATAAACAGACAGAGACACAGACTGAGACAGACAGGGAAAGATTCCACTTGCTGGGACACGGTACAGCTGCTACGCATTTCAATTACCCTTGTATTAAATGTAGTCGAGATGAATCTTAGCTATCCAATCGTAATCCAATCAAAATCCAATCGTCCATCGTGGGTGTGTTTATGCCTGACTTTTCATCTGACTGAGTGAACGTGATCCAATCTCCAAAAACCCCTGTAGTACAATATGTAAATGGCAGCATTCAAATAACTTGACTAGGAAAGCTGGGATTATTCAGATATTCAGTCCGGAAGGGTTTTGGAATGTTCTGCTCTGACTGCTTCCCAAACATACACTGTAGGCCAATGTTTGTGGACACCCCTTCTAATCAATCCCGCACCTATTGCTGACACAGATGTGTAAACGCACACCTGGCTTATCTAGTCCCTGTAGAAGAGTACTGCCAATAGAATAGGACTCTCTGGAGTAGATAAACAAACTAAAGGGACCGTTTTTAAATGCCAGGCATTTGCTAGGAGGTTTAACCCCCTCAACACTCAATCCAATATTTCTGAGATGGTAGGAGTTGGAGAGTGGGGGTTGAGGTGGGGTAGTGATCATCCCAGCTTTGTGACAATACTCTCATCAGTGTACAATCAAATCCTCACAGAAATGTTGCATCTAGTAGAAAACCTTCCCTCGGCAGTAACACAGCTTGTGCAAAGTCAGAATTTGGGCCCAGTATAGGCTGAGCTCTCTTTTTCCCCCCATTGTTTAAGGACCTGCAGGACTGTCTGATTAGCCCTTAGGGTCTGACATAGTAAGGAGAAAGGGGGCTGCGGGCCTGCAGGGCTGGGGTGGGATACCCTGAGATGTGCAATGACTGTGACAGAGCTGCTTTGGCTGAGGCCAAGTGCCAAAAACCGCCTGTGTGAAAAACGTGACAGCTCGGAGACGAGCACGCAGTGATTCACTCCTCATTCAAATGGGGTTTCAGTGAGCAGGGAGAGGAAGATTGCCTGTCATGGTCCCTGATGCCACGAACCAGCCCCTAAAAATTAAAGTCTGAAATCTAATGGTGTAAAAAAAAAAAAAAAAAAAAAAAAAACTTGCACTGGCTTTCCGAGCAAAGAAAGACTCCAACAAAGGAAACAAGAGCAAAGGAATGACTGAGCAGAACTCCGAGTGCTGGAACCAGATGAGGTTACTGCTCTGACTCGAAACGCAGACTTGTAGTCATGTACAAAGCATCGGCCTGCACGCCGAAGACAAGGCTGGATTGGTCTGGAAAAGTGCTTTGGCAGTGGACACAGCGTTATGAAACACAATACAGACCCCGAGGGCGAATGCACGCACCCTCCTCCAACCGAGCGCCACACATCACATGCTTTCCTCATCGGCTCCCAGCGTGCTGGGGTCCACCCTCGAAACCCCGTGGGATTCGCCTCTCGAATACCGCCAGCTTTTTTTCAGAACCTCAAAGCAAGGGCCTCTCCAGCGTCGCCTCACGGTGCACACATTACCAACGTTACCACTCCAACCTGCTAAACCACGCAATTACATGTGGTTTCCATCATTCAAGGCTCAAAGAATGGTTTCAGAAATGGGTCTGGGAGGCCTTATTGTGGGGGGCTGACATGGTTTCTTTGTGGGGGTCAAAAATGAAGCATCTATGTTTGATGTTATGCAGCTGACCAAGTTCGTGTGGCTACCAACAGTACCAGTCACACGTTTGGACACTGGACTGAATTTCTTTAGGAGATAACTATGCTATTTGTTTTTCATGATACTGATCAAATCTTGAGCATTGGCTAATTACATATTCACTGTATGGACACAATTAATCAGGACACCTGCTTATTTTTTTCCAGAAATAAAGGGTAAAAGAGTTTATCCTACTTTTGTTGGAATGATTGTCTCTACTTTCCAGGGAAGGCTTTGTAGGAGGTCTTGTCAAAAATCTGGAGATACAATACGTATCATGATACAGGGGGTCACGATTTGATACTGCGATACTTCATTTGAGATCTAAAATTATATATATATATATATATATATATATATATATATATATATATATATATATATATAAGTTAGTTTGTAGTTACATGGCCTCAGGACTCTATATTAAATTATACTAAAACTTGAACTGTGATCCTAAGGTTATAACGCCGCCTCCTTCCATGGTCTTCCTCCTGCGTGTGCTTTTAAGCCATTTTGTGGAATAGATTTTTGGCAATTTTCCGAGCTGGATTACTCACCGGAAGTCGTCCTTCAGGGAAGACAGGGTAGGTTCTGTTTGTTATGACATGTGCATCAGGTCTTTAAGTGACTCAGCCCCGTTACTGTGTAAGGTTTTCCTTTATGGGGTGAAGAACACTGGCGTGTCCACATTTTTGGACTGGTATTGTAGATACACAGCACTCAACATACGCTACACTTTACCTGAATGTTAATTAAGGCTTGTTCTTGTACTCGCGCCTTTATTAAGTGCAAGATTAGTGTTAATTTAAGCCTTTAGTTGACATTTGCTGAGTGCGAGCTTATAGCCACTGCATGCATAATTCATCACACTTAAACAGGGGTGAAACACTGCATCACAACACTCACAAATACGGTGAGCATTATGGAGTACAGGCGTTCTATTAATTACTAATAAGCTAATATGTGTAATGTAAAAAACATATATATAGGCCTACTATTTTTATTCAGCCCTATTACTAAAGAAGCATTTTCTCCATAAGAAGCAAATCCCACTGTAAATCCCCTGGTGTTTTTCAAATATTGGAGCAAAAAACACGCAGCTGCACATTAATGCAAGAAATATCCCAAAAAAACAGTTGCCGTTAAATAACCATCAATTAGCAAAGAATGCTTCCTAGTATGAGTGGGAGGCATCCAGTGTTAAGAAGGGCTCAATTCATCGATTACAAATATTGATGTAATTAGTATGTAACCATTTATACCATTAAAACTCAAATCTGTCAAGAGAACAGTGAGGCACGATAAACTTCAACAAACAGGCAATCAGATCAAATACGCTACACAAGTGGCTCACCAGCTCAACGTTCAAGGATTCCACTAACATTTCCAGGACGCTTTCAGCAACATTCCCATTTTCCAGGATACAATTTACAAAAGGCTGCCAGATCCAAGTCAGGTCACAAAGTGTTTGAACAGCAGCTTTTAACAATCTGACACCAGGATTTTGTCTATATGTCAAAATATGGCAATGAATTTAATGTATCGCAGAAACGTACATGAGGTTGATCGGTTGGCTCTCGTAGTCTCGGCCTCACAGCTCCGGTGTAAAACCAGAGCAGGCTTGGCTGACGGACTACATTTGGAGTAAGCGGGGAAACTGTAAATCTGAATTCTGGCTGAACCTCTCCTTTAAGGAATGAGAGAGCTGCTCAGTATGGTAAGGTAGACTCACAATCTGCTTCTCGTTGAGGCCTCCGCTGCTGTAGGTGGTGGCGAGGGTGGAGGAGCAGGCCTCGCTGTACCACGGCACGTTTCCGTACTGTGTGCTGCTGCTGATGGACAGCGTATAGATGCTGTTGGTGTATCCATCACAGTTGCAGCTGTCCTTCTCCCGGCCACCGTTCCCTGATGCCCACACAAAGATGGAGCCAAGCCCGCCACGACCCTGGACGGCAAGAAGGGAATACAGAGAGAGGAAGAGAGGAAGAGAGAGAGAGAGAAAGTCAACACAAATACCTTACATGTTTCTCACTCTTGTGAAGCCCCTGTTTGGGGCCCCCACTATGGAAGGCCACTGAGAGTTGGCAGCGTACCATCAACATCTGGTTCAGGGTGAGTGTCTTAATACTGTCAAACACTTGGGGCTCAAATATGCAGAGGAACATAAAGACCACAGCAGACACTCTGGACTGAGTGTCTGGTCCAGATACCATTCTGCTTCTCCAGCCACTGAGAAAACCTATCTTCAGCTGAACAGCACAGCCGGATACTGTAGGACAATACCTGTGATTCCAGGTCCATTATTCATATCCTCAAAAGACAAAAGATTCAAAATTCCATTGAACGTTTATGGGCTACCTCCATGGTGAACGACTGTCCAGAACAATAAGAGGGACGGATAGAGATTCACGCAGCACACGCAGGGCGTGTTTTACCATCCCACATGGCTTTCATTTTGGCCCTCTGTTGCTGGGAGAGGCCAACGGCGCCAATAATTCAATTCAGATGCTGTTTGCTCATTACCTTTGATCAAGCTTTGTTTGCGCTGCGCTCCACCGTACCTCCAATTCCTAACAATAAGTCAATAAAACGTCGGCAGAGAAAACGCGAGGGGGGCACTACAAAGCAAGTACCCAACGTAATGGAAATTTCAGCACGCTCTTTTGAGATGTAGCTTCTTTGTCCGTGTACACACCTGCTGGACCAGACCACGGGCATCCACTCACATGTGTTTGTACAGCCCCCAGCTTTGTTTGCTTTAGGATTTACTCCGCAACATAGATCTCATTTCCTGAAACAGATCTGACTGCTGGCACAGTGCAGCGTTCGTGAGCTGGCTGGAGGAAAACACTCGCAGGTTGCATTAAAGGCCGGAGGAAAAAGATGGAATTCTCTGTGCCAGAACTCTTAAAAGGAATGACGCACAGCTGATAGAAATATTAATGGCCAGTGTTGGACAATCAAAGGCTGGTTTACGAAAAAGGAAAAAACAGTGTCGAGTCGGCACCTGTAATGATTTAAAACCCAAATAAGTGTATTACAGTGGAAAAAAAACTAATCAAAGGCCATTTCCTGGCTTGGAAACTGTATTTAAATCTCAAAAATGAGACTAAAATGACTAATAATACCCAGGTTTACAGCACCACCCAGTGAAAATGGTGTGTTAATGTAATTCGGACAGATTAGTTTAAAGCAGAGGTCACCAAATCTGCTCCTGGAGAGGTTACCTTCCTGCAGACCTTAGATCCAACCCGAATCCCCCCCTGATCCAATTCATTACTGTGCGGTAGATCTGGGTTGAAGCTGAATCCCGGAGGAAGGTCGTTGTGAGGGAAAAAGTTAGGACACCCTACGCTCAAATTGCTGGAAGTGCCAATTACCCAACCCCACATGATGCACTCGACACTAGGTGGGCAAGCACATCTCTGTTGCACGTGAAGCCTCTTTTTGAACCGTTACTACTGCATCATTAGGCAACCAGTGCTCCAGTATGACATACCAGAGCATGGCCAATTCTGCTCTCTCGACCTCTGGCTGCTGATGGCAGGAACCATCGAGACATGGGATCCCTGGATCATTATGCTAGTGCATTAGAACACTGAGCCACATGCATTCTCTTTGGGGGTAGATGCATGCAGCTACCAGTGGGTCCCGTGTCTGAGGTTTAAGTACGATTTGTTTATATATAACAATGGTCTAATCATTTGAAACTGTACTGCACATTCCAATCCCACAGGTACAACCATACAAACCCTCTGCCTGGCTCGTATTACTCATATTCCAGGTCAACACTGAACGATGAACAATGCATTACACTATTATGATTGACTGCGTTTCATACGTTCGCTCGATATGCTAAACAAAATGCAGCATAAGGCTCCCACAGTCGTGCATGAGCAGAACAGCTTCACACAGGCTTCAAAGCACCTTCCCATTATTTAGTGGTAAAGCCTCCATGCAGACACAGGTGTCGTAATACTTAGACGGATTAGTCTGTACACTGTGTGAATGCAAGCCTTACCCCGCAAATGAATGACCAACCGCGGCACCTATAATTACAGTGAATTAAAGTCTTTCCCAGTCACCACTGGATTCATTAGTTAAAGCGGAACAGCTATTTTGCTTTGGAAGTCCTAACATGCACAGTTTGGTACTGCAGACAGCAGGGAAAGCCTTGGCTCTACTGTCTGCCATTGTCTGCTGGCTGGCCTCAGGCCAGTTTCACTACTCTGGCAAGATTGCTTTGTGTGTGTGTGTGTGTGCGCGCGTGTGCATGCGTGCGTGCTGAAATTAATGCCGTTCTTCTCCTCTTCATGTTATGGCAGTTAGTACAACTCCCGTGAAGCAATTAGGCATTAAGGATGTCTACAGCACACATGCTCCGGAAAATCTGCATAAAGATTTCAGTGTGAAAATCACCCTTTAATGTGACATTTAAATTAAACAAATGTCACTCCAACTGCTAACTACTAATATGACTCAAGACTCGCAAACTGAGCGTGCTGGAACCGAATCAAGCAATCAACCCAAACCCAAACTCCCCCCCCTTCTCCCCACCCCTTCCTTCCACACACACACCACTTGCCGACTTCAAAGCAAATAAAAATAATAAATCTCTCTCAGGGCATTCTGGACTGTACATTCCTGCTCTGGATAGATGCCTCCCCTGGTAACAGTTGGAGATTATGAGGCTCAGTGATGCATTTAGGACCTAATTCAATTGAGCGATGGTCACCAGTCGCAATCGGTTAGAGTATTTTCGACTGTGCACCAACACGGCGTAGTGGCGGAAATACAGCCTGAGCTTAAGGAAAAGAATAAACACAGTTTGAACGAGCACATTTCATGGTGACTAAGGAGTGCAGCTCTGCAGCCGTGGCATTAAGGAGGTAAACCAGTTCAGCAAGAACATTCCAACTTTGTTCGGTTGTATTAGCGGCTCCCCTGACCCAAAACCATTAAGTACTAATGATAAATAATATTGCAATGATACCAATTTACAAACTCGGGAGCAATTATCCTGCTCAATAACTCCACCATAGTGACTCCATTGTGAAGTCCACGAGGCTGTAGATGGTGAACAAGCAGTTAAACATAGCAGGTACCAGACAATGATGGATTTAGTCAGACCAGCGGACCCAATGCAGAGTGTTGTTTGTCTGTGTTAGTCTAACCTCTTCTAAAGCTCTCCTCGGGGAAGACTGGTTTTACAGTATTTACCCATCTAACATCTTGTTTATCCAATATCGGCCCTTAATTACAGCAAATCAGGTGAGCTGCTGGAGGAGCTGAACCAATCCATACAGCGTCTGGAGTTCACAGAGAAGCTCGGCACCCGCGCCGGTGCTCGTCTGTCTGCCTCTAATCAACATATCGATAACATTATCAATAAAATTGTTATTGTGGTTTATTTATGCTTGTGTACTTAACTGAATGCTCCATGTGTGAATGTACAGCAGTCTGCACTATGTTGTGGATTTCAGGAGTAAATGCAGAAATAATAATAATAAATAAAATGTGAAGGCAGACCTCAGACACTCCTCGCAGAAAGGCTTCTTTGGCCAGCTTGGCAGGCCCATCCACCGTTTTGCCATCATCTTCTGGTCCCCAGCTGGCACTGTAGATGTCAATGTGCTGAGGGTTGAGGCTGAGAGACTGGGCCTCTACCACATCCGTCACCTCTCCATCCAACATGCGTACTCCTGTCCAAACACAGAATCAGTCAGGTTGGACACACACACACACACACACACACACACACACACACACTTCAGGGTATCAGTAGTGTTTATTTCACCAGTTGAAGTGTTAATCTCCAATTTCAGCCCCACAGTAGAATTACATTTCAATTCATCATAAAATGGAAGATGTAACCATGGTATTCGTCGTTGGCTCAGATTACCAGATAATGGATCCAGTCACTGTAATCATCAGCCTGCCTTATTCACCAGTAACCTAGCAACAATCAGAAATGGAAGGTGTAGCACCAGCGCCTTCCTCATGGCTGACCAGGGTTTGAGTCCCAAACTGGACAAACATACAAACATACTACATTAATAAGAGTCCTTAAATAGGACTCTTAGAAAGTAACTGTCAAGTTTAATAGTAATAACTTGAGATTTTATTTTTTTGTCCCAAATTTCCATCCCATTTTCCATTTGCAGAAAGAGGCGCCAGAGAGGTGAAGACAAGCAGACACAAAACAGCCGCTACCTCTTTTCAAACTGCCGCAATTGTAATCCTTGGATCATAAAAAGCTGCAAGAAAAAACTTACTTGCTAGAACATTCATATTAGAACGAAGACAAAGAACCGTCATCTTATCTGCTTCGTCCTGTTCAGGGTTGTGGTCGGTCTGGAGCCAGAATCACTGGGCACAATGAATAATCAGTGCTTAATGAGGTTAAATTAGGTGCGCTGCTGATGGAATTGAACACGTCCATGCGCCTGGCTGGGGGCGTCCAGGAGAAACCAGGACTAGCTCAGACTGGCTCACAAGAGCTTAAACTAACTTCTTCCTATTAACTGTATTTATGTCTTCCTACATCTTGTCTAACAGGATCTGGAGCTTCTACACTAAAAACATGTATTATATATTCATGAATATGGATTAAAGGTAAGAGGGCTGACCCCTGGTGAGATCAGGTTATGGTTTTAATTCCCACAGAAAGAAAGAGGCACAAAGAGGGGAGGACAAAGAATCAGAGAAGGATCACATTCCTCTTCCGTTTCTGGTGTTTTCAGTCACACAGACAAAGCTGAGGCCTTCACTTCTATTGAAATAGTTTGGGAATACGGGTCACAGTCATAAACCTTTATGGATAGAGTTGCCACCACAATATGTATAGCCCCCTGGGGGACGACAGAGCGAGACATAAAAATCACCTAAACGAGAAAGCACCCTGGTATCCACTGCTGGATGAAATAAATGTTCCAGATGGAGACTTTCCCTTAACTCCAAGGGCTTAAAGCGACTGAGGTACACTGCAACAAGACATGGGAGGAGACTGTGCAGAATATAAAGTAAAAGGGAAAAAGAGGACCAGGTTCTTGAGTTCATTCAGGGATGACAGGGCACTGCTTTCCCCCCAGTGGTGCCAGGCTCTCCTTTATAAAGGCTGAACAATAGCAGACTATCAGTTTCCACTTCTCCGTACAAAGAGAACGTTAACGCCTAAGAAAGGCGCGATGGCGAGAAGGGACCCCTCAGGCCAGAGATGTCAATTGAGTTTGAGTTATTGCCATTGATTTGGGATCAAATATGTGCTGTTCTGCCGCCCGTAGGCAGAAACCATATACAGCTGCCTTGGTCCGATAGCGAAAATAAGGTGCTGGAAAGCTGGGAAATCTACGGCAGACACTGATGCACACTGAGTGAAAGAGAGCTCACTGCCACAAACATAAGCTATACGCAAACTGCCAAGTGAGAGGTGGGTGACCCGACGATATACCGCTGTTACCATGGCATACGCCTTCTTCAGCATTGGCAACAATCTAAAACAGATCAAATAACCTGACACTGAAACGTTCTACCAAGTTCGGACCCAGTTTCCTCCCGTAATCCTCTGTTAAAAGAGCCTGGTTACATATCCGTGTTTTCCCAATAGCTTTTCTTTGACGATGAACATGGTTCCACTTTATCGAACTTACTCGATTCTTTTAACACTTAAATATCCGATATTTTATTTCGTTTATAGTTTTGCTGGTGCGATATTTATTTGAGCTGGTCCTCCGTTTGAATTGTATTTGTTTTGCATCTACAGAGTAGCAACCTGCATCAAAAGCAAGGATATCAGCCAGGTCCTGCCTCTACATTCCAAACGTCTAAGCCTCTCCAAGACATCAAGAAACCTGGCTGTGTTCAACCGACTCGTACCATAAAAAAATGTCTCATACAAATCTAACATCTAAAAACTGCCCTCTGCAGGAAGCTTGTGTCAGATCTGTTACCAAGTTCTTTCCAGCAGCGGATTTTCCTCTTCTCCAAGTCCTTCCAGGCCAATATGTTGGGCTAATGAGTGCTGGCAGAGGACTACGCTCTGTATGCTGTGTCTAAACTAGAGCATGGCCCTCCGCTGCTTCCGAGGCATCCCTTAACAGAAGGCAGATCCATGCAGGCTGAGCCCTCACTGTGGGTCAGCTTTCCAAAGAAGTCCTTCTGTTCTTCTTCAGTTCCTTTCTTCACATTTGCTTTCCTCACTTTCTCTGGGCCTTTCGGAAAGGCCTCTGAAACCCATTAGGGCACGGGTTTCCCCCTACGGGGGCAAGGTGAAGCCACAAAGCTGATGGTTGCTTAGCATCCCCTGCCTCCCATTTGGAAGCTAATTCAAGCAGTAGTTCTGTTACATGGAAACAAGGTTGGGGCAGATAATTAGACTGGAGCTGGGATGCTTGAGTAGCGCAATAGAGCATTGAGCTTTATGGGTGAGCGAGCAAGAGAGACGAGAACTTATGTACAAGCTTCCAAAAGGGGGTGGTGGGGGGTGTACCACTCCATGACCCAAAAACAGAATCAAAGGAGGAAGGCCCAAAATATTCCCTGATGGTCTATGGGGAGAAAAATGATTGCCAACAGTCTTAACTGGGACATTAGAAGACGATATTACAGGGCAGCAAGAGGGGAAAAAAAACCCAGCGAGGGCAGCAGCAGATTCAGAAGCTGAGGATGTGTTTCAAAGCTGTTCTGAAACATAGCTAGCGCAAATGAAACCTTCGCACAAGTTCTGGAGTCTTGACTACACTGTTCTAGCCAATATGGGACCGGATTCTTGTACGGGTACAGACCTGCTGATTCCCATACTGACACAAATGTGTAGGAATCTGGAATCTTCCCGGATCAGCAGTTCAGAAGACAGTTCATTCTGCAGGACTACAAATGGCCCAAATTACCTGTAAATATTTTAACACCGTGCTCAAGCTCGAACCGCGTGCACGCTGCATCGTAAATGTTTAGCATACATCAAAAGATGCCGATCAGGCTGGAAAATTGAAAAGAAAATGCTGTTCCTGGCTTTAAAACACAGGGGTTTTTTTCCATCATTTGTTTTCATTTCTTGTGATGTCCATGTCAGTCCATATACTGTTTTAACGGCGGTCAGGCTGGTTGAGAGGATGGATTTAAAAGATTGAAAAAAATAAATAAATTGTTACATCAAGTAAACTCAGCTTCAAGAACCTGAATCAAAGACTAAACCCATCAAAAAAGGTAGTTGCACTAAGAAAGAATCAGGAGACAGGAATGAAACATTGACATTGAGCCATGATTCAAGTTTTGTGCTTGGCTGTGCGTGTGACGTAAGCAAGGATGGGCCTTTTGACTGTACCTGACTGACTATAAGGTCATCCCATTGTGTGCCTTTCCCTTTCTGGTATGCCTCTGAGGACAGTTTGAGAAAGGTCACGTCGTAGGTCTCCGGGAAGCAGGACGGTCTTGTCAGTTGTGCGTCTTACTGTTCAGGCCGATATTACCGAAGCATGCTTTTGGTAGCAATGAAAAGGAAGCTGAAGGCACCAGCATCAGCGTGTTGACTGACTGACATGGATGGAGTCCACCCGACAGCCACTACCGCAGACCTTCAGTGAGCAGCGATGACCCCCGTGAGTCATCCTGCAATGGTGACTGCAACAGTGTCGTGCCAGCCTGTCATGGAGTCGCCCAGAATGGCAGTGGGTCATCTGACGAATCCCACTTTCCCACCAGCTGCATCGCCAGTGACATAAATGAGATGAGTTTGAGAGCAGCGGTGCAGTGCAGCATGTGGACTGAGGTGGTAGAATAATATTGGATTTTATGCCAACATAGGTTATGCAGCATTAAACAGGTCAGGAGGGTTTTCTCGCGCAGCTCAGCCAAAATTCCACAGTATAAAGCAGCGAGTGGGAACGACAGATGCCAACAGAAAAGGCTGACTGTGATATTAATAGCCTAATACAACTAACATAATACCATTATTACCACTACAGTCATACCATCAGCTCTCGTTTTTCTTCATTATTAATAATAAGGGAAGTTATTAACATATTAACATGCAGCCTAGGCCTAGAGGCTGACTTCACAGGGTAAGCTTTAGCTTTCAACATAGAAGTGATGTACTGTATAACTAAAGGATATTAACCCCAAAGACAAACAAACACCAAACCATAACAAACCAGGCTTATTTAGGCTTATTGTCCAGGTTCAAGGACACTGCTGTGGGCCATTACCACCCTCCCAGTCCCGCAGAAAATGGGGTATTAGAGAAACGACCTGCGTCCAAGTCTCAGTCAGTCAGTATTTATGGCTCTGCCTTTCTGAGAATTCAAATGATGTGTTTATGTTGTGCTGGTGGCAAAGGAAAGCAGTGTGGAATTCGGGGTTTATTGAAAAGTGGATCTAATCCCCCAACAAAGGTACAAAATCACAAACCAAAACAAAGAAAACCCACTATTGTCAGTGAGTGTTACATGGTAGAATCAGGGGATCTAGCATTAAGTAGTCCCGCATCACCTAAATAGGCTCTTCCAGAACGCAATAAACAAACCAACAAATCGGTTGGAAATATCTGATGTGTGTTTAAGTTCTGTTAACCAAAATGTCTGGCTCGGCGATGCTAAAGCACCCGCCAATTTGCAAATACGGGTTTTCAATCAGGACATGTTCAGTCAATTGTGAGCTTCTATTTACACGAATGGAAAGACTTTGCACAAATTTGCATTTATATCTGAATAAATCAAATGCGCCACAATGCCAGCGAATGAATCCGAAGTTACGGTGCCAAAGCACATCTCCCACACTTCCAATTTCAGCAGATATTCATCATCTGATCTTAAAGAATCTACACGGCAAGTTCCTGAAATAACGTCCCGGTACAAGGAAACGAGTGACGACGGAAAGCTGTGTGAAGGCTGACACACGAGCGACCTCATTACACCCACCTTCATGAGAAAAAAAAAACAAACTAAAACTCAGGTTTGGCCATAACCTGCTTACGGATCACATTGCTAAGCTTCAACAACTGAGAACCAGGATACAGGAGGTAACATTCACTCTTCCGTCCTGGAAGCCACTCGGAGGATTGGATGTCACCTACCCAGCCTCCAACAATTGAAGGATTTAGTTGGATCCCGGAGCCCAAAGACGGAATACACGGAGGAGTAATGAGATAAAATATGCAGCGAACGGGATAAAAGTGCCTCCGCCAATTAAAAGGATTACACATGCTTATGCTCAAATCTTTGGCTCAGAGGGGCCAGCGCTGGGGCCTGTGATGATAACTCGCTCACTTCTGCTACTGAGGCAAGGCTAAAGCTAAGGGCTATAAATTCAGAAGTGTCCTTGCTTTGGAGTAGAGATTTTACCCGTGATGTGTCTTTCTGATCGTCTTATTAAAGCTAATAAGGCCTGCGGGAAACAGTAATAGCCTGATAAGAGAGACGAGAGTGCAGAGAGGGTGAGTGGACTAAAGTTGGTGCAGTTTGCGAGGTTTCACCGCATATGGTCCTCTCTACTCACTCACCTCCGATCTGGGCATTGTAGGCCACCCCGACCCCACAGATGTCATTGTTGATAACAGCGGCGACCTCTCCAGCACATCGCGTCCCGTGTCTGATGGTGAAGAGACAAAGAGAGAACGTTAATGACCTGAACTGTCATTTTTCCATCAAATTAAAGGAATAATTTGGTTTAAAATCAAATGAACGTGACTCATCACCGACATTAGCCAATAACATTTGATATCTGATCCAAGAGATACTAAGCAAACATCGCTGGACTTGGACCGTCACCAACCTCACATCAATAATATACAACAATTTTGTTTTAGTTATTTATTTGAAAAATGGACCAAATATCTACACAAGTTTAACTTCTGAACTGGACCATAATGTGCAGTATGATGCCACAGATCTTCAGAGGTAAAAACTGCCCTGTTCCTTCTAAACAACATTGTTTTTGGTCACTAAAATTGATCTTTTCCAAAACGCTGATGGGTCAACAAATACAGGTTTCTGGCTGGATTTCAAACGCCTGCTTACTTCCTATATAGTAAACTGTATAAGGCATTAAATTATAAACTATGTATACACGGATATTACTAGATTCCAGATTTCCACACCTGTATAAATGTAAACACTGTTCTGATCAATACATAATGCTCTATTTAGATCAAGAATGAATCTGTATTTAATTCATTATAATAAATAATAGTTCACAATAATAAAATAACTTCAGGGTTTGAGCAGTACACTATATAGTACGTAGTATAGTGTAGGGAGTATTGTGTTATTTGGGATTAATCCTCCGTGTTTCTCATTATTCATGGGTGTTACGATGTCTTTATTAGGTTCCATCACCCCATACAGAGCCAGCATGCTTATGCAAGTGTCTGTCTCTGTGTAAATGGAAATGTCTTAAACATGGAAGAGGGAAATCTGACTTTTACAAAACATAACCAAATATGTGGATGCCATGCTGAGAGATATGACCTCAATATCATGATTCATTTACAATAATTGTGTGTGTGTGTGTGTGTGTGTGTGTGTGTGTGTGTGTGTGTGTGGTGAGAGATATTAGTAAAACTCTATTTGACAGGACACTGGCCAAGTGTGCTGGTTGACAGCTCACCTCTACTGACCCCATTTGCGGATTAGTTTATAGTAGCAGTGATTTAACCTCCATAAATTCTGAATTCTCAAACAGTAGTGAGTAGGTGTGTGCAAAGCCTACTGTGCCAAATGATTTTTGCGCGGTTTGTGATGCATCTATATTTGATAAGATATGCAAAGTGGCAAAAGTTATGAAGCTAATAATGGAAAAAGACACCAGAAATAACAGGCATGGGCACATCGGGAGCATCTGGGAGCGACTGTGAATCATGTTCTTTGATTTTATCATATCAGTAACTACTCCTGAAGGCCCCAACAAAAGTGACCCAAACTACAAGCGGAACACTGCTCTTTTATGTCCTTGACATGACAGAGGTTTGAGTATTCTGATGACGTCTCATAGAGCACTGTCCTGCATTTCTATTGTGTATTTTTACAGGTACAAATCGACACAATGGAGACGAGGAAGTGAGGAAAAAAAAAAAAAAAAAAAAAAAAAAACTGGCGCCGACAGGTATCTGGCTCGCTTTTCCATTAACTCAAGGAACGAAAAGCCGAGTAAGCAAGTCTTGCCCGCAAACATCCAAACATTTCTCTACATCAAGGACGACCTTGAGTTTCTGCGCCTCTGCTGCTCCCATGTGCACGAACTGGGGAAAATGAGATGACATGCTACCATCAGACTGGCAGAGTTGCCAAATTAGATTTACGATGTCAACAGAAAGCTTTGCTCACAGACTCCTGCTCCCCCAAAATTTGAGCCCTTTCATTCCCAACACACCCGCAAGAGACTGAGAAAGCTCTTCAGAAATTACAGGAAATGGAGGAGACAGTGGGTCGTCACATTTCAGTCGGGTTTATTTGTCTGCGATATGGATCAGACATGTACAGATTAAAGCTCTGCATGAGGAACCATACAGTGGTGCAGGAACAGCTGGAAGAAGGATCAAACTGTATCAAACTGTTGAGACCTTGCTAATGAAAAGAGATCAGCTGGATCTCCACATTCCCCTTTGTGGACTAAATGGGGCCTCACTTTGACTGGGGATGAGCCAGGGTTCTTCGTACGGGTGAACGAATCTGAATCATAAAACAGTAGGCATGATGAGGTTATATTGGTGTGGAACTTGATGCCTTCATGGACAAACCCAATGAGAAAAACACTCTGGGTGGACCGGGTGAGGTGATCCCTGACTGAGACTCATTAAACCAGAGGTTCACAAGCTTTTGAATTGCTAATCAATGTTGTCAGACAGCCAGATATCTTCTGTGATCACTGCGCGGCACAGCCATCCAAGAACTAGCTCAATCTAGAGGTGGGTGGTATGGTAAAAATATTATCCGAATATTAAAAGACCATTTTATGATGCTTGATATTTAATTGAATTGCTATTCAAATACTCTCCCATTCTTGGCACACTGGTGATTAGTATTCAAAATGTGCTGCACTTCATCCATTTAAACAGGACTAATTAGACCCACAGTCGGGCTGTGCAACGACGCTCTACAGAATACGTTTGTGTTCAAATTATGTTGTAGAATCGTCGTAATTAAAGGTTACTATTTGAATATTCAGCATTATGTGGATCCGCTGTTACAGATAAATACTGATACAGTATCACCACACTTTGTTCTGGTTTTCATCGGATCATGCTGTCTCTCTCCATTTCTCTTAGGCATACCGAGTTTTTAGTCATATCGCTCAGCCCTAGTGCACTTTTGGCCTTGTTCCCTCTCCTCACTCAGTGCGATGCTTGCCAGCAGAGACGGAGCGAGTTAAGGCCACGCACACGCAGTGATTTTCCATTGATTTGTACTGCAAACCTCTCATTATTGGATTTAAACTAAATGGCAAATATGCCAAAAAGCTGTTATGTGGTGGGATACAGGACACAATATTAAAAACCCTGATTTAAGGTTTCACACAATTATAAGACACCAAACGGAGCCAAAAGATGTCAGAGTTGGCTTAAAGCTATCAACAGACAACGATTCCTATTCACAGGGCTGTGAGAAGAGAGAACTGGACTTTATGGGACTCCTGATAACATCCACAACTATGGTGTCTGGTAGGTCAACAAGTTAATTAACTATCTGGGAATTTATTAAAGTCAGTGACCCTCTAAGCTGGATTCACATCCAACTTTAAAAGGCAGTACAGGAAGTATAAGGTGCACTCCTTCACTAATGAAAGTGTGTGCGTCCATGGACCACTAACTTTCCTTTGAAGGTATGAAGATACTTAAAGCATTTTAGTAGCAGCCCTTGATAATTAAGTACCCAGATATAAAGTCATGGTAATGACAATAATGGTAGTGCCATTACTGTAAAACTGGTCTACAGTTGGACGTGAGCATTTCAAATGACATGATGGAGAAGTTCACGTGACATTTATTCACATTGATACAGAGGACAATGGTAACAGTAGTGCTCATGGTGCTAAAAGATTTGCATCACAAATTGGTTACAGAGCACTTAATTACAATGGTGACTAACGTTAACTGGTTTAGCCTACGTGGTGACTGTGAGCTAACAGTACAAGTCAGAATAGGTGACAAGTGGCTCAGACACTATAGACTGAGGATTGCAAATCTGAATCCATTCACCATTAGCAGCAAGATCCTGAGTGAACATAATAGGCTCTGCAATTGGTGGGTTGATTGCGCTCCTCATCACCCCCAACCCCATGTGCTTATCTGCCCCTTTCTTCAGGAACAAGGGTATTGAATCGTCTAGTGTAGACATTGTGTTAAACCTGTTCCACTACACTGTAACCTATAATTTCCCATTCAGTTCCTTTGCAGAATGTTCTCCACCGTGAGGGGTTGGTTGCACTCCAGTAATGTGAGGCACTGTCTTTAAGAGTTTATTCGTGTAACAGAACTGGCAGTTAGTGTTCTCCTCCAAGCATATTCAGCTGACCAATGACATGGCGTTAATGCAATCTGATGCAATATGGTTGGTTGGCTTGAGCACAGTCTTACCTGGGTGGGAATTGGAAATGACAAAACCGGAACTGAAAAACAGAATGGGCATGAACAATCCAAACGTAAGGGCTCGATTGAGTGTTTAATTCCAGAAGTATTTTGAGTATGTGAACTTGCTTCTATAGGCTGGTAAGCTGTAAAAAAAAAAAAAAAAAAAAAAAAATCCATACAAAGCTTCCAGTTTGCACTCGCTCAATCCTGTATCTACTCCACACACCACGTTACGCTTGTTACACTCAAGCAGTAAGCCACTACATACGGGTTCTTTATGAGCATCTGCTGAGCAGAAACTACATTTGCTCACCACTTCAGACCTAAACTGCACTTCGCTGAGCTCTGCTCTCATGTGGGGGACCAAAAGGAGCCTGCATGCACTGATGCAGTTTTCCTATGACCTGTTCATCCCACACTGCGACCCACCAGTGGACTGCAGTTTGAAAATAACTGCCCAAAACAACCTTTCTAAGAACGGTTGGGTGAGGAGGTGGTGCACTGGCCAAACAGGCAGGAGATGCATTATTACTGAGGAAAGTCCAGCTCCTAAAAGCACATCTAGATGTATAAAGCATAGATGTAACACTTGGCAGTAGAGAGGCGTTTGGAATATTTTTACCCCTGAATGGATATAAAGCAGCTTCAGCAGAGTGATGACAGAACAGGATGGAGGAGAATCAGGTTTACGTTGAAGTACAGAACAATAACAGATTCTTCATAGATTAGATAGATGCTCCTAGATTAGATAAACATCTGATTTATGCATCTGACAGAGTCAACAAGTTAAGCTTGTTGTAATAGCACAAGTCAACTTGGCTAAGTTCGAATCTTTTCAGCATCAGCAGCCGGAGCCTGAGAGCGCATAACTGGCCGTGCAATGGGTGAGAATCTGATTGTTGTAAAAAGCGCTATACAAAACGTTTGAGTGTAGATAGCGCTCTCTTCCCGTCACCCCCACCCTGTGTGTATCTGCAGGTGTCTGGCACAGATATTCTGTCTCGACGAACCGAATACAAAAGGGAAAACTGATCCAATCGAGAACCACAAATGAAAGTGGCTCAAAAAGAGTTTTCCAGATACATATTTAGTCCTAGATCGAATAAGTTTATGATTTATGTATCCGACAAACATGAACAGACATGCTGAGACACTTTTGTCTACCCTTACCCTACAAGGTCATCACAGGCTAAAGATCTAACACCATGGGTCGAGGACTGTGACATTTGAATGCATTCGCCCTCAGCAGCCAGAGCCTGAGAGAGCATAACTGGCCATAAAATTGGTGGGTACATGGCACATTCTTCCCATCATCGCCACCCACATGTGTGTCTGTCCCTTTCCTCTGGAATTTCAACGTGGACAAATTTAATACTTATCCAAACTAGGTCTCACACACACACACACACATACGAATTTAAGCCACTTTTATATGTGGTTCTAGATCAGATATGTATGATTTATGTATCCAACATAAATAAAAACAGAGAGTGGATTTTAAGTATCTTTTTGTGGGCATACATGCTCTTAGCTCTGTTGGTGAAAGTCCTAATAGAGAAGTATATTTACTCAGTGTGAAGGAGACACCAAAATACTAGAAACTGAAGGTCAGATTACCATTTCAAAACTGATAACTTCAATAGGTTGTAGCATTTGGCTGAACACACACACACAATTTTCTGCTTGCTCTGGCTAATTCACGTCTACATTTCGACGTTTTTCCACATACATGTCGACCCACCATGTTGAACTTTAGGAGCACTCAGTTATTTAAACCACTGAGCAGTTTCCTTGCTGATAACATCTCTGTGGAGGCACGGTGCATCAACGTATGAACATGTACATGCATGCAGTTTCAGGGCCAGATCTGTTTACATTAAAGACAGGTACAGCTTACACTTATGAATGCAAACAGTCAAGATCCAATCAGAGCAAAAAATCAGAACTGAGTAATGTGTAGTAATGTAACGTGAAGGTAGCCTTTGGTTCCTTCAAAAACAGGTCAAAGATGGGTCACGGATCTTCACTGGTCTTCATTGTAACACCCTGCACAATCCTACACAAAGGATTTACAAAGAACAAGGTATCAGGTCAGTGGGAGCAGCTCAACACTGAGTGAATGAAAACAGCACAAAGAGTCAATGAGACGTCTGGAGATCGGCTCCAGACACCAGTTCTAGGAAAGCACAAAATGTCAGAGGTTAACGCTGTGAACTTACTCACTTCTGCATGAACTCCCGTAAGCATCATCATGGGATGAAGCTTACAACAGAGAACACTTGGAGCTTAGAAAAGTCTCCAAATGACAAAGGCAAGGGCCTAAAGGTCTAGCAGTCTGAATAATAGGGGGTGCCAAAGGGGGGCTTTGGAGCACTGCCATAGTACATTAGGTTCGGTTCTTCTGCAAGTGTGAAGGACCTTTCTAATCATCATGTAAAGCGTCTATACAAACGTAATGTCGGTCCTACAAGCGTAAATCCAAGTCAAGAACCTTTTAGGAACCTTTATTGTTATGAATGTGCTTTCCATTGTATAAACATTTTTCAGACTTCCACAGGAGATTACTAAAAGCAGTGGGGCTGCCTTTGACAAAAGCCATCACTGACAGCATATTGTTCAATTTGACAGTCACTGCTGTTACGACAAAATGAGCTACAGAATAACAGTGGCACCAGTAGAGTCAGTCCAAGAACTTTCAAATCACACACATAAAACAATGCTCTCTCTCTCTCTCTCCCTCACTCTTCCACACAAATATGAATAGGCAAGCCAGCTCAAAGACAATCCCAGGCTCCTTTTGACAGATTAGCCTAATAAGCATTATTGCAGCATCACCAACAGTAGAGAAAATGAGTCTTTCTGCTTTACTTAACTGGAGAAAAATCATCATTTTATAACCCAAGACCATCTGCTCCCTAATAGTGTACTTTAAAGAGAAGCGATCTAATCCCTGTGGACCTGTATGTACAGCCTCAAACGGGATGGGAACCAGCAGCATCCTGCCAAGCCCACAGTTACAGTCGCCTGTTTGCAGGCCTGATAATTTAGTCCATTTATCAGACAAAAGGATCATTTCTGGACCCCTGCTGGGAGAAGCGCTGTTGACCATGTCAGACACTTCCACAACACCAACACTTGTAAAAGTAAAGGAAGGGGTTCTTTGAAAGATGCTGTAGACCAGGGGTAGGCAACACTGGTCCTGGAGTGCCAGACTCCTGCACAGTTCTGCGATTTACCTGAACATGCACACCTAATTCAACTTGACTCACCTGCCAGGTTTAGTAGAGCCAAAGAACATTCAGCTCCAAACGTGATGCAACAATCAGTTAAATTCCACTAGTTCATCTAATCTGCTTGCCCCTGCAATCACGGCTGGTCTGTTTCAAAACCTACTGAGCTCTCTACACAAGCTGCTCACTAGGTTTTGAGATGGACCCAGTGCCTCTTGCATCACTGCTGAGGTGCAACATCACCTGTACTAATCACCAGAAATTTGCCCGTCACACTGACCCCCTGTAGTAGGGATGTCCAATCTTATCCACAAAGGACCCGTGTGGCTGCAGGTTTTCATCCCAGTCAAATGGATCAGTTGTTTGAAAACTGGCCAGTTGATCAAATTAGTGAAATCACGTGTCACTAGTGGTTGTTTTAGATGGAAAACCTGCAGCCATACCGGCCCTTTGCGGATAAGATTGGACACCCCTGCCATAGCAAGCATGGCCCCACCAGTTGGATTGGTTATAACCAATGATTGTTACAGTCCCACTGGTGGTGAGCTTGACAATCCCCCACCAACAGCATGTTTCTACAACACTGCCTAAAAATGCTGGTGTTAATGAATGTAAATCTGACCCGTGCTCACTCTGTGCTTAAAATCCACTCCAGTGATAGGCTTCCTTTGTTACTCAACATGGAAAGTTTGTCCCCTCTAATAAGGTAACCTCAGTACAACATTTCAGACATCAGATTCAGAAAGTAGGGATTGATCACATTAAAACAGAGCTGCACTCACGAGGCTGGAGTTATTCACCAGCTGAATACAAGATAGATTGTACTTTACTTTAAATATAAACTGCCCCTACATTCCAGTCCACTTCAACTTACACCTACCCAACACTAAGTATAACCTCTGCTGTACGAATAAATTGGATCCCTGGTCATTTTGAACAACTGGAAAACACACAAGGCCGGTTATACTCTTTTGATCAGTTTAACGATTTATTTTGATTCAGTCGTCCACTTCTCGTGTTTTGCCAGTTGGGACTTTACAGCAGCAAATTGACATCAACACACAAACAGATATTGAGGTCTCAACTAGTTTGTCTGGGACTCTATTCAGGTACACAGCTCAGCTCTGCGAAGTCATAAGAGCAGTGATTCTGTAGGCAAATAAACAGTTTCATATTGGTTTCAATTTCCTACACTACGAGTACTTGTAAAAGTACATATAGAGGGGGTTCACTAAGGTTCAGTTTAATAGAAAAAGATCTCAAATGTTTCAAAACCTTAATAACGTAATATTTTCCATCATACAGGGGATTACAACGGGGATTAAGTCAGCAACTGCCTCACTTGCATTCCTTTATATTTCCATTAATTATCCACAGACCCAGTTTGAACTATAAGCAGCCAAGAAACGCAAGTTAAGGAAATACAGTTTTATTGAAAAGCATATATTAGGACTAATCTGACAGATATACCTTTAAACGACACAAATACAAACTACATGTATATCATATACAAGTACGGGGGTGAAAAAAGCTAGTGACTTCAGCACCTGGTCAAGATGATGGGTATAATGCTCCCTGTTTATGTTTGATAACATTCCTGATTGGCTGCAGATGGATATAAATGTTTTAATCTAGTTAAAATGCAACTGAAATTCTGGCCACTGCTGGACTTAAACCAATTACCGTATTTTCTGGACTATAAGCTGCTACTTTTTTTTTTCCACGCTTTAAACCATGCGGCTTATAACGAGGTGCAGATTTTTCTTCTTATACATGTTATTTTCCAGTTTTTTTTGTTTTTTGTTTTTTTTTTTTAAACTTTGCAGGTGCGGTTTATATTCTGGTGCAGCTTATAGTCCGGAAAATACGGTACATTAACTTATGGTATAGATGATTTACACCTGAACCTACAATCTAACTTCTTACTGGAATGGCTGTTTTTCTGCAGCATCGTTCGAGGTATGTTGGAAGCACCTTGATTTTTAAGGGTGACATTTATTCTGAAATTCAATGAACAACAGTTCTTCAAAAGAACAATGGCTATAACGGGACATTTCCTTAAGAACCTTCACTTGATGCTAAGGTTCTAGAACACCATATGCCATCTCCATTACAAACACTGCTGTTTATGTAACCAAGAGGGGTTCTTCCATGGCATTAACAGAGAAGAGAAAAAAAAACATTTGATGCACCTGTATATTTCAGAGTGCAATTCATTCTGAAACTGCGGACTCAGCAGACCAGAACCTTATTTTTCAAGAGCCCAGACAGCGGGCATGGAAATAACCAGCAGAACAGCACATTAGCAATAGAAAACCTTCCCAGAATAGCAATCATACTTTCAGCATGACATGCATAAAAGGGCAGCATGAATGATGCACAGGAGGACCCTGCAGGGCTGTTTCATTACCAGACTCAAAGCTGTGATATAAACCTATAGGCTCGGCCTGTCGGACACAAGAGACCACATGGTTTTGGTCTCCTCGTTTCTTACAAGCAAACGGAGTTGACACGGAGCTCTCTGACATTAACTGCTCTATTTAACCAAACAAACAAATAAATACAATCGGAATGGGCTGCAGGCCATGTGCCACAGCCAACTGCGGTAGGTCTAGCTGCACTTTTTGTCCCTTTCAAAATGCAGTCAAGGCAGTGAGGCACAATAGACTGCCAGCACTAGACTGAAAAATTACCCTACACTCTGGCATTCAAGCGCTCGGGCTTGCTGTCGCTGAGTAATTACCCAAAGAGCTCACAAACAATCCAACTGCAACCGTCGAGAACCGCTGGTTGACCAATGCCCAAGACACTGAAGTGGAGCAGACGCAGTAAAAGCTCTCGTTTTTAATTTTTTTTTTTTTGAACATGAGTGAAAACATCATTAAGTGCCAACAGGGTGCTATGATTCTATCTCTAAGCCTCTGAGCGCCAAAATATGCCCGTGTTCAAGACTGTGCGAACGAAGCAATCAAGTTTGGCATACTGCACGGGAATTAGCTGGCGATTGAACAGTTTTTGTGCATTTCATTTAAGATAATACATTCAATGCAGCTGGATCCATGGGCAGATTAAATTGGATTAGGTGGTTTTCCAGCTGGCTTATCAGAGCCCGGATGCAATGGATCCAAAGCAGCAGCCTAAGCACTGTCGACAGACAAGCTCTGAACTGGACAAGGACTGAGATACACCTCAAACCTTGTCCAGTTCAGAGCTGGTCTGCCGACAGTCCAGTAGTTATAAATTTCATCACTTCTGCCGGAGGTTTCCAACAGCAACCAAGAGGCTACCATTGACAAAGTCCATTATTGAAAATATATTAATAATGTTGATGAAAAACTGGTGGGCACTGGTCAGTAGAGTTAGGTCTCTTAAAATCTCAATAGTGTATTGAATGCACTTCTATATTACAGCTTACTAATATATAAGGATGGGAAATATGAGCTCATGATAGAGTACACATTTCTGAGCAGATTGTAGATATCCTCAGTGTGTAAAGAACGCTGACTAAAGCCATATCGTGACGAGATCAGTTTAAAATGGGGAGGTGGGGTAAAGTCATTTTTTGCCAGAGGTTCCCAGTGATTTGTCCGTTCCTTTTACCTTCTGTAAAACGAGCCATAAAAATGACCTCAGGTTATATAAATCCTGTGTGAATCGTAAACACTCCCTTATTTCCCCTGGAAAAGGAGGGTTTAAGCTGGATTTCTTAGTTGCTTGAGGAGCTTGGCTTGCTCAAATCTGTGGGAAATGTTCATACCTACTGAAGACGTGGGCAAAAAGGGTGGAGGAAACAGCCACGGACTGTGTGCAAGAGTGCATACAGGACATCCTCTAATACCTCATCAGTGGTTAAGGCACAAATGAGTCACGTTTTTTGGAGGAGGTGGCAGTGCAAATCAAAACAGCCACTCCCATCTCAGTCGTTTATGCAAAATGTTCTTGTCCTGTGTACATCGGTCCTACATTTCACAGACGTCCTGTAGTAAAGTTACTTTACACCTCCTCCCCGGGTAAAACACATCCCGTCTCAACAGGGCTTAAGGCTAGAAACATTTTTGCTGTTAACTCAGTTGGTGCTGTGCTTGTGTGTGTCCTCAGAAATGACTGCAAAGCATGCACAAGGTGCAGTACACATGCAAACCCTAGGGGGCAGCATCAACAAGCAATCAATTAGTAATGACTCATCTGTAATGTGTGCTTACAGCAGCACACTGGTGAAAACGCTGATCAGAAGCACTGGTGAAAGACTTCTCATGAAAGCCTCCAGTAACATGCGAGGACATGGCCAAGGATGTGCACAGGTTAATATTTTGAATATTGTGTCTCAAAAGTATTGCGATATAATTATTAAACAAGTGATATTTTGAACATATCGGCCACCCCTACAAAGATATGACAAACCTAAAAGCTGACCAATGAGCAGACATTAAGAGAATGGATTGTATAGGACATAATAAACAACCTAGAAAATCACACTTGCAGTAAGACAGGCTTCGTATTTTGGAATCCGATCTGGACATTCATGGTTTCAAAAGGGGTTGGGGTGTGTTTAAGTTGCACCCATTGCTGACACAGCTGTGGAAATACACATCCAACTTGTCTAGTCCCTGTAGAGAACCACTGCCAATAGAATAGGACTCGGATAAGCATGAACCTACTGGCACCATGCATGAGGCGTGATGCCCTCAGCACTGGCTGCCTCATATAATATGTGAAAAACGGCCAATTTATCTTCATCACATTTAGGATGGAGCTACTGCTAGAACACAAAGCTAAAGCCTCAACAGCTGAAGTTTGGGGAGATACCGCCTGTAAGATTAGGGATATGCTGACAGCTTAATGAGAACTGAGTGTTTGTACTGTAAAGTGTGCTCGACTTATCTCTTTGGGTCGTCACTCTCCGTCTGTGTGTGTTTATCAGTGTGAGTTTGGGTACTTGGGGTCGGGTATATATAGATGTGAATGTGTGTATATTAAGCTATTTTTATTTACTGTTTATTTTTATATGGTTTCTCAGCAGGCTGTGGTGTGCTGATATAGAAAGTGTGGATGGGTGGGTGGATTAGTGTGGGTGTGGGGTGGGGGTGAGGGACTGATGGGAGTGTATTTATAGTATCCTTGCAAGATCTGCCAATAATAATAATAATAATAATAATAATAATAATAATATAATTTTAAATAGTTGTATTTCGGTGAAGATGGTTAAATGGTTCTGTGGTTCACTAATGCTCTTTGTAATATCACTGGATTTAGGAGTACCCCATAAGTTCAACTGCCCCAGTTTCTCAAGAGTGTAGGCCAACACAAGGAAAACAATCATACTAGTGGCAGTAGATGCCAGCAGATTTATGTGCCATGTATCGATAGCTCTCAATGGAACTTCATTGATTACACTCTTTGACCAATAAACATAAATAATATAAGTTATTATATTAGGGTGAAAGGATCAATTTAGGAAGGAAAAAAAAAAAAAAAAAAAAAAAAACGTACATGCGGCTCTCGTACCCTGTTGGGCTCCTCTAGCCTGGATACAAACTGAGATCCGGGTGAGCACGGAGGCATACAGATCCCGTATGACATACTAGAGCACATTTACCCACAGATGTTGCAGCTGGGCCTTTAGATCCTGCACACAGGTTGCTGAAGCTGGCATCCCAGCTGTTCCTATTAATACTTGATCAATCTGGCAACCAGGCAGGGCAGGAAATTGTTGCAATCTGTTGTTGTTTATGTGGAGACATTCCTGGGAAACCATTGCTGTCTGGGGCGGGATTTTAATGCTCCTCCAAACTCAAAGCTGACCATTGTTGGATCCCAAACAGAACCTGGATTGATCATTAACAATGATACAGTTCCCGTCCGTAGCAATCCAGGTTTCTCATTCATGACACCACTATAAACAAAGGTGAACGGTGGCTTTTGGTGGTCATTTCAGTGAATTGCCCGCCATCTAGGCCATTCTGACTGTCTGTCAACAGGGTAAAATATGACCAAGAGACAAAAGATCACTCAAGAGGTCCATTACCCAAAAGTAGCTTCTAAGAGCATTTTTAAATGGCAACAGTGGAAACATTTGTACCCCCAGTGTCTTATCAGCTTTTAAAAAAATGTTTATACCACAAAAATCTGTTTTGAAATGAAAAGGTAGACAGAATGTCTCCAAATACTCCAAACACCAGCAAATACCACTGATTGGGGGGATCGTGCCTCAAATCCTTCCCTTACAGGCAAATATTGAAATGCTAAAACCCCGTCTGGCAGCCAGACAGTTCCACAAATGAATGCAGGGGCAGGTTTCTGTACTGCGATTTAAAGATGCCAGAAGGACCAAAACACATTCATACTCGTACTGTAACTCCACTGACAGCCAAAAGGGCTTTTCTTCTGATTGTGCTGCCATAACGCAGCCGAGGAGAAGACACGCAGCAGATGATTTATCACAAATACTTAACCATATGCAGCAGAACCACAGAGAGCCGGGCGATGAGGAGCAATGAGAGAGGGATGGAAGGGGAGTTAGTGTACTGGGAGAACAAAAAAAGTACTTTGTTTGTTTCATCCCAAGGAAAAAGCCTTTTATGCATTAATAAAAAAAAATAAAATAAATAAATAAATAAATAAATAAATAAATAAATAAATAAATAAATAAAAGACACAATCTGAATGCATCCTTCTCTTAAGGGAGACAGATTTGATGCAGATTGTTTCTCTCAGCTCCAGCAGCCTCATTGGAGCCGTCTGTTTCTTCAGAAGCACCACGCTGAGTGACTGGCCCACTTCTATGGAAAGATATCTTAAAAATTCAAATGTTTAATGCATAATTTACTCTTTCCTGCACACAATACAGGAAGCCTGTGTGCACACAAACAGATCTCATGTCACGGGTTTCTCAGAATCTACAGATTGGAGACTGTAAATGAGAGCAGTGAAGAGGGCTTGGCAGCGCAGAAGATATTACCTTGAGTAAACATGAGGGTTTGGACAAGCCTCGCCAAGTTGAAACGGGGGTGTTTGTGGGAGTTGCCCTCTGCTGGCTGCTGATCCGAGGCCAGTTATGCGGTTGCCTGAGTGTATTTAAAGCTTACGGTTTGTGGAGGGCAAAATGGTCCGGGGTCAGCCCAGAAATTGCAAGCTTCCACATGGGCCACGGATGCAGAAGAAGAAAGAAGGCTTTATGGACATGAACAGAGATGGGCTTTCTCACAGGCAGCGGGCAGAGACTCAATGCTGCACAGTCTGCCGACAGGGCACTTCAGCACTAAGGCCAGAGGGAGCTGGGGCAGTTAGCTAAGGGCAGTCTACTGGAGCAGCTTTAAGATCTGATAATCTGTGACCTGATTTCTGAAACCTCATCTTTAAAATAAATAAAAAATAAACTGGATTAACTGATCAGTGGACTGTCATTGTCTTGTTTTTGAGGCTGACATTGAAAAGTTTCAAAAGCAGCCTGGAATCGACTGAATAAACTCACCAGATCTCACTCAAGCTACCTGAAACAAGGTACACTATTATGGACAAAAGTATAGGGACATGTGTTCATACCCTCTTCTGAAATCAAGGGTCTTAAAAAGGTTTATTCTGCTTTTGCTATTGTCCAAAGAAGGCTTCCTACTACATTTTAGAGCATTGCTGTGAGGTTTTGATTGTATTGAGGTTTTGATGATGGATGGTCACCCCACATATCTCTCTAGCCCATGACTGGCATTAGATATGGTGCCAATAGATTCAGGTTTGTCTGTTGCAGAAAGTCCTGTTCTTACATTACATCTCTACAGGGACTGGACAACCTGTGAGTGCATTTGCACATCTGTGGTTTCACTCTTGTCGCCTCCTTTAGAGACCTTTAGTGGTCTCTGTCTGGTCCCAAAACTCTGATCAGAACGTGATCCGATCCAACTACCATGTAAACTGGGCAGGTCAGAACTGACCGGCTCTTCAGGTGTAGTTTAAGATGGTTTACTGGGCAAATAATCACTACAGTAACGGACAAACACCATTTTTGATGCTGCATGTGAAACCACAGAAATCTGCACTGGTCTTTTCTTATTTATTTTCTTGTTCCCGCCCCTGACAATTGTGACCAATCAGTAGCGAGAACATTCCACAGTGTTTATTGTGACATGTTGGTGGCGTAGACTTTTCCTTCTGCAAAATCAATCCAAGTTCACAATATTAAGTGATTCGGACCACAGCAAACAAAATACCAGTGCGTGTGTTTTAGAAGGGGCGTCCACAAACATTTGGCCATGGGGTATTTCTAGCCATTCCAAGTGCTATTTTATTGTAATTGTGATTATACAATTAAACCGTTACTCCAGTTTGGATCAGTTGACCCCGTTTTTAACATGGCATAATAAAGGAAATTAGAATTGTGACGAAAGCGAAAGCTAGGGAGGCAGTCCGGCACCCGCACTAAGCCCCTGGACTCCCTCAGCTGAACCAGACTGGAGCTAAACATAAATCAGAAGGGAAAGAACCATGTTTTTAATGATAATCCTTGCGAGAAACACACCTGATGAAGTGAGTGGGGACGTGGCTAAAAGCTCACCTGTGCTGAGAGGACACGGAGAGGACAGCAGCTCTATCCCATAATAATTAGTGTTTTGTTACAGTGATAAGACTATGCTGTGTCATGTGGGTTCTGGGAGTCATTGTTGGTGCTATTAACCAGCTAATCTGAGCAGAGATTATGCCTTGTTTTGTTTTTCACCAACAAAATATCTCTAAAAAGGAACATTGGTGTTTAATTCGGAGGCAAAACTGGCCTGTAAATAGCGTTAACTCAACTCCACATACTTTCCATTTATACGCCAGAAATTTGAAATGCTCAGTAAACGCGTTCTATTTATGGCTCCTTTAAACCCACTTTTTAAACCCACCCATTTTGCACGCCAGACTGACCGTGGCATGCCCGAGTCCCTGCACTGTGGGCAACATGCTGGAGTTGCTCTCAGATAGCCATCCCGCTCCAAAACTACAAAGCTCTGCTGTACAGCGCAGGACCTTTGATTTCAACCCGCTTGTAACTATAAGCTTTTCTGCCTGTCATCACTAATCATGGTTCGCCTCGAGATAAAAACGGCTCACTGGCCAGCATCCCAAACAGCGGACAGATTGTGGAAAATCCCAACAAGTCGGGGTAAGCACTAAGTATTAACAAATAGCTGTCCATAAGCTTTTTTCTGTTGTTGCTCTTGATAAACTTAATTCAATCACTGGGGTCTAAGAGGGGTGGCGAGTGGGTGGGGAAAGCTTTGCTGGTAAAACAGTTCTTTAATACAATCTGCTCCCGACATTAAAGCTGCTTTCTTCCCAAATTTACTTTAATCTCAGCCCGTTTACCCGACATGAAACAGGCCACAGAAATCGCTTACGGGTGTGGGGGAGGAGTGCGGCAGTCGCGAGCGCAGACTGGGGAGTTAAACTAACAGCAATCAAGCCCAGAGAAAATAAACTGGCGGCCACAAAATCAGGACGCAACGCAAAGCAAGTCAGTGTTAATTTGAGGGAGCGGCATGAAGAGCGTTTCATTGCTGCCGTAATTTTGGACAATTTGGCTTAAATTGGGTTTGGGTTCTTAAATTGATTTCAGTATAAATCATATAAACGTAACTGGATGAGTTGTTGCATCTCATTTAGGCAAGGGTAACACAGTGGGAACGAACGGCGGCTTCACTTTACATCCCATAATGCTTCAGGGTTATTATACGCGAGCAGTCTGGAGATGCGAAGGCCTAAGTATAACGGTACGTTTCGCTTAGTCCAGCTCTTCTGAATGATTTAACCTGACAACAGCGCAAGCACAAATGAACTATTTGAAGGCATCAGCCAGGATCATCTAAAATAAAACACTGGTGCAAACTGCTGCAGGTCGACAATCTCCCCAAAACAAGCGGCGGAAAGTGCATTAACGGTGCTGTGACTGAAATACGCTCATCATCACAGGCTTGATGGTTGGTTCAATGGTTGAAATCGAAGTAGTCAGTGTAAAAACCCAGTCATGAAGAACTTCTCAATAGCTCCCTAGTCATGAGAAGCTATTGAACGTGACAGCCTAACAGGCTCTCAGCATCTGCTGCACACTCACCGGTTATCGTTGAGTTGAGTGTATCGAGGCTGAGGGTCGGGATCACCATCATTCACATCGTAGCTGGCTTCTGGATCCTGGAAACGATAGGTTCTTTTGGGTTAGGGATAGGCGATATATCAATCGTGATAAATTGGTTTTTTAAATAGGTCAACATCAAAGTATCAAAACCTAATAACTAGAAGGAAATAAAATAATCACCTGAACAACAATGAGAGAGATGTGATTAAAGTAACATATCGTCACTCTTGTATCTTCAAAATGGCAACTTTACAGGAGAAGTGGTAGAACCTTCAGTAATAGGTTAAGTAAAGGGGGTTTAACACCAAGACAGCACACAGGCTGTTTTCCGCCTCACTGGACTCCAGTCATGGGGGTCCGATATGCGCTTTAAGTGCAGTAATTGAAAGGAACTTGGTCAGTGAGGCAGCATTGATTTGAGTAAAGATGTCTTTCATTGTAGGACCTGAACATAGCCAGCAGCTGTGGAGATAAACTGCACTTTCTGTTAATACATGCTCGACTGTAGGCGAGTTTGGCAAGTTCCGCAGAGTGGGGAACCCTTGTCCCTTAATGAGGGGGGCATCCATTTTATACATCCAATATAGCATCTAGTGCGTGACCCTGCTCTACCACTTACACCGGAATTGGCCTTGTGCTGTTTAATAAAACCGTAATACAATTTTAATCCATGTTTGAAGCATTTCTATTGGTCCATTGATTGTCATAATCTCATAAGCTAACAGTTATTTACATTGTTTAAGTTTCACAAAGTTAAAAATGCTGAAACAGTTCAAGCAGCAGCAGAACATTAACAGAACTCTAAGCTGTACTGATACTTGCCTTGATGTGTTCTAGAAAAAAAAAAAGTCATCTATTTGTCGTCAGGTGACCAATAAAACCAGCAAACTGAATAAAACCAGACATTTTTGTTTTGTGTTTTTGTTTGCTTTTTTATTTTAGTCATTCTAGACAACACTGGTCAAATCTAGGTCTCATTTTAAAGAGACTGTCGGCTCATTTTCATGATTCTCTCTTATAATACATCGTTTTTCTGATTCATTTCTTGTAAAATGGCAGAGAAAAAAAAATAATGCTGGTCTTTATCGGAAGAGATTTTCCAAACTATTTCCATCGGTTGGATTTAAGCTGGACGGGATGAAATCATGAATGGAATTTAATTTAAAAAAAAAAGATAAAAAAAACAGAGTTTAAACAAGCAGGCATGTGGCCAGTATGACCAGCAAACGAACACTGCTGGATTTTAGGGACACGCTGTGAACAGGGGGAAGCAGATCAACCAGTGGAAAGGAGGTGAAATAAAAAGGTTGCTAATTTGGGATGATCAGACGTCTCACCCCGCTTAAAGCATTTATCTACTGCATGACATCACTCTTACCCAGATCTGAAAATCTGAACCCAGTGAACACTGCGATTACAGTGATCCCAAATGCATTTCCTTGCAAACTCACGTAATTCCGCTCAAGGTCTGGATGGTTCTTCTCGATGCCGTCATCCAATATCGACACCACCACACCCTGCCCAGAGACACCTTCCTTCCAGGCCTCTTTCACATTGAGGTCTCGATGGTTGCCATTGTACTGAAAACAAGAGAAATAAGTAACACTCTTGAGTAAGTCGAGTAAGGAGAAGGGACTCCACGGAATATAATCAGGTGCTGCACGAGATATTTGGGACCGAGTTCTCACCGCACTCGCATCATTTAGATGACAAGTCGATTTCCAATGATGCGAGAACAACAAAGAAACAAATGAGAAAGTGCGTGCGTGCTGCGCAACACAGACAACAGAATACAGAGACCACACTGGTGGCCACCGCACAGAAAATGGGATGAGAGGAATGAATCATATGCGCCAGGAATACCTCCCAGAATATGATTAGCCGCTATAGAATGTTCAAAGCACTTACGGCTCCTGCTCATTTAGATGCCGATCTTCCTGCCAACACAATAGGCTCTTACGATTCTAATGAATACGCTGAGATCCACCACTTTCCTATCATTACCAAAAGCACAATTTAAAACACACCAAGATTCCAATTTAAGATAAAGACCTCCAAACTCTGCTCTCCTTCGTTCTCGGGGAGCTCTCTGGAGACCCTCGCAGCAGAAATTAATCAGGATTTCCAGCAGCGAGCGGTTTCAGAAGTGTTTCACAATGAATCTATACTCGAGAGGTTTCTGACTCCAGCCCTTGGATATGCAGTCACAGGGCAGAGACCTTCAGGTGACCTCCAGTAGGACAAAAAACCGTCACCCGTCCGCCTACCCGCCCGCCACGGGACTGTGGGGAACTGACCTCGCTACCCTTCTCTCTGCCTCTGCACCGATGCTGCGGCTCACACTGCGGCCTGGGCTTATTTAAGCAGAAAATTGAATTTATATCACAGTGTGCCTCCTCTCTCTTCTACCACCATCTTGTCAGATGACGTCCCCTGGCTTGGACGGGGGTGGGGGTATAGAGGGGAAAAACAGCAGCCAGCCAGGTTAGCTTGGGTTCAACCATCCAAGACGTCCTCAGTAAGTGTCGAATCCAGCTGAAAGGGCAAGCGCAAAGTAAAGGCATCTCATCGGATCCTGCTGGTGACGAACATGATGAATTAGAGGTGCTGACCTTTAGTCAATTCCTGTCGTTGAAGGCGAAAATGTGACGTTCGCCTGTCATTTAGCACGTTCGCATGGCATCGCTCTCATGCCGAGTGCACTCCATGCCATTCTGGCTCTGATTTTTCCTGTCAAGCTGCGACAGCTCGGTAACAAATCACTGTGATTAACTTGGTAGTGCGAGCACCTGCATGAAGAGGAGCAGCCAATGAGAGTGTGTGAGAAAACTGTTAAACATGGCGAAGGCGGTTACTGGAGGAAAAGAAAAAAAAAAGGGGCAGGGACAAGAAACGACTCTCCAAGTTTCTCAGATCTTGTGTTATGGACAGTAGAAATGACTGTAAATATAAGGGTGAGATTCTGTGATTCATTTAAGGTTGCAGTTTCACTGAAAACTGCAATAATTTAATGGCACTGTTGAATGAATTTACTGTGAAATATCTGATTATGCATTAATATTTCTCGTTATTACTTCACAATCTCTGGTTATTATAGAGCCACGCAAAAGTTTGAGTTTTGTAAACATTCATCTTGCGAATCTCATCAGGGCAGGTGAGTTTATTTCCTCTGTAAAGCCTTAAAACTAGAACAAACTCCAAAATTATTCCCACAGAAAGTTGTGTTTGTCCATCACTGTGTTCATTAAACATCTCCAAAGCTCCTCGTGAGAGTAAGTATTGTTTCTTCTCATCGAAACATTAAGTCAGTCAGTGCTTAATGATGTTAAATCGGGTGCGCTGCTGATGGAATTGAACGCGTCCAGACGCTGGCTGGGGGCATCCTGAGGAAACCGGGAACCGAGCTTTGTTCTTCAAACTAGCTCAAGATCTCTACTTTCTTCAGACTGAGAAATTCTTCTTCTTCTTTGCTGCGTCTCTGTTTAGTTGAAACTGTTCCAACAGGGTCTGGAGTTTCTACACTAATCACCCTCTTATTAATGACCTCTGACCAGGACTGGATGTTTCGACTCCTCACTGCTTCCACTCTTGGGCCTTTTCCACCGAAGTAAGGTTTTATGATGAGACGGCTGGCAGAGCGAAACTTTTCGACCCTGTTAAACGAGCAAGCCTGTGGCCAGTAAGACGGGCAAAATTACACTGACCACAGGTGATGCTGTGATTTTGGTGGGGTGGGGGAACCCTAGATTAACTAGTGTAATAAAGCTGACTGTTCCATTATGACCAAAAGTAGGGCTGGACGATATGGAGAATGAATGAATGAACCTTGATATATTTGATTGGCAATAAAATACATGACGTGAAAAAAGTAGGTGAAAAAAAAATTGTGTCTTTAAAAACGTTAAAATGGGATTGGTTTAAAAAACGATTTAAAGCTCCACATGAACTCACCTCATATCACACTCTGTTTATATCCTGATTCACAATGCATCCAGATACTATTCACAGCCTTTGTTCAATACTTTTTTGAAGCACCTTTGGTAGCAATTACAGCCTCAAGTCTTTTTGAGTTTGATGCTACAGGCTTGGCACCTGTTTTGGGGGATAGATCTCCCATTCTTCTTTGCAGAACCTCTCGAGCTCCATCAGATTTGATGGGGAGCATCGGTGCACAGTCATCTTTATAAATCTCCAGAGATGTTGAATAAGGTTTAAGTCTGGGCTCTGACTGGGTCAATCAAGGACATTCATGGAGCGAATACTTGTTATATTTCTGTTTTATTTTTTCATAAATTTGCAAAGATTTAAACTTCTCACTTCGCCACCGTGGGGTGTTGTGTGTAGAATTTTGAGGGAAAATAAATAGAAATTTTGGAATAAGGCTGTAAAAAAATGCAGAAAGTGAAGCACTGTGAACACTTTCTAGATGCAGTGTATCTAAAAATATCGATATATCGCCTCAGCTCATATCCCCTCTGTTTATATCCCAATATAGATATCAATATATCAATATATCACCCAGCTCTTGTTCAAAGCTGAATGTGAAACCAAACCAACCAGGCCCCAGCCACTGTACTCGTGTTAAAGGCTTAAAATGTCAGAGAATGACCCAAGAATAAACAACTGTAGACACTGTTCTTGTGAGACTGAAGTTAAAATCATGTTGTGCTTTGTCGGTGTGTGTGTGCGCTGGGATGGTAAAAATGTCCCAATACCGATAAATATTTTTAATTGTAGTTTTGTGATTTTAAATGGTGGAAAAAGTGGCAAAATTAGTAAAAATCCCTGAAAATGCAATGTTTCATTTGTTTCACTGTATCTTGTTGTTTGTACGTGGACTCAACAATGAGAAAGTTGAATCCATCCATCCATCCACCCACCGACCAAGTCCGCTTTCAACCAATGGTCCCCAGTTTCAGTGACATCACAAAAACCTTTCATTCAAAACTGCCTGCTTCATCGGGGGTTTTATTGTGAAAACCTACAAAACATCAAAACGCAAACCCATCAAGAACACACCTTACGTAGAACAGCACACACGGGAACACTGGCATTTGTTAAAGGGCTCATTTGCATAATAGTTGTTTTGTGGTTGTTTTTTTTTTTGCATTATCAGTACTGCAAAAGCCTATTTTCTGATGGTCAACAAACAATATATTGTGCAGCCCTAGGAAAAGCAGTGCAGCACAGACAAGCTTTGCATTTATATTGGAGAGATTTTCACACAGTCCCAAACAGGCGGCCGGCCCGCTTTACTAAAAGACAAAACCATCTATTGTTTCCTCAGTTCATTAGTCGGAATCCGACGTCCTAATTTGGCGGAAGCTCTTTCCTCTCACACAAATGACAAGCCCATTTTCTTGACAGATACTGATTTTGGTTACATTAAGAAAGTCAAATTAGGAAAAGGGGGAAAAGCAACTCAGCCTTTTTACACCCTTTAAATCTGTCTATAAATTATTTGTGAGGATGGGTCATGTTATAAGAAGCTAGGGCATACATTTTAATGAGTTCTGCGCTATTACAGCGTCTGTTTATTCCCTAATCATAAACAGAACACACTGCAGAGTGCTTAGCATAGCAGAATTAAAGTAAAATCAGCATCTCCGATACGCTAAACACAACAGGAGAGGGTCCTACCAGAGCGTTAACTCGACACCTCCAACTAATGCTGAAATGCTTCCAATTCAGCAGCAACTGGGTAGAGCTTGTATGTGCAGGAACCTGGACCACACCTGACCAGAAACTGAACGTTATGGAACACTGGGACGAAGGCCGAACAGTAAATCACAGGTTTTCATTCCCTGTGCCACTTTTTCCAGCACTGCATACGTTTATCCCAGATGAATTTGCTCTTGGTTTTTAAAGACAAAGACAAAACCACAACTTAAAAGTAGTGATTGATCTCTGAACATGTGAACATCCCAGCAGAGCCGCCAACAAAGCACAAGATGCCTTCAACTGTACCTCCCTTTTCTCAATTCAGCAGAACTGCGCCTGTGAACGGCCATCCTTGGGTCGTTCGCTGACACTTACAAAGAGTCTCACTCTACGCTGGATGTGATTTGATTGGATCATCAAAAAACGTCATTGATCTTTTCACTTATTCGACTAAACACAGAAGTAACTCTGCTGTTTTCACCCAATTAATTTTGGTTGCCGATATTCGGTGCATTATAATACAAGGTTTATGATGCACTTTTATGCAGAGGTAGCAATTTCTGATCCAGCAAATCAAAATTCATATTCAGGGTATTTTTCCTGACTGAAACGGTCAGCTCAGCCATTTCCCAACATAGATCAATTCCATCATCAATGCACAGTGCAATGAAATTAAGTGGCAAACGGTGTTCACACATAACAGACATTAGTAAACTAAAATAAATAGAATATAAAGTATGAGCCTGAAGTAAAGTACATATTGGTAATATAATTTACAGAAATATACATTAAGCTTTACAGCAGTTAAGAATAAGATATCTAATTCCATCTCTCTGCTTTGTCTAGCACTGATGGAAGGCTAGCCTGAAGCTGCCACCCTTTCAGAAGAGCTGCCCAACTTGCTGCTACTGGACTTGGATAACTGGGACTCGGACCAGTTGACCACCTGACGATGTGGGAATTTACACGGACTGTAAATATCTGCTGCTGTTATTATTATGACCAATAAGAGCATTCAAGCAGACGTGGTGGTCCAGTGTCCCCTTATCAATAATATATGAGTAGTCTGACCAGAGGAGGGAGGAAGGGTCCCCGCCCCCTTTGTGAGCCAGGTTTATTGAGCTTTTTGTTGCCAAAGTCACCTCATAGAAATCTTTAGTGCCTCTTTTCTTCAATCAGAGTCCAACACTGCTATCAAGAGCTCGGAGTTTAAGCACAACACAGACTGAAGCACTGTCTGACAGCAATCTTTACATGTAAACTTCTAATTAAAACCTGCTCCTGCAGCGCTTCCTTACTCCAACCCAAATCCAACAGCAGATGCCAATAATCCTACATGTCATTAACACTGTGTGTCCAATATTGGAGTAAAGTAAAGACAATCTATCAATGGAAATTACCGTATTTTCCAGACTATAAGCCACCACTTTCCCTCCCCCCCGCTTTAAACCATGCGGCTTATAATGAGGTGCAGCCTTTTCTTCTTACATATGTTATTTTCCAGGGTTTTTTTTTTTTTTTTTTTTTTTTTAACTTTGCAGGTGCGGCTTATAGTCCAGTGTGGCTTATAGTCCGGAAAATACGGTAGATAATTTTCCTTTTGAATTAAGGAGCAATAAAGTTTCAAAAATCAGATTTTGACATTGCACAAGACATTGCATGTCCTGCGATGTGACTTGTGCGCACATTGCAAAGCGAGGCTGCAATGATATATTGTGCAGCCCTATTCTGAAGGCTTAGGGTTGAATCTACAGTCTGCAGGAACGTAGCTCTACTGGAGTTCTGACCTCTGACTGTGACCCTGATGGTTGAGCATTTTTCACTATAACAAAACATTCTTCAACATGTTAATACCGTCTTCAGACCACTTCGATTCAGATTTATAGAGCATGACAGACATTGCACTGAAACCTCGTATTGTCAAGATCGCAACTTTGGAGGAACAAGAATAAAACTTTCAACACAAGTCAGTATGAAACAAATCTTCCTATTGGTTCATCTATCCTGAGTTTTTAGACAACATAAAGAACAAATGCCAGATTCATCTCACGTCAAAAACTGACTGGCTTGTGCGTGAGAGCGACGATAAGCTGTCATTCTGGAAACCTAAACAGAGTAGATTAAACAGCAGACAGAAGATGCCAGGCATTAAACGGCACATGTGCCACAGTGCTGCCACTGTCACTCTGTCAACTTGTTTGTGTCCTCGTTTTTGAGAAGGCAAAGCAAAGCATACCACACTGATTAGGAATTAAGCTCGGCCGGGTGGTCAGGTCAATGAGTTCAGAGTTACATAATTCGAGCTTTAATAGAGGCGAACTGAACAGAGCACAGTGAACGGAATACTCTCTTCTCCCCGGATTTACAGGAACCCTCTCCTTTATGAACATCTGACGTAAAGACGGTAATGAGACGCTCTTCACTCACCAGGTACCACTGCTGTGCAAACTTTGGGTCGACTGGGTCAACGTAAACATCCCTCTTCTTCCTCTGTTTCACCACCTGCTGTTCTGCCCATGTTACCTTCAGAGAAACAGAGAAACACCAAGTGTCATGGAAAGGGTGTGTGGTCTGAGACAACATTAGGAGAGGAAATCAAGGCTCAAAGGTTAGAGAAATGTGGTTGGAATTGGAACACTGCCGAGGATGGGTTAAATGTTGAGAGGAACTTCACCCACTGGCGTGGGATTCCAGGTCTCATTTGATCTAAAGGCACTCCGTCAGTCTCCCATTCATTATTTACTGCTCAGTGCTCGGTTTTAAAGGCTGTGTTACTGAGGAGCCTACACAGGGAACAGAAACCAGTCACGTTCAGAGACAGCAGCTTCATCAGAACAGTCTGGAACAGTCTGTCTTCGTATATATTCTCAGGGAGCAAAAGGGTACCAAGCAGTCACTGGAGAGATACTCTGAAGCATATGCCTTCAGGTTTTTTTTTTTCTGCCTCCTCACACTTTACACTGTTTTATTCATGTAGTTTTCAAAGTTACGGGGCAGAAATGTTCACCGATCTCCTGCGGACATGAACGTCCCTTTAAGTGCATCTTAATAATCAGGGGCTTCATCGACGTTCAGACCTCAGGGAAGAAAAATGTACATTATGCTTGTAACAGTGAGCCAGAATGATCACAGTGCACAACAAAATTCTACAGCATGGTCATTTACACACACAAACCATCGTCTGATGTTCTGACCACATTCCGTAAAGATCGTTTGATCTTAAAAGATTGGATTGATTGGTTTTGGATTGCGTCTGAATCCATGAAAAAATTAGAAAAATGGGTTTTTAGAGCTAAAAATTAAACTGACTTCATACATTAGCAACGGTGTGACGGCAAGGCCTGCGCTAATAACTATTTTTGTTTGGATGATTTAGTGTCCCAGTAAACTGAGAGAACCTTTAAAATCAATTTATTCCATTGATATAATAATGCAAATACACCCATTTAACTCTGGAGGTTAAATTTCATTAAACTGCTGTTATCAGGACTCATAAGGTCTACCCATGCTCCGCCCACAAACACAGCTGTCGTCTGAGTGGATGAGCTTAAAAAATATAATACTGCTACCGCAAAGTTACAGGCCTTGTCCAGGATCACTAGTGCTGCATCGGCACGCGGTCTACCGGCCTCCTCCGGTATCACTAATGTGGCGTCAGTGTGGGAGCTGCAACTAGTGCGGTGTAAGCATGCTGGCTACTGGCCTGAACACAGTTTTTAACCCCAAGATTCCGAAGGAATCCCGTCATGTGAATGAAACAATGCTCTCCTGACGCTTATTTTTGTGATGTCATAGACCATCAAATAAACACGACCAGCCCACGGACTGTGCTTCTGCCCGCACTTAGAGACGAGCTTCTCCATCTACTCGCTGGAGGTTTCGAACCTCCACAGCCCCAACACACCTGATCCAACTTGTCACTAATTGTCGAGCCTTCAAGAGTGTGCACTCCAGGTGTGCCGGAGCGGAAACGCCGAAGCTGTGCACTGAAGTGTGTCTCCAGAAGCATTAATGTACACAAACGTATTCACGGCACAAAAAGGCAACAACATAATCCACTACAGGCTTCTGCTGCTCTGTGACCTGAACGCTGCCAATACCTGCAAACAGTGACAGGATGTCAGATTCAGGTGATGCTGTGACAGCAAGCCTGCAAACATCGTGATCCACTCCATCCACACCTCCTAAGCCAAATTCTACATGCAGTGCATGGTCACAGAACTTCAGAGATCAATGCATCTGATTAAAGATTAATCTTGCTAGCTTGCCTAGAAATGTGATCAGCAAGGGAGCGTCAGCAGGACATGCAGCAGCACTTTCCTGCCCACAGTAAAAACCACCGGAAACAAAGGTGACGGCACGTAGCCGCCGAGCGAGAAAGTGACTAAAGATTCAGAAGAGCTCTTGGTCTGAAGGACACACTCGCATGGTCTGTGTGTGTGTCTCTGTTGGGGGGGTATAAGTAGAAAAGCTAAATAGAAAAGGGGGTATAAATAGAAAAGAGGGAGAGACGCAATGAAAAGAAAGGACAGAAACAAGTGTTTGAGGACAGAGCAGAGACAGAACGAGAAGGATATGAGGAAACAGCAAGACAGACACAAAGCAAAACAACAGAAAGGGAGAGCAAACCAAAGAGAGGCAAAGTGTGTGCGCGAGAACGAGGGCGCAAGAGGGGCCGGGAAAATGGTGATAGACAGTAGAGAGAGAGCGCGAGAGAATGAGAGAGCGCGAGAGCATGAGAGAAAACAAGAGTTCAGAGGAACTTTGGGGGGTGTGTGAAAAAATGACTGCAGAAAACAAGAGAGCAGAGAGAACAAATACATGAGAGGAATGATGAAAAAGATGATGAGAGAAAGAGAAAATGAGGGGTTTAAACACTCCAGCAGCACTGCTGTGTCTGATCCACTCGTACCAGCACAACACAAAACACACCACCTCCACGTCAGTGTGACTGCAGTGCTGAGAATGACCCACCACCCGCATAATAGCTGCTCTGTGGTGGTCCTGTGGGCTCCTGATCATCAAAGATCAGGGTGAAAGGAGGAGAATAAAGTCTGCAGAGAAGCAGATGGACTAGTCTGTTATTATAGAACTACAAAGAGCTCCTGTTTGTCCATTTTCTCAGCTCCTCTCACCAGTGAGTGAAAAAACAAAACAAGGACATAGTCATAATGTTATGGCTGGTGTAGCAGGAGTGAGCGAGCAGGAAAGAAAAACAGCAAGCAAGCACAACAGAGAAACTGCGAGAGACGAGTGGTTAAAAACTGCTGACTGAAGCAAATCGCCTGGCCGGCCACCTCAGCGCTGCCCTCTCCTCCTGCACTGTGATGTTTCACTTAACCGGCTGGAGTGGCCAGAAAACGTGATAGAACAGCAAAGGCCAGCAGAGTGGGCAGCAAAACACATGGAGCTGATTGCACACAGCCTGGACAAGAGCAGCGCCCAAGGATGACTAGAATACACCACAGCTTTCCTGCGTGGCTACTGGAGGGAATTACCCGCTACCCAGCACTCGGGTTATGACTGTTCCCTCCTCAACCCACACTTCGCTTTCTACTAAATAACACTTCAAGCACAGAAATGACGCTCGCAAAGAAATGTGAGAAAGAGAGGAACGGATTGACGTCAAGTGGCGAGGACACCACGGAAGGTGCGTAGGCAACGATTAACCGCATTGACCTTGTTTGCGGTTGAAGGTTCAGGATGTGCCACGGGGGCTCAGTGCCTGTATACTACAAAAAAGCAAATCACAGATCATGACCCCACATGACCTACATACAGGGAAACGAGCTAAATATTGTCTGAGCTCGGTTTACACCCTTAGATAATCCTGCGCCGAAGGAATGCCCAACAAGGCACGGACGCAATCAAAAGCAATACACTCCTGTCGATCGGTCAACAGAGGCTCACAAAACCCTAGTTTATTACTTTTACGTTCGTGTTATAGGCTTTCCGGGAAAGGAGGACGGATGGAGGAGGAGTGGACGCTTTCAATTTCTCTCTAATCCTGTACAAGCTCACGGAACTGGGAGGAGATAACATCAAATTCTTCTGCACCAAGAAGAAAACCAATGACTGCCAGAGTAAATATATCAAACCCAGCTCTTGAAAAGGAAGTCAGTTGTCCACAGAGGCGACAAACAGATCTGTTTTCACCGTTTACTCGACCTTGGTCATATTCCATCATGATCACTCTTATCTTATTAAAAGGACCATATCTTACATGTTACTCTTGTATTATTTTCATTTCCCTGGGGACATTTTTTGTTACAATGACTACCAATTGGCTGTCCAATACCTTATTCCATCCTCAAAGGAATAAACGAGCCTTAGGTGATCTCTGGTGCTGGTTGACTGGTCGTCCTTCGTTGGAGTCGTCTACCCATCACAATCGTTCCGTTTTCAAATTGTGTCTCAGATTCTTCTGCTTGCCCATTTTTCCTGCTTCAAACACATCAACTTTGGTTTCCTCGTCCTCTGAAAAACTGACGGTGCTAAATTACTCCTCGGTAGGTGTTCCACGTAGGCTCCCGACCCACCATGTCAGAGACCATGAAGTGGACAACAATGGATAGATGGACGAATATTATAAGCCCTTAAGTCAAAATGCATGCACGGTTACCAGCCTCTAAATGTCTTCTAACAATCTAAAAACCCTAATCGCACTCTTCCAAAGTTAGTGCTGAAGGTGCACTTACCCTTTGGACACCCAACATACTTGTTTCTTCTGAAATCAAGGGAATTAGAGAGTCCATCCTGCTTTTGTTGGAGTAACTGTCTCTACTGTCCAGGGAAGAATTTCTACCACATTTTGGAACATTGCTGTGAACAGAGGTCAGAATGTTGGACGATCACCACCCAACCTCATCCCCAACTGCCCGACTTGTCCCTCTACCGAATGGAGCACCATCACTCCAGGGAACACAGCTCCACAGCTCAATGCTGGGGGGTTTTCAAGCCCATTAGGCATAGTGCCAATAAATTCATGTGATTAATCTGCTCCGGAAAGTGCTATTATATTGATGGTACTTCCCTGCAGGGACTAGACAAACTGTGTGCATTTGCACATCTGCATCAGCAATGGGTGCCACGTCAAGTAAAAATGCTTTCATTAGACGGGTGAGCACAAACAGTTGGACGTAGTGTATCAGCAGCATCCAAGTAGGAGTTTTTAAACATGACGTATAAAAACAAAACAGCATGGTCGGCTCCATCTTCGGGAGGTCGGGAATTGGATCCCTGGCAATGCCGCATCGCTCCTCGGCATGGGAGTGCAAGAGAAAATAAGAGCCTTTACTAACTGGCTCTGTCTGGATAGCATAACGGGATTGTCGGTGTTCTCAAGGGTTGAGCTGGCCATTGACATTGCAGACATTCCGCTCTCCATCTGATGTACACAGTGCTTCCGAGCAAATCCAGTGTACTATGGGAATGAGGTCTAATGAGGTCTCAGGATAAACATTCCACATCCAAATTATTTACCCGTGTGTGCAAACAGTCCGAAATATCCGTAATTGCATTCTTTCAATAAACCTCATCTGTAGCAGCTGTTGAGACCAATAAGGTAAATCGCATTCAAACACAACACCTACACTGAGCCCTACACGGCACTCGGCACCCACTGCTGGAGTTTCTGCAGCCAATCAGCATACTCAGAACTGAAAACTGATTACTGATAAACAACTTAAGCTCAACCGCACTTTAGATGTTCGGTCTGTGCCTGTACGCCTTAACAGATGATAGACCCTGGCAAACGCCTGGGGCGAGTGAGTTATCTAAGTTATGGAGAAGGACTGACTGATGCAGACCAGAGGCTCCAGCACTGCAGATAAAATCTCCATTATAAATGAGTCTGCAAGCTGGTAATCTGGAAATGCTTAAGACCATCACCGCTCACCAGACGTTTCCAATAAAGCAAATAGTAGGTAAAAACCCATTTGAAGGAGATATCTGAAGTCTAAGTCTAAGTCCTACGAAAAGTCTAGGATGTCAGTCAAACAGGTCAGAGAGCCACCATTTTGGAAAACATCTACCAGAACTGGCCTCCTGGATTCCTTCTGCGATGGAAGTCCAAAGAGTAATAAAGGTGAAAGTGTGCAATGAGGAAAGGTTCCCTTAAACCAAGGTATCTTCTGTTGATCAGAAGCATTTTCATGATGAGGTCTGCGTAAAAGCTGGGAGGCTCCCGTTTCTGCTTGGTGCTATGGGAGCAAAGGAATTCAACAACAGGAAGCGAAGAAGGGCAGCCAAAGGAAATCCCATCAAGAGGGAGGACAAACTTGTGTGCCACAACTGCACTGGCGCAGCTTCTTGCTTAAAGATACAAATCACCTGGCAAAGAGTGACCGAAGGCCTTTACCCACCGAGCACATTACACTGCAGGATCAGGGAGACCTGGAAGAGGTACCAGAAATATAGGTATATCGAGATCTACACCTATCCTACAGGAGCATTTTGTAGTTCTATTACAGACTGTAGTCCACGTGTTTCTCTCCATACTTTGTTAATCTCCTTTCACCCTGGTCTTCAATGATCGGGACCCCACAGGACCACCACAGAGTAGCCATTCTTTGGTTAGTGTACCGTTCTCAGCAACACAGTGTTTGTGTCACTACTGGACTGAACAGTCCACCAACCAGCATCCTGTGGGCAGAGTCCTGTGAGCATTGTAGAAACATAACCCTTATGAGGTCGTCATAACTGAGTGGGTCATTTGTGTGGAAATTCTTTGATTTCTGAAGGGACGACCCTTTACATTCCATAAAGACGTCAAATTTAAAGGATATTATTTAAATTTATTTAATATATGCTTGTGATGGTGGTTTAATGTGTGGAGACTCACATCACACAAGACAGCCTGGCCTCCATCTTCCCTTGTCTCCACTTCTTCATCACTGATGCACCCACTGAATCAGTTTCAGGACCTGTCTTGGTCTATTACGCTGGTCTGGACCCCATCAGTCACGGTTTAGGAAAGTGGTTTTCCAATCAGTCCCATGAACCCAACAAGCCTGCACTGTTTGTTCCGCAGCATAATGGAACTCAAGAGGGACTGATCCGGCGAGCCGAATCAGGTGACTCGGACCAGGCCGTAGAGAAAAAGGAAGCAGGGGAGAAGATCACCAGGATACGCAACCCTCACGTGTGGACCGGTTTCTGCTCAAGCTCACAAACACTGACCACAGCTTCAGTACATTCACCCCATTATAAAAGACAAACTAGCGCGCCCAGTCCAATGTGCCGGGATCCCAGGTGGCCTCATTATTCACACACCTCATCACTTCTGCACACTGGACAATAGAGTGCTTTTCCATCTCTGAGCAAGCCATGTTTACTCCTTCAGGCCATTCCAGCATGGCGTCTCAAGCATGTTGATGCAGACTTTCAGCCCCCTGTAGAAGGTGAGTAATAGCCCATGCTGATCCAGTCAGTGATTTCCATTAAGGAGACTTCTAGCCCCGGGAGCTGAGAGTGAGGGGTTAGGGTTTCATGCCGCCTCACATCTCACCATCTGGACCGGAGCGACCGGAGAGTGACAAACATTCAAGCTATCCTGAACGGCTGCAGATGTCGGGTGAAGGCATTGGAGGCACCTTAACTTCAAACGGTCACCTTTCAGACTTCAGAGAAGCAGGAAGGCCCATCTCTTATAGCTTGGAGGAAAAAAAAAAAAAAAAAAAAAAAAGTGTGGAAGAACACAAGGCTGGGGGTCGGTGGACAAGAAAAGGGCAGCACAAAGGAGCATCTGAGGTGTCTTTCAACATGAACATGGCACACGATGACATGAAAGGAAGAACAGCTACATGATATGAGGCAAGGCTGACATGGGCCAACAGGGAAACGCTTCAATCACGTTCAAAAGAGAGCATCAGAGCACCGAGAACAACAGACAGCAGAACAAGTAAGCAAGGCTTATCACTGCGGAGATAACGAAAATCAATTTCCAAGCAGGAAAGAAATCTCAAGCCTTATGGGGGGCAGGGTAGCTGGGCGGGTGTGTGTGGGGGGGGGTGGTGGTTGTGGTGGTGGAGGTTAAATGATGCTGATGAAAGAGGCCTGACGAGTTTAAATGAATTAGATCAAAGACTTCTATTGACGGTGCATGTTCGTAGTTCTCATCTCCTGAGTCCAAGTCTGTATCTATCCGAGGCACCCCAGGGTATAAAGTAAAATTGTTTGATTAAAATCTTTGTTTGATCTGATATCGAGTCACATGAAGCAGAGATTGGTCTGGAACATTCTCCCGCTAGCAGGAAAAATAAATAAATGAATAAATAAAGAAAAATAAGTACGTTTTACAAAATCACTACGTTTTAATATTCCACAAATATTACATTGACAAAATTAAATCTGCTATATTTCATGCAGAAGGAAGTCATTTTAATTGTTTGGGAACAAAAAAGAAGCATTATTAGCTTTTTATACACATTTTTAAATGATGAATCTAAATGGATTAGGTTTGCATATAATGGAAATTGCTTCACTTCAATGTCAGCATTTCATTTTACAGTTAATCAGAGTATAACATCTAACCACATTTGGTTACCAGTGCATGTTTCACAACTGCTGTACTGAGAGAAAAAAAAAATGAATATTAATGAGTCTGTTTCAACAGCCCTAGAAGTGACACTTGATCTCTCAAAACAAACCCATGAAAAGATCAAGCCTTTTTATCCTAAAAGCAGTTTTGTTTTAGGTTTCTGTCTGGGCTAACGTTCTACAGCAGACACTACAGAAGACGACGTACCATAGAAAAGTCTGTAATTTCAGACACAAAACTACAAATCTAGATGATAATCACTGGTTTATTTACAACCAGTGATTGTTTTGTGCTTTATTTATAGCACTGAAGTTTGTGGCTGTGGCTGAAATGGATCCCTATTCCATCATTACTATAAGATAGACCATTTAGTTTACTAGAAGATGTAGAAAGACTGATGAATTCAGACACTTCCTAATCAGCGTGCAACAGCACTGGTCACATGGTAAACACATGATTGTGTGAACCATATGAGCAACACGTCGTCAGCTCCATTCGTTCCACTATGTTGCTTAGTAACAAAACTCCTAGTTGCATTCTGGTCCACATTCAGCTCATTTAGTGAGCTCCAATGTTTACTATAAGTCACCAGTGAAGGTTACAGTGCCCTCAAAATCACGTTCCAAATTCCACTTCATGTTTTAGGGCACTAACGAGTACGTCATAATGAGTGTGTCGAAATCATAAATAGTGGTCATTTTCAGCCAGAGAGACAAAGCAGGAACAGAGTCTCCAGCTAAACCAGGAAGTTGGCACATTAGTTAAACCAAAGTTGTGGTGGAGCAGGACGTTTACACATCAAACGGAGCAGAAACCTGGACCTGCAGTACTCAAGGTCACTAGTCTTTATTTCTCATAGTTATTCCCTGAATTTCAGATTCAAATCAAATAACTAATAACTTTAAAATATAGCTTCCATGCAGATATTGCATGTACGAGTGTTTATTTTCTTAAAATTATTATTTCAAACTTTAATAATATTAAATCAGGTGCATATTATACAGATGTGCTGACATTCTTCTGAAATCGAGGGCATTAAAAAGAGCTGCTTCTGCTTTAGATTTTGGAGCACTGCTGTGAGGATTTGATTGCGTCCCCAAAGCCCAAGTTTTGGCTTTTTCCTACCAATCCTCTTCCTCTCCACCGAGACCTGGAAAATGATTCCGTATCTACCCAGGAATAAGGATTTTGGAGTAACATCACTGCACATGCCTGTTTTTAAAAACTGATTTATTATGGCTCCTCAATTTATGGCTCCTTCTCTCCACTGCTCCTGCTCCCGTCCACTCCCCGTCTCTTACAGGGTAGGAGAGGGGCAGTAGGAAAGGAGTAGCAGCAAAGGTGCAGTTGCACACCTGCGTCAGCAATGAGTACCTAAAGTAGCTGAACACAGTCATTAGAAGGGGTGTTCCCAAACATTTGCATACAAGTATAGCTGTACTGCACGCTTCAAAAGCCAATGTCAGTCAGCCATTGTGGGATTACGCAAGATCCGACTGGGCACAGACTCCAGTTCCGTGTTCTCCAATTCCCTCCTGCTCTGAACGGATATGAGCAGCAGTTCCATTATTAAACTTCACTGTTCAGATCACACATCTCAAAATATATTGATATTATTTTGGAAGAATAAACGCTGCCTTCTGAGTTGGTCCAGCGTGAGCACTTTCATATCACCATCATCATCATCTGCAAGACTGCTATATGGAACATTTCACACATACCTGGGGTTCTCTGTGCAGGCGAACGTGTGTTCCTCTGTGTTCTGATAAAGACCTCTTCACCACCCTGCGGTGTCGGAAATGATAGTAATCTCCAAATATCTGCCCGCACACACACACACACACACACACACACACACACACACACACACACACACACACACACACACGGGGAGAAAAAAACAAACACATTTATAACATTAAAGTGAATGGTTTCAGGTAAAGACAGTCATTTTGAAATGGAGTAAATATGGAGTCAAACAAAGGGTTTTCTCAGAAAACAAGGCAGTGCTCAGATAGCACCCAAAACCACATCCTTCCAACTAGAGGAACAAAACTCGGCCTTCCTGCGTGACTCGAGGCTTCTCGTTAACCCGTCTTGCAGAAAAGAAGGATACTTTAGGTAATACATCACTGCCAGACGTGGACTGAGCGCCAAAAAAAAAAAAACAGCATGAATCACCAGTACAACAGTCTGAGACAGATACAGAAATCAGACAGATCAAAAGAGAGTAAGTCAGAATGGCAGGAGCTGTCTGCTCTCCAACAAAGGAGAAAAGGCATCAGAACAAACTTCAGACCACTACACTTAACGAGGCGACCAATTCCAGGCAAGCTTAACAGAGACGGTCAGCGTGGGATTAAGAAACTGCAATCTTCACAGGTCATCCGAGAGCAGCCCAACTGTTGCAAGAGCACGATGTGTGAAGATGTTCAATATTGACTAGACGATTTAAAACGTGGTGCTTTTTTCTGAGGTTTGTACATGGTAGCAGCAAAACAGCCGAAACAAGGGTAGATGAACTAAGGACAGGCAATATTGAGGAAGTGTAGTGTATATATGGCCATAGACCAAAAACATAGTTAGACCCAGAAGGAAGTGTGGGATCAGAAGCAATAAATGATTATAAATTTAGACTGATATGATCAATATTTATTGATCTACACATACAGAAGTGGTGTCTCTCAGTACGCAACATCAGACGTTTCTGCATGGAGCTGTACAGATTCCTAATGGTGTCCTGTGATGATCCATCCCATGCAGCTTGAACAGGGGTGGAATGTTGATAGAGCGTCCACTAGCGTCCCACACATGTTTAATCAGGGATTCTTTCTGGGTCCCCCCCAGTTTAGAGAACTGGTGACATTATCAGCAGACCGTAGGGATTTCTACACTAGCTAAAACTGGGTTCTGCAGCCATAAGTGAAGCCATGAAGGAAGGATGTTTTCACAAACCGCGGTGTGTTTGTCAAATCCAAAAAAAACGAGTCCAATGAGATCAACACACCCAACCCCACAACACATCCCTACATCAGACGAACATGCCTGTAGTCAGCTCAGCCCATGTGCCAGGACCATCCAGAGGCCTGAGCTTCAGAGCGGCAGCAGAGCACATCCTTTCCCACTTCTGATGAAGGCGAGATGTCAAGACGTAAGCAGTGGTTCATGCTCTGCTAGGCTCCTGATGTGGGCTTGAGAGGCCAAAAGGCAGCTAACTGCGCGGCAAGAACCCGGTCTAAAACTCCTGCCGAGAAACCCTCGGCGACGCTGCAATAAAAAGTTCTAATGGGCCCTGAATGACAAACTGATGGTTTCATTAGTGGGGGAGCAGCTGAATACATCACTGTCAGTTCTAATGGAAGGAGGAAAAAGTAGATTGTAAATCTAAAAGGAAGAGAACGTGGCAGATGATCAACAGTAAAAAAATCTGGAGCAAAATATGCCAAGGTCTCGCCATTTACCAATGGAACTGGTCTACGATATTCATTCATTCAGAGATATTAAAAAAGGACTTCAAGTTTTAAAATGATTCACGAGGACTTCAGAGCAGTAGCCTGGAATCCATTCCAAACTACTCTTTCAGTTAAATGCACTTTTTTTTATTTGACCGAACATAACCGTAAAATCGGCTCTTAAATTTACAACGGGAGCCCAGAGAGACCTCGGCAGGTTTGCCTTAAACACACTTGAACGAGATTTTCACACAAAGTCAGGTAAATAGATCAGAATTAAAGCAGGATCAACCCAGTGACTCGGGTGCTAAGCCTCTTGCGTAGGTTTTCGCACAATGCAGTGAGATGAATTACAGGAGACGTAATGTGATCCCTATATTTTTGGCTCTGATTAAGCAGAGATAATGGTGCTTTGCTGGAGGGGTCGCAACCAAGCGAATTCCATTTAAATGGGAGGGATTTCAGGCCTGGATCTCTTCCCCTCCTCTCCTATTTAATCTCCAGTAAACAGGCAGGATTACAGCACGTCGACACAAATACCCTCACCCAAACAAAACCAGTGTGGAGAAGAGAGGCAAGAACCCTAGAGAAAACAGATTTGCCACTGTGAGACAATGAGGCGACTCAGCAAGGGAGAGAGAGAGAGAGAGAGAGAGAGAGAGAGAGAGAGGCAAAAAGAACCTATAGAACAAGGAAAAGTACAGAAATGATCAGCGTACACGATAAAACCAAAACAGTACAGAATAAAGAGGAGAATGAAAAAAAGGGAAGAAATGGTGACACGTCGGATAAGAGTTCAAGCTGCACCTCCTCGGAGACAATTGTTCCACAAAGCGTGGAGATGGGAACGTGGAGCCCGGAGAGAGCCCACCGCGGCCCACAGAAGATAAGAGTCTTGAAAGGAAGAGCATCAATCTCTGCTGGACCACAGAGTTCTGTGCTGCAGCGAGTGCAGATGGAGATATGGAAATCATGTCGAATCAGACCACCGTCACGTCAACACACTCGGCTGCTTGAAGACGCCCTGGAGGTCACGCATATGGCAAATGCATGTCGGCCCCAAAAACACGGCAACTAAGCTTGGGGGAGGGTTGCTTTGGTCTGAAGCTCATATGGTGAAGTTCAACAAGGAAACAGGATGGAAAACTACGGCTTTTACACAATTTTCCACAATAAACACATGAACCACGATGATAAAACGATGATAAAACGATGATAAAAACTACTTCTAAGGCTCATGTGCAGCATTTAAAGCAAACGTCTTCTTCATCAGCTCCTCTGAACATCCAGGAGCACCTTGTAGTTCTACGGTATAATTCCAGACTGTAGTCCATCTGTTCCTCTGCAGACTTTATTCTCCTCCTTTCACCCTGATCTTCAACGGTCAGGACCCCACAGGACGACCACAGAGCAGGTATGATGTACATTAAAGTACATAGCGAAGCTGATGGATTACAAAGAGCTCCTGTATGGAAGGATGAGCTGATAAATATAAACAGTGAATGAGGTGAACGTCATCTACACAAGCAACACACAAGAAAAGGTCCTGATCATAACATTGTGACCACCTCCTTGTTTCCAAAGATTCGGTGGTATTTTACAGCATACAAGCCTCATCCAACAGTCACGAAACGGACCATAATATGTCATGGCGCCCCCTGCAGTACTCATGCACTCATAAGCAGCAGTCAAACTGCACACAGTACGTAAGTTTGAGTTGACAAAGTTGGGTTTGTCTTTAGCTTCATTGAACGTTGGCCATCATGTTGGCAAGGTGACGGACACCTGCACTTTGGGTGACGTGTCCCACACCCTAATGGGTCTCTAAACATTGTTTTAGTTGATCATGCAAGTTGAACCGGTATCAGCAATCAGCGAGAAATTTGACTTTCAGTGCTTGGCAGAGGTGCATTGTAACTAGAATTCAAAGAATGTCGTGGAGCCAAATTTAAGAGGAAACCAGAAATACAAAATTGCCTTCAGAGCTAAGGGGCTATAGTAATGATAGCCTGTCAGTGCCGGCCTCTGTTGACGTCTACAAGAAAAGAAAAAAAAAACACGTGTCAGGAGAAATGAGAAGGCAGGCTTAAAATTACCTCCCTGTGTACCTTCAACTCATCTTCCTGGGTCAGAAAAGCAGTCCAAACAGCACTAGAGCTCAGAACAGGAGCTCATCCAGCCCCCTTGATCCCACATAAATTGGTATCATTATGTACAATTAAACTACACCTGGACCCAAATCTACCATCCGAGCTGGAACCGACCAACCAGTACTGCAGTGTTCTGGACAACTGCCAGATTTCAAGTGGACCAAGCTGACGGTGGTTTACTTTCACACACTGCACGGTCATAGTGGTGGTGGAAACCCGTTTGGTGCTGTACAGGCTATAACAATACTTAAGCCCTTTAAAAGGCTTTTCAATGCAGCCTCTTTCAGGTGGAGTTTGTTTCGGGGGAGCTACTCCCTTCAGTCTCCCCTTTATAAAATAGGGCTGAAGTCTGGAGATTGACTAGTTCAGTCGAAAACCTTCCACTTCTTGCTCCTGATGAATTCCTTTGTCGTTCAGCAGTGTGTTTTGGGTCATTATCTTTCTGAATGATGAAGGATCTCCCCGATTAATTTCTTGATATTCACAGACTAAATGTTTCTGTAGATGCCCGAGTCCAATGAACTGCTGCCATCATGCACATCAATGAAGATTAAAGAGCCCTTCCTAGAAGAAGCCTTGCAAGACCAATCCATGACACTACCTCCACTGTGTTTCACAGATGAGCTCATATGTTTGGTTTCAGGAGAAGATCCTTTATTATAACTTTAGGTTTTCCATCATCTCATCAGTCCATAAAACCTCTGAGGCTTGTCTCTGTACCGCAAATTCCAGATTGGACATCCTATTCTTTTTGCTAATTAGTGGTTTGTATCTTCTGTTGATGCCTCTGGACTTTTACTCATGAAATCTTCTGCGAACAGTAGATTGGGAGACCTGTTTCCTTGGTCTACCTGTTCAATATCCATTACTTAGTCCATCAAGGACAGCTTTCTTCTTCTGGATGTTCCAAACGGTTGTGCTGGCTTTGGACAAGGTGTATGCAATGGTTCATGATTTTCCATCTTCTCAGCTTCACAGTTGCAGGTTCTTCACCCATAGACAGCTCTCTACCTTTCATGTTGGTTACTCCTCAACAATAAAGTGTTGGGAGTGTTTACACCCCCGTCACTGCTGGACTGAATAGTGCACCAACCAGAACTATACAGCCAGTAGTGTCCTATGAGCACTGATGAAGGACTAGAGGACGACCAACACAAACCGTGCAGAAACAAATGAGCTTCTGTCTCTGTCTTTACATCTACAAGGGTGGAGCAACCAGGTAGGAGAGTCTAAAAGTGGACCATGAATGGGTGCAATCCACTCATACCAGCCCAACACATCACACCACCAACCACATCAGTTTCCCTACAGTGCTGAGAATGACCCACCACCCACATAATATCCGTTCTGATGGTCCTGACCATTGAGAATCAAGGTAAAAAAGAAGGCTAACAATGTGTGCAAAGAACCAGATGGACGACAGCCTGTATTTACTGAACTAAAAGGTGCTCCTGTATGGACAGTGGGGCCGAAAAAAAATGAACAATGAGTGTTGAGTCTTCATTTGGTGTGACTTCTCTACAAATGGTTTACTACCAATGTGAAGAACCCATTGACCAGACAAAGAAGCCAAGAATGCAGTTCACGTTACACACGGATGTTCGCAATTGTGATGCAAGAAGCTGCCTAAGATTTGTGTTTAATGACACAAACATTACAATCCCTGTCCATATCATCTGGGCCAAAAGAAATAGGAGAACGTCTTTGCAAAATGTGTTAACTGTTAACCTCATCAACCTAAAGCAGCTGTGGCTCAAAAACACGTGAGGCCAAGTCGGAGAGGGAGTGCTCTGCCTGGAGACTCAGAATGTAACTAGAAAGAATGTAGAGAATGCAGAGGACCCAGATATTTATGGTCAAAATTGAAATCATTTTTGCGCAAAAAAAAAAAAAGCCTTCAGAGAGAGACAGTCAAGGAGCTGCAGTAACGCTGGCCTGTCAGCACAAGCTTCTGCCGACGTCTGAAAGCAAAGTCCTGTCAGGAGAAATGAGAAGGCAGCCTAATTACCTCCCTGTGTACCTTTGACTCATCCTCTTGGGTCAGGAAGGAGGCCCAAATAGCCCTAGAACGGGAGCTCACCCAACCCCCTGTTTCCCACACAAATTAGTGCCATTATCTACAATTAGCCCACGCCGAGCCTCGCGTCTTCCATTAAAACTTCTAGCTAAAATCAGCCTGGCTATCTTATAGGGCACACACCCCTCTGCTAAAGTTTAACCAGTAGAAAGATCTAATAGAACCCAAAGCAGATAAGAGAGAGTCAGTGGAGAAAGACCAAACACAACACAAGGAAAAATGAGGCTTAATGTTTCCAGAGTCAGCATGGAGCAAGCTAAATTTGCGACAGTCTCCAGGGACAATTACTGAAGCAGAGACCATCCATCAACATCAGTGAGATGCAAAGCCACACGTTTTAAAATAGCTCGGCTTGTTTATTTGATTGTCAAATCAATGTCATGTTCAACTTGGTACAATAAAAAAAAAAAAAATTCTCATGCTTTACATCTGTACCAACTAATGTTTTAAGCTCTCAAGATTCACAACCATAAACGGCACAAGATGCCATCCACAGGGGCCTTTAGGAGCCACAGTGTCTCTACAGAAGGGCTGGGCGATATTGTGAATATCGATGTATACGGTGATCTGTATACAGCTTCATTCCAACAAAGTAGGGTTGCCATTTGAGGGCCGACACTGAAGAACCTTACTCAAATTATGTCGTAGACTATTTAAACACAGCACAATATGATGGAAATGTGAACAAACATTGTAATACATGTTTTTTTTTTTAAGTCCCATCGTCCAGCCTTACTTTACAAAGCTTAGAACCACACCCGTCCTCCGCTGTAATCCAAGAGGCTGGGGTGGCCGGCTGGAGCCACACTAGCAAATGGATAACTAGCAGTTTTCCTTAATACCAGAGCTCGAAATCTGCAGCCGAAAGCTGTGGAAGCAGCAGATGGCCATTCGGGATTTTTCCTCAAGGCCAGGCTCTCCACACTCTCCCTTTCCTTCACTCTTTCCCATCGTCCATCTTGGCTTCTGCATCCTCACCTTAGCCATCCTTGCTTCAAGCAATCATCCTCCTCTTGAGCTTTTTCCTTACTGTTCTGTCCTTTTAATGCCCATCCACACGGTGTCCCAACTGTGCTGTCAGTCTTCCGGAGATCAATTTAACAGCCTAGGCACTCCAAGGACTTTCGGGTCGAAATTCGCTTTACTGTAAAAATGAGTGAAGTGAAGCTGATTGGCGGCGCGAATGATAAATTTGCCAAAAAGGTGCGACAGCAAGACCGCAATGAATAAATTTCACACCAACTGTGGAAGTGCTACCTACAGGCACGAGCTCGCTCTTTCCAAAGCACGGCAGCTAGTAGACACTAGGGACGTGCACAAGTACTCGAGTACTCATTTAACTGCTCCAGCTGTATGTATGTCGGCCAGATGTTAGATATATTACACTTAACCACTCCAGTGGACGTTAGCTACACATGATCTAGTCTAGCTGGCGTTGGATAGACGTTTGCTGCTCAAGCCGACTGACAGACGCAAAAACAATCATATGAAAAAAATGAACCGGAATGGTATCCTTGTCATCTGGTGAAGATCAAGTATCACGGAATACTGATAAAGAGAAGAATGAAAACGATAAATCAGAATCCTTCCCAGCACCTTGCGCCACCTTCCAGGTAATGACGTGATGAGTCTGAGCAAGAATTTCTGCCGTCTCCCAGAACTGCAGATTAATCCACATGCCCTCCACACCACAGGTGATCCTTGAAACCTCTAACCCATTGCACTGTGCTTAACAGAAGTTACACTGCAAAACAGAGACCAGGTGTGCATGAACGATGACCAATTAGGGCCATTTCTCAACACAGCAGCTGTGCCACGAATGGCCCGATGCCACGCTAACATCGGGAACACTTAACGACTGTTACAGCACATTTTCTACAAAATGCAGGGCCATTAGCATTTCTCCTAGAATACGAAACCCCAAAAGATTCGGTGCAAATTTATGAGGGGGGACCACAGAGGAGGCAGCAGCTGCACGCTACCTTCGCTCGGGACGGACCAAGGAGAAAACACGCATTGGTCACTGTGCTTTACAGCCAGCGCCTCGCAGACAGAGAGCCGTCCCGTCCAGGCTCAGGTTTATGGGGCGCATCACTACGTAAAAAGTTATGGGAGTTGTAGACACAATTCTCAGGACCTGCTCTGCTACAAGTCGATTATAGCATTTAATTACTACATTCGGGGCCCTGTAAGACTGCGGCATTCTGGAGGTCTTATCTACAAAAGGTCCATCGGAATCAATTAAAGATGGATCGATAAGACACCCAGCACAGCCCTCAATGTCAGCATTGGTAAACTGACTGCTGCACCGGAGAAGGTTTGCTGGTCAATCATTCACCCAAACAAAATGAGCTGTAAAGCTCTTAACATACCGAATCTCTCTCTCCATCTTGCACCACATTAGAAAGGAACAACTGGAATGGCTGAATGGAAAAACGAGAGATAGAGACAGACAGATTGATGGAGACTGATGGTGTAACGATGGAATCAAAAGGCCAGGAGAGATTTCTTTTGTCTCCCAGGCTGAAGACCCCAAACACAACCATCCATGGTTACTATAGAAACAGCCAGAGTGAGCATCCAATTTGACAACTTGGTTAGAACTGCAGCAATCAGCACAGCTAACAGTGTGTCCAAGCAGACACAGGCGTGTAAATGTCTGCTGTACTTCGGCTTCTGCTTCCACACGGCGACGACCCAGAGGATGGGCGGGGGTGCTGTGGGAAACCGAGCCAAAAGCACTGCTGTTCTGACTCATATCAGAATCCAAGATACTTACTTGAGTCACTGTCACTCAGCACACTTTGTGGCCAGATGTTTGCGGACACACCCCCTCTAATGAATGCATTCGGCTACTTTAAGTTCCACCCACTGTGGACACAGATGTGCAAATGCACACACAACTGGTCCAGTCCCTGTAGAGAAGTACTGGCAGTAGAACAGGACTCAAGAACTAGAAGAAGCTGGGAGCATGCCTAAATGCCATACATGGGCTAGAGCAGTATCTCTCATTCCTGGTCCTGGAGGCACCCCGGCCCTACATGCTTTAATTAGTTGAATCAGGCGTGTTGGGGGTAGGATAAGAAATATACAGAGCAGGGGTGCCTCCTGGACCAAGGCCGAGAAACACATTTGAAAGCTGCCATTCAAACACTAAGCACAGACCCATAAAGTGTCCTTCATCACAAAAAAATGTATTGCCCACCCCTAGCTAGAGGGGTATACAGCCCCCCAGCATTGAGCTGTGGAGCAGTTGGAATGATAGAATTAGTCTAGTTCATCCCAAAAGTATTAGATGAGGTGAGAATCATCCAGAGATCCTGGATGATCATCAGACAATCATCCAGTGAACACACTAATGGTCTGCTCAGAATGCAATCAAATGCTCACCACAATGATCCACTGCTGGATAGTAGAGACGGTTACTGAAACAAAAGCGGGATAAAGTCTTTAATACCCTTGATTTCAGAAGAAATACTAAATGAGCAGGAGTCCCAATACCTTTGACCATACACTGTGTATATATACACACACACACACACTTGGAAATGGTGGACAACATTTCTGGCACCATGATCAGCTATTTCCAAAAAGTTAAGAAAACCTTTCTAGCAACGTGTTAAGCAATGTTGGTGTATTGCACAAATTCCTGGCAACTAAAGGGATTTGAGCTCTGATGACTTTAATCGAGGTCTCAGACCATCATTAACTTGCTTGTCAACAAATATTAAGCAAGACCAGGTGTTACAAATTTCAACACTTGACTCCTCAAACGTCATCCCAACAACAGCCATGAGCTCCTCTAAGCAGCTGCCAAGCTCTCTGAACAATAACATAACTGATGCCCACAAGGCAGGAGAGACGATAAAGAGAGCAAAGTCCTTCAGGAAACCATTTCCTCAGTTTGTAATGTAATTACTAAATGGGGGTTCCGAGGAACATTGGAGGTCAGGTTGAGGTCTGAAAGACCAAGAAAACAGTTTCCTGCACGTAGGTTTGATAGAACGGCAAGTCAACCCCCTTGTCTGATGGTAACAGTCCTTCAGGAAGACAGAACCCTGACTGCAGTGCTGGTGCACAGTTCTACTGTGCAGTGACATCTGCACTAATACAACCTTCATCGAAGTGTCGGGAGATGAAAGCTTGCACAGTGTCCTGAACACAAACATCAGAACATGTCTAGGGAACATCTAAAAGAAACCCCATGTGATGTTGCACGCATTGAGAAACACGGCAAGAGAAAAGAACACCTTTCCAACTGTTAAACTCCAGGGTGGATCATGATTGGAGTTTGTGTTGCCGTGAGCGAGGGAAGAAAGGACTTAATTAAAATACCAGCAGAGAAAAATGTTCCAAGATGAAGAGGGTGGCTTCTATAGCAGAGCAATTATCTAAACACACCTGTGTACGGACCTAAAAAATGGTGCGTGCAAAACAGGCCAAGAATCTCACTGAACTAGAAGCCTTCAGTAAGAGAGTCGTTCACACAGGAACTGAAGACTCTTGGCTGGCAACAGTAAGCATCTGCAAGCTGTGGTCTTCGCCAAATGGCAGTTATTGACCTTATCATTAGTAAGTATTGACCCGGGTGGACGCCCAAATTTCAGCTTCGGGACTTTTATTTTGTAACAGAATTAAATGACTTGGGCTTGAACGCATCATCGTTAACGTGATGCCTCTCAGGAAACAAGTCATCTTTAACTTGCTCAGATATTCGGCGTCAGAAATTTTGTAGGAGGCATCTGAACACTTGCAAGCTACTCTACATATATTATTCTGCATCTGCAACTGTAGCCAAGCGGTCGTAGAAAACAGGCTTTGTTACAAGCCCTCCACAGTTGCCGGACATTACGTAAAATCCCGCAACTGCAAATACATTCGCCGCGTCTGCACTTCCAAGGAGTAAACTATGACTTTTGGCACCATTCGAGATGTTCCACTTGTTAGAGTTTTTGAAAAATGCAGCGGTTTTCAATCGCTTTGCAATTGACCTACTTTCGTTTTCTCTATGCAGGGGAAGCAAGAACAAGAAATCTCAAAGAATCTGACTGTATTTTTAATAACAGCAGCCATTTGCCTTTACATTGAATTATTTATAGTTCTCAAAATGACAAAAACAGCACAAAGAACAAACAACAAAACCACGTCAGGTCATTAAGCACAAGGTCCATCTGCCCAAAACAAAAATTTGTTGATGGATGACAGACAGATGGACATGGTGATTACGGTGTGTTAGTTCCAAGTGTTGCACCCTTGAACACGGCTCATTAGCTCATCACACACACAGCGAACAAAGAAATAACGGAAATACGCCGTTAAAAGAAAAAGCTCAATCATTTCAGGCCACCGAAGAAACAGCAAGGAGCTTCCACTAGTATGAACTCCGGCGCCTTATCAAATGTGCATATTTAATATCAGAAGCGCAGACTTTCTGCAGCACAGCAGCGAGTCAATTTAACTCGACTTACAGCCGCTGAAGGCAAAGACAGACTTTCAGAATCCATTTGTCTTCTTCAGGCTCAAAGGATGTTATTCAACCCAGATGAAACCTGACCATCTTATATGTTAATCAGATGATAATTGGGCTGATTGATGGAAGTGGGCAATGGAATTTTATTTCTCCGAGTGTATTGCAGAGATGGTCAATACTTGACCGACTGCAAAGGGAAAAGGGCCTGGAACAAAGGTTTGGGTACTCTGCAGGGTCGGTTCTTAGAAACGCACCGTTTGGTGACTACCACAGATCTTCAACACCATTTGAAGCAGATAAAAGTCTTTTGATTCTTGTTTGGGGGATGTTCACCTATTGTTCTTCAAAAGATCCTAGTTCTACAAGATTCTTGGGTTGAGATCTATTTAGTCCCTCGACCTGCTCTTCATCAAAGCTCTGTCAAAGGCATAGCAAAACCTTCACCTTGTGCCTTTTGATGAAATCCACACTAACTTAACATCATACTGTAGAACCAGTGGTGAGATGAATTGCTGGCAATTAACTGAACACATTCTTCCCTCTAGAGGTCCACGTAGGATTGATTTTTTTAAATTCAGCTCCCAACCTCACCTACGAGAATTCCCATTGCCCCCGCCAAAACCAGCAACATCGATCCTGCTCTTGTCGTGGTTGTTTCAGCTTGGCATCACCTGTAGCTCCACCCACCCGGTTATTTTGGAAATAATTAGAATTTGTTTATGGTTTTCTTACTGTTTATTTAGCCCCTGTCCACTTTCATCATTATTGCTAAATCACTGAATCATTTATATAGACTATTGATTCATTTGTGGGATTATTTTACATGTACATGTCGTCCTGCTTCTGCACTCACTGGATTGGTTAACTGCCCACTCCTGAATGGCCGTGAAATTCAGCCACAAGTAAATTATGGAGAGCTCAGCTACTTCCCTCTACCAGCGAAAATGTTCCCTGTGCCACTGGCTGCAACACAACCTTCGAGGATACAACCCTGTGCTTAACAGTTGGAAAGATTTTCTTTTCATGAAATTTAGCATTCCCCTTTTCTCCAATAAAATTCACTATTCCTATCAGCTACAACAAACCCTGAAGGAATGCCAATCACAAAACACACAAAATGAAAAAAAGAAAAGAAAAGAGCTCGAATTCTTGTGTTTTCAGGTAATGATTATTTCCATTATGGAGTAATCTGCTAATTAACCGATTTGATTTTAAAACTACAAATAATATAAATGCTAGTATTAAGCAAATGCTCATGTAGGAAAACCATGAATATTCATACCATGGTGTACCTAAAACCGGTGTACTGCTGCAACCCTCTTAATCGGAGACAAAAGAGATTAAGGTGTTGCGCAAACAGCGACAATCATATCATAGACATGACCTCTTTGGAGGAGGCATATCAAATTTTCACCACAAACACCCCAAATAAAAACACCGAGTGTATTAAACGGCAATGACGCCTTTGTTAGATTAGATTAAATTCTTCATTCCGTCCACATGCGGTAATCAACACCAAACACGCAGAATAAACCGCCGTCTTGCAGCGTCAGCAATATGGGGATTATGCATCTGTAAACACTACAAAACATTACTGTGGGCTGAATCTCCCCCACAGCAACAGCAGCAGCAGCATGCTGCTACATGATGGATCACTCCATAAACATGTTTCTGATGAACAGCACAAATTCCACAAACCAGACCATGGAAACATCAGCGTCGGGGTCTGCTCAGCCTGCCATCACTTTTTGAGCCTTGATCAACAAAATTGAGATCTTCCCCCCCAATTTGAAGTCAAGCCTTTTTTCTGTTATCACCACTGGCAACTCACATTTCTCACAACGTGAAAACTGAACAGGGCCGAAGGAAACGGTTTAATGAATCTAAGCCCCCTGCCACACAGGCAAGATTATCACCTGCCCATGAGACATGAAAGGCACCAAGACCAAACGTGGCATTTCAGAGAAAGGTGAACAGAGCTAAAAAAAATTACACATGCAAGCCTTGAGGACAGATAATGGTCTGCGAGATAGGAATAACTGGCAGTTCATCGACAAACGACTTCCAAATATGATTATTCCGCGCAGCACAAAGCATCCTTGCAGAGTCTTTAAAATATTTCTCGGGACGTTCCATCTGTTAGCGCCAAAGGAACTTAAATCTGAAGGCTTGAATTCGAGGGCAAATCATTTCTAGGACGCCTGTAAAATAAACAAGTCGGGCAGCAGCTTCTCAGGCATGAAAAATCATTAGCGTCTGTAAACTGCACCTCCACTCGCGACTCGGTTGGGGAAGCCCGGTGCAATGATTTCCTTCCATCAGTGAAATACGGGAAAGAACGGGACAATGTAATTTTTGGGTAATGGGACGATCCATCCGACAGCAGAAAGTGTTATTAATCAAATACTCCTTTTTCTTCGGCCGCAGATAAGCAACTCGGAAAGTGCTGCACTTTAAACAGAGGGTGCGCGGAAAGATGGATGGGGCAAGTGAGCTCACTGGAAAGTTAATCTTTACTTTTTCGAGGGTCTGTGCGAGACGCAGAGCCACTTCTGCCGAGCCGCCCCATTAACCGGCGGCCGTGCGTCAGCAAGTTAACAAGCTGCACCAAGGGCTACCACTGACCTCCACGCTGAATGCCCAGAGGCCTGGGCTCACCACATGGGCGCCACCCAGCATTGGTGGCATTTCTCAGCAGCACCCTCAGAAACGGGTTCTCGGAAATCATGTTTTAGCCTCTTCTGTGAAATGATAAAGCATAATAATAATGATAAAGCATATTATAGTAACAGCTGCTCAGCTGTTTTCAGTTTCAGAGCCGCCGAGTCCTTGCTCAAGGCGGTTAATGGATGGCTCGAAAAATATGAGTTCACAGAAAATCGGATGCACTTCTGAAAGCTGATCAATAATCGCCCATTAACAAATTCAGCTGTTTGAATAATAACAATGTAAGAAAACCTTTTACTCGTACAGGGCTCGTTTCCGAGGATTCTCAGCTGCAGCTTATAAAACGGCACCTTCCAAGGACACACCTGCTGCCTCGCAGGACACACAGCACATCCGCACTGTCAAACAATCTTATCTTCAGTCGCTTTGATCTTGAACATCCATTTGACTCATTTTGTAAAACATGTCATTGTAACTGATGTGCCTAAATCAACTGATATTGAATCAAATCAAAAACTGGGATTTTGTAAATCAGAATTGAACATTTTAGAATGAAAATTGTCCGATTTTTTTGTTTGGTTTACAAGGTGCTGTGACGTCACACTTCTACCGTTCAGGCTTTAAACTATATCGTCACTGTTTTCTGTTTCCAGGACAGACATTCATACATTCTATGACGTCAGCAAACAGCGCCTTCATTTCTCAAAAATGTTCAAAACACATTCCAGCAAACGTTCTTCTCTCTGAAAACTGAAACTCCACGCTGAAAACCAAACATATGGCTTGACCGGCTGTGCTGTGTTGCTTTCGTGCAAAACTGGCCACAATCATAGGCTTATTTTTCGCTACTTCTCACTAGAAACCTGGACGAAACACACTCATGCAAAAGAATATATATATATATATATATAAAAAGGAGAGCAATAACTTTCTTTTCTTTTCTTTCCGTAACGTAGACGCCACTTCTCAGTAATGATTTGGTTTCTGTTGAGATATTTAAGGATAAATAAACAGGAGCCCTCCTGGTAATTACCTGGGAACTGTTTACTTAAACTCCAAAAGCATTAAAGTCTTGTTGAATTCTAAGAGCTACAACAGTGATTTCACAATTACATGACAATTAAATTATAATTTCCAATGTAATTATATCACTTAGTAAAACAACTTCACTAAAACGACAGGACGTGGACGGCGTCTAATATCTGCTTCTTCAGTTTTAAAGACGATAAGAGGCTAATAAAAGAAACAAAGTACAGTACAAAACATGCATCTCTAACATGGTACATTTACAGTTTTCTGAATGTAAGATAAGAGTAATTAAAAGTAATTTGGAATATTTCTATTGGTTTAAATCATTCAGAATTATGGAGGAACATAGAGATCCAAAAGGTTTTGGGTTGAAATACTGTAGATATCAGTTATTTATCAGCTACAGAAGCTTCATGTCTAACGAAGAAAACTTCAGACACCTTGGCAGATCAAACTCCAACATTTTGCACCTCTATAATCTTATGGTGACACTTCATATCGGCTGAATTCTAATATTTTGTCTATAAAACCTGAAAATCACTAGAACAGATGCTGGAAGAGCTCCATCCTGGAACTGATTATGGATCGGTTTTCTCCAAACAGCTTGGGGTGAAGCATTGAGCCAGAGGCCAAAACAGCAGTGGACAGAGGGCCACTTGAATTTACAAGGAGCACCCAGAGCATGGTTTGTTGTTCAAACAAACAAACAAACAAACAAACAAACAAACAAACAAACAAAACAAATATTCTTAAAACCAGACTGCAAGACATCCAACACCCATCAACTACACTAGAGGACTAAAGTATTGGGACGCATGCGCAATTAGGGGTATTAAAGAGTAGACCTTGCAGACATTCTACTAGCTTGTGTAGAATTGCTATGAGGTTTTGATTGCATTCATCATGCATGGGATGGATCACCATTCCAGAGAACACTGCTCCACAGCTCAATGCCAGGGGGTTTTATAGCCCTCTAGTCCGTGCCTGGCATTAAACGTGGTTCCTTTAGGTTCATGTTTATTTACTCCAGTGTCTCTCTACAGGGACTAGACAAGCTGTGTGTGCATTCGCACGTTTGTGTCAGCAATGGGTGCAGCTTAAAGCAGCTGAATGCATTCATTAGGATACATACATACAATGCAGCTCCACAACAGAGCACCATGGGTTGAAAAGGAAACCCACATGCAAAACACACCCACATCCCAATGAAATGAGTCAAGATGCTCTTTAAAATCAGTTCAGAAGCCAGACGAAGGTCTGCGCAGACTCCTGCGTGCAGCGATTTGGGTTCAAACACGAGCGCGTTGAAGCTTCAGGCCTTGTGGCTAAAGACAGATCAAATGAACAACAAAACCATTTTAGCACGTCCCGAACCCTCCGCACTGATCCTGTCTGAAACACCTCAACAGTCGAAAAAGTACTGCAACCTCCTCTTTTCAGAAACTCAAGCTATTCTGGGTAAGATGGTGAGAAGAACGCCTGAAGTGTGGACTTTCGGCAGCTGGAACATAAGCAGAGAGCGGGCGTTCTATCAAAGAGTGTGGAAGGTTACATAAGCAGCTCTACATTAAAAACGCACTTCGTTAAAAGCCAGGAGCCCAAAAATACCATAAGCAATTACAGCAGTGCTCAGAAGGTACGAGCTCCAAAACTCATTCATGCAGCCTGTCCATGAAAAATGACAGGGACGTCAAATTCAAAACCTGACGCGGTTGCCCGGGAGAGCTCCTGGCTGACGGTGACATTATTATGCAATGGTTGAGTCAAAGGCGAATTAATTTGCACAAAAATCAAGCTCTGGATTTTCCCTTCCAACATCGTTCCCATTACTGAAAGAGCAGATATGACACATGATTACACTCGTTAGAGTCGGAGGGGGAAGGCTGAAGCTCATCTCGATTGCAGATGTGTCAAAGTGACGGGAGAGAGACTCTGAGAGGCAAGTCAAACTGCAGTGACTGAGAATAATAGGCTCACATGTGTTGGTGTGATTTTCATTTTATGAATTTACATGAGTGAAGACAGCTGAAGACGTGACGCAGGTCCCCAAATTCAAAAACAGCCCGGAAAAAAACACTACAGTACGGCTGCTATAAAAAAAAATCTTGACTGCAGCTCAGCAGTGATCAGGTGTTGGTTGCTTTGGCAAAGAACAGGTGTGATTTTTGGGGAGAACATTCTAGAAGAAGAGATCTTTAGAGAAGACGGAATTTTTGGTCAAAAGTTTCTGGACACGTTTCAATGCATTCCTATGGGAGAGTTTTGGCCACTTTAGTTTTGTTTGTAAGAAACTCAAAAACTATACAAGCACACTCGTCCAAAAGAACAAGGTTGGGATCGACAGCACGGGTGGTGCACCAAATTCTACGCTTAATCCGAGACCCACTTCCTCACAAAATCCTCAGCGACTGTGGATGAAGCTGATTTCAACACATCCCAACACTGATAATCACAGGACCTTCCCTCAGCACGTGGACAGTCCCGGCAGAGCAATTTGAATGGCAGTTGGAGCCAGTCCGGTTCCACGCACCAGTCAAAACTGCACACAACATTCCAGCAGCAGCCATGTCCAGCCTTATCGGTGACTCTGCTCGTCCTGTCCTTGATACAGCTTGTTCAGGAGCAGACGGGATCTACATATTCACAGTTCTGCTGTTTCTAATGACACACCTGTGGGCTGAAGACGAAGGCCTGTGAGAAGCGGACGTCGCTGCTTTGCATCTGCTTCCTACAGCGCGCTGCTTCCATGATTTCCCTGGCAAATTAGAGCAAGACTGAGCAAAACTGGTCTGGCGTCAGTCACATGGGCCAGCAGGGACAGTGCTTAATGAGACCCTTTTCTATGCTTTCCATTTATAATGAGAGTCTCCTATTTCAGGCGTGCATTATAAAACTCCATAGGTCCCCTACAGGGACCTCATCCAGCCTACAGAGACAATAATGGTCACTGACAGCAGAATCAGAACAGGCCAAGCTTTAGAACGTGTACTCCAACTGCCTTCAACTGCGAAGGTAACATTCTCCACCTTACGCCTCAGTTTAACTCTTCCCGTTTAAAGGGGAAATTCCATCGATGGCGTGAAATGTGGGGGAAAATGAATGAAAGGCTCCGTTTCAGAGAAAGCTAGTAAAACCGGACCTTAAATGTCTTTGAAACAAGACTTGAAGCTTTGGGTTGGAGTTCTGCAGGGGCAGGGTTGGGACCCCCATCGTACAATAGAACAATCTTGTACTATAATTATTGCTGATCTTAATGCTGCCCGTTATGTTTTTCTTAGAAAGCTGTGGTTCGTCGTCTTTTCCTGAACAGTGGTTTAATTGATTTGACTTTAAATAGGATATTTTAAAAAGCCAGTCAAATTTCAGTGTCCAAATAAAACCTAATTGCTGTTCAGAGGAGAAAAAAAGCAAAAACAAAACAGCATTGTGTTATAATTTCAGTGGCAACAACTCCTCATAAAACAGCAAGATCATTTATCACAATTACGTCCAGGACAGTATATGGTCCACAGACATGTAGTTATTGTGAGAAGCCAAAATCTCCACATCCTTGGGTCAAGAGCATTGTATGTGACCTTGGGGGAAGGAGTCTTAACGAGGCCGAGTAATTAGCATCTCCAAATAGGATGAAAAATGACTAAATAAATAAATAAATAAAGACAGCAATTGAAAAAACAACCTCTCGTATTAAGAGAACCCGGTCTGGGAACCTAGAACGTCAACCCGTGCTGATCGTGGTAGAGTGGACGTTCAGTACATGGGCGTGACGAAGCGCGAACCTCAAACATTGCTGATCCTGCTTCAAAAGAACATCCAGCAGAACCAAAACAGATTTTAAAGGCCCCAATAAAACAGCTTCCAGCTTCAGAATCAAAATTGGTTGCATAATCCATTGATCATTTGTGCAATATGTGGATGATTTGACTCCATGGTTTTTAATTTGTTGCAGCTCTACTGTTCCAGCAGTAACACCACATCAAATCCCGCTGAAAGACTTTTACAACAAGACTGAATAAAGCAAAAATGGCCAAAGCTTGGTCTTTAGCCATGAACGGCTCATCAACTAGTGAGGGAAAGGCTGTGGTGGTGGTTCAGGCATCGACACAAGGTCCTTCACATATATCAAGTCCTTCTCACGGCCTTGTTTTGCATGTGGTGCTGAAATATGACTCAAACTCCACGAGAGAGGGAGAGTGAGACGAGCAAGACAAAAATCCTACACACCTAACCCAGATGTTACGCAAGCATGTGGGAGTTTCAGCAAACTGTTTGCCTCTGCGGTTCCCATGGAGGCCAATATTATGCGATAAAAATCACTTTAGGATTGAATTTGGTCATTCAGCGTCTCCCGAGGGAGACACTTATCTCATGTTTTCTAAACGGTCTACGAGAACTATCTGCTAGTTTGCAAGAACAGAGATTTGTTGGGACAACAGCGGATTACTGCGTGGTTGCACTCGGCAGTACGGAAAGTGGAAAACACTGGAATATTCTGATTCCTTTGACTGATATACCGTCCAAGTCTGGGAAAAGGAATGTTAAATGTTAAGGCGTTGGCATTCAGAGCGTTTTTTTAGACTGAGGGGGGAAGAAAAAAAAAAAAAAAGCAAAGCAAGAAAAGGAGGTTTAATCTGCTGTAACGGCAGAACAGCAGGGAGGACGAGCAGTGAAACGGATAGAGTCACATCCGAAACTGCTCAGCAGGGAATCTGACATTATCAATAAGCATAACCTCAGCAATCTCCTGCCCTTGGGGGGGAGGAGAGGGAAAAAAAAAAAAAAAAAACACGCTGGCTATTCACCCAGACACACATCTGGCCTCAAGGTAGAACACATGCTTCTGCTTTTAGTAACGCTGCTCAACATCTGGAATAACTTTTTTCTTAAAGTGGGCTGAGCTCAATTAGCATATTAGGATCTCGGCATACGATAAACATCACAGACGTTATGGCAAATGGCTAAATCCAGGTGAGACCAGGAGGCCATTAGTGAAGATGTATATTGTGTGTGTATATATTATATAAACAGGCTGACCAAAGTAGTCACATGCCAAAAGTAAGGACACCCAATGACAACTTTTGTATTTAACATATTTAAAATCATGTAGACGTTTGATCTTCGTTGTCGCTGTGATGAAAGATGGAGGTGATGTAACAAAACACAAAAGTGAAGAAATTATTTGTGAAATTACATTTTTTTCAAGGAGGAAATCTTTGCTGTCAAAAAAAAAAAAAACACCCCAAAACAAGCACATCAGGGCAAGAGTGAAGTTTGCCAGAACACACAGAGACAAAGACCAAGACATCTGGAACAATGTGCTTTGGACAAGGTTCCTCTGTACACACCTCCCACGAGAATCAATCCTGTTTGGTCTCTTTCTGATGGTAACAGGAGATTGACCTGGCCATGTTCGCAGTTCATTTCAACAATCAAGAGCAAATCAAAACAGCGTGGCTTTTTGTTGTATGTGACACAGACGCGTCATGTGAGCAAAACCCACAATCTGACATTTCCAGTTGTGATTTGGTCCACTTTCATACGTGGTAATGAAATCCGATTTGCGGCAATGCAAGTCTAAACGAGTGTGAGACTTTCACGTCAGTCCAACCCGACATTCGTAAACGCTCGCTAAGAAGGGAAAATAGAATTGTGAGGAAGGTTTTCAGTGGTGGGATCGCGAGGTAGTTTCTTCAATAGAAACGGACAAATGCGTCCACTGGAAGGCGTGGCCGTGTCCGAGGAAAATAAATGCGATTCATACAGCGAGCTCCAAAACATTCTCTGTGAAACTCCAGATGGTTCCTTTAATGCTTGTGAAGATGTAGCCAAAAACTGATCTTTTGCAAATGCACGTTAATTTAGGAGTGAAAAACTGATCAGTCCAATACTGGATATGGGTCCGAAAACTCTGATTTAGTGAGAAAACTGAATCTGGGCCATTTCAGCTGCTTTGTGAACATAACCTGAGGTTTAAATAAAGACAAGCTCCTCCAGGAACCTCTCGAACCATGTTCTAATGATCTAAAACTGAACAGCTGATCCTCATGTTGCACATTTTTTTATAGATGTGGCTGTTCAACTTCTAGCTGAGTATTCTGAATTTCTATACATGACGGGTTTGTTTTGCTTGTTCAGTTACACTGGCTCCATCACTCGGACTCCGTCAGATGTCCACATTTAAATCTGGGGTGTCCTAATATTTTCACACTTTTTGAATCTACCTGAATAAATCATCCACTGACAGCAGATTCATTTAAAATGCTGCCAAAAAATATTCAATTTACATTTTTAGTGAAACACCCACACGAGAGCAGACCTTCACTGCTTCAAACGACTGTAACTGGTGTCTATATGGGGGGACGGGGGGCATTAAAGACATGGGCCACCTGGGCCCAAACTTATTTTAAGCTCTGGCAACAAAAAAATCCCACTTGGTTAGAAGTGTGAATAAATAAAAAAAGAGGCTCTGAATAATTCAACAACAGGGAATTGGGGAGGAGACAATACTACCCATATCAGCAGCGCACGCACGCATGCACACACACACACACACACACACACACACACACACACACAGCATCATAGCTAGCAATTGAGGAGACGTTAATGGTCACGTTCAGGGAAGATAATAACATGGGTTTATTCGAGGCCTGTTTTATAACGCAGGTCCGCATATAACCCAGACGCACGTCTCTATCAGGATGAACAGAACCACACCCACAAACCAAAGCATGCAGAAAGGAGAGCAGCTGAAACTGCTACCCTCTTTCGGGTGCGTTTCACCGTAGAGCTCGAATATCAGCCGTGAGGTGCTGGGCAAACAGATCTACAGTAACCTGAGCACAAACTGAATCTAAATTACAGTCATTAAAATGCAGCGACTAAGCTAAACTGTAGAGCTTACATGGCAAGTTAGAAAAAAAATAATAAAGTTAAAAAGTTAACCAGCCTCGATATCAGTCCCATCTTCAATGGTTCATCCTGTTTTAGGACACATTCAAATCCAATTGAACAGGGTGTTTGATATTTTTGATTTTGAAGTATTGCAATATGTTCTGCAACAGCGTACTGACTAGGGCTGCACAATATTGGGGGAAAAAAACAGTCATTCTGCAACATATAGCATGATATTAAAAAAAAGTAATTCTTTGCATTTTTCGGGGCAAAAACTGTTAAGGATCCAGCAAACGATAGTAATAAAGTACTCCAATAATCACGGGATGTGCAACGAGAAATGCATTTTTTTAAATATTGATCATGCACACATTGGGATAACGATGCTGGAACGATAAATTGCGCATTAGAGGTGTGTGTGTGTGTGTGTGTGTGTGTGTGTGTGTGTGTGGGTGTGAAGCCTCAGCATAACCCTTTCAACCATGCTGGTCACTACAGTGCTGGTCACTTACCTCGATTCTGATTATTGAATATTATCTTAAAAAATGACAGCATTTTTCTTTGCCACAAGCTGTTGGAGATCCTCACGTTGCTTCCGTGTTGCAGACAGGACAGGGTCACATGACTACACGCACAGTAGTATGTTATGGGGACAGTGCATGAATACGCACAGTGGAGAGAAAGAGTTAAAAGTGAAATCATCAACATAAACCGGATAAAGCTCAAGTCGAGGTTCCGATTCATTTTTGAATTATTGTCCAGCCCTAGTGGGCAGCTATTCAACAGTCAGAAGTGTCTCTGGAGACACACTTTTATTCAAATGAATGAATGAATGGGCAGTGGACGGCCGTTCGTGGTTTCCATAGCCAAAAGAGAACTGAAGCATATTATAAATATGAAAGTATAATATTTAATATTTGCACCCCATCATTAATATTTCCATTTGAATTCATTTATTTATAAAAAGCTTCGTTCCATTAATTGGGCCATTAATGCAATATCACTTGTAGGTGAACGCTTGAGTGGACACGTGAGCCTGTCTGAGTTAATTGTTTTGAGTTATTCATGTCATAATTCATGCATGAAAAGGGATAAACAGCATCACAGTATGTAACTGTTTTCTGAGCACATTGTAAACATCAGCATGTCTAGGAAACTGATTTACAATGTGTTTAGAGAGCATAATTAGTCCTGGTCAATTGGACTTAGAGGTGCAGGGTTTGATCATTTTATGAACCTGGAAGTCATTTGTAATCAGCTTTTAATTAGTCCTGTCACAGTTACATAATTCAATTTGCTGGACTGTACACTGCTCAGTGTTCATCCATTACAAACGAATAAACAATAAAACCAAATAAGGAATTCAATTTTGTGACGGAGAACTTTAAGAGCTGGGGGTGTAACCCCAACGCCTGATGTCAAAATCACAGTCTGCAGCCTCGTACGGCCTTTGAATGGAAGACCCTTGTGGTGGAAAAGGCAGCAGTTTTCCCTTTTTGAGTAGCATTCATTCTGTCATGTGCAGGTGCTTTGTCAGAACCAACCCATGCCAATGAATTGTGCTGGTTTCCTCTGGAACATTCCTTTCTCCAAATGAGGCCAGGGGCATTTCTGTGGCTGCTCGTAGAGGTCAGTCGGCCACCGTGGTGACTAGTTGGAGGTCAGGGTTCAAGCCTGTCGCCCCCGCTGCTCTGTGATTAGGTCGGAGAAGGGGAAAGGGGCCGGGGAAACTTTTGAAGTTATAAAACCCCTTTGCTGCTCCATTATGTTTGCCTTATGAACAAATTGCCACTCGTAAACTCGTATGAACTCTTTCCCTCCCTCTCTGCTGCCTCTGCAATTCAGCTGTAATCGATGGAGCATCCTATTTTTCTCCACGATCACTGACCACAAAATGACAAATGGGCAGCGGACACTGGTACTCTGCTATTGTATCAGCAAGGTAAATGTGGAGATTTTTTTATCTACGTTCTTAAAAAATAAGCCCCGTATGACAGTTCTGCCAACAAAACGAGATGACAAATGGCTCATTCCTTCCCACTATTTGTGTGTGTCCATCAAGGCAAGCTTTGGGGGAGGGCCCGTGCAGAAAGCTGCCAGCAAAATGTTATGGAAGAGGCTTGCCCGTGTGTTTTTGTGGGCCTAAAATCCCCACCGGTTGTAGAATCCACACCAATGACACATAGTTCAGCTATTTTCAAGGTTCTGTAATTGCTAGCCATGTGGTTTCGCGTTGTGTACGAGCAAGCTCGAGAACGGCAGGGCTGGACATCCAGTGAAACCAGAGCTACCCAATCCCAAACACCGCGGTGGACGGACAACCCAAATGCAGACGGTTGGCCCGGATCCCGGTACAACAAGGAGATGGGTACCAGTGAACTTGGCTGGCTGAGGCACTCCAATTATAACCTCCCCAGCTTCCTGTCCGAGACTCTGTGGTCAACCTCGCACTTGCCAAGTAACCCTTGGGCTGCAGACTGAGCTGACTGCACTTCAGATTCTCAAAGAGAGAAATCTCAGCCACTCTGGATGGGGCAACGAGCGCTGGGGCTCACAGCAGAGTAAGTGTGAAATATGTGGAGAGAAAAACGTCTGCATGCTTTCAGGATCACCTGGTGCCACAGTTCACATCGTAACCACCACAAGGTCTTGAACAATGGCTTGACAAAAGGTATTTTTGTGGCTGAAGGGGTCATTGTGACTTAAAAAAAAGCAAAGTCAGACCACTCAATACCAACAGTCACCTCCTAATGATGGATTTGAATTGACAAATCAATTTATTTAACCCACCCCTGAATGCAATCTTCATTTGAATGAGGTGATATCGATAATAACACTATTATTTGTATTTATATTCAATTAATAACCACGTTTTGTCCTAGAAACCAAATTGTTTAGGAAAATGTTGAGAGAAGTAACATGCTTCAAATGTTCAGTCAGAGTACAAGCTTTGATGGACCCCGAATTCAGCTGCTGCTCTATAAGAACAGCATGGTCGGCAGCATTTACTGGCTTACATACGGAATTAAAAAGGCAACAAAACATGTTCATAAATATTTTTACTCCTTTAAGGGCTGTTTTCACTGTGACTTTAGAGATTCAAGACTAACAAATCTCAGCTGGAGCTAATAAAGCCAACACAGCTGCTGTCTCACAGAACAAGGGAGGAGCCATCCAATGCTGACACAGCCTGACCACACCAATGCTGCCCTCGTCCCCGAAAGCAATTAAATCCTCACAGCAAAGCTCCAAAATCTAGAAAAGTCTTCCCTGGACAGGAGATGTTTACGCCAAATGAAGCAAGATCAAGGGTGCTGTTGTGACCGAGGAAATGTTTCGAGCATTGACGGGCAGAAAAGAAGTGGGTCATGGGGGGCAGCCAGGGCACCACTGTATGCTTTCATACTTTCAACTGGTATTTACAAGCTTCAGTTCTGAAAAGAAAAAATCCTTGTGAGAAAGATTAATTTGCGCAAGGCAAACAAAGATGTGATCCCGAAAAGTAAACAGCACTGGGGAGCCCAGGCCAAGCACAACATCTACTCTACTGATATAAAAGAACTCGACTCAATGCAATGAGGATAACTCCCATCGTGAAGACCACCATAGAACACAAACATGCATCCCTGACATCTGAAGAAGCAGAAGAAAATAAATTCCAACAACAGAATGGGGGCGTGTCTTCTTCCACTCGTTTGACCATCCAACCATTAAGATACAACACATTTCAGGAGTCATAAAGAGCTGGTCATCAAGCTCTACACAGGACCTACATCTTATTCATCATCCCAATGACCACAAACTCACCAAGTTAGAGCTGGCCTTTGCAAGCTCTTCATTAAAAGCTTGGAATTACGCCCAGCGATAAAAGTGCATTATGAATCAGACAGCTGATGCCGACAAGATAGGCCACAACATCTGCCAAGATCTCATTACCATAGAAACGACATTGGTGACACTTCATTCCAAGTGGTTGTTTTTAGATGAAAAACACTCAAACTCTCAGTAACATCAACACTGCAGCGGTGAAGCGTCTGAACATTCATCAGAAAATCAAGACTTAATTAACTGTGTAAATATAGTTTGTTTATAATCTGCTGGATTTAGCCATCTCGCTTTACTTAGAACGTCGCTATGAGTATTGTGTGTAGATGTTCACCTGGGAAGCCATGGAACACACAACAGATACACCATATCACATCTCAACATCCCCAACCTGCTGTGACAGAGCCGTGTGGTTAAGGTTTAGGGTTGTAGTTTTGGTGAGGCTTAAGATCAGGTTCTGGATTAGAGTCAGGGTTAGGATTAGGTTCAATTCAGATTAGGGCCTTGGATAAAAATGAGGTTAAGGTTTTGGGTTGAGGTTGAATTCAGATTTGGGGACGGAGTTAAAATTAGGATAAGGTTTTGGGCTGAAATTGCAGGAATCATAGTACAGCCTGAGAGTTACGGTTAGGACCAGAGGAGGAAGTGGTTTTGGGTTGAGGTCAAGATTAGGAGCAGAAATGACTGGTCTTAAAGTGACAGCAATATCTCATCAATTTAATTTTCCATTTTTTGCCACTGATATAATGATGGTTTAATGGACTAATAATGCAGTGGCACCATTTTAAGAAGCCTTATAATATTCAATAAATATTCCATTCTTTATTTATTGTACTTTACACTTATCTCGGTGAAATACTTGTAAATAGTCTGTGTGGTTGGTACGCAATTCTAGAGAGGAACCGACTCACCGATTCTGGTTTTGACCTCATACGCAAAAATTACAATTCTCCAATACAACCTAAATATCAGTCAGGCGCAAAGGCGGGAATACACCAGTCCATCGCAGGGTACCACAGAGACCCACACACACTAACACCTAGGGGACAATTTAGCACAGCCAATTCACCTACAGTATGCGGAAACCGGAGTACCAGGAGGAAACCCGTATAGACACAGGAGAACTTCACAGTGACCCGAGGGGTGACTGAACCCACAACCCTAAATATGAAAATAAACTAGAATACGGAAAAACAGAACAAGCAGAATTTAGTGCGGCGTACTGGTGTATCTGTTATGAACTGGCTTGAAGTGTTTGTGTATCTTGCGCGCTGGAAATTCACATCATGTCCAAAACCTCCGTCCTTGACTAAAGAACACTCATCCCGTCTCATCCAGTGCTGTGAATTCCACGACTTTCCCAGGGAATGGCTTTGGTTTATTCATTGCTGGCTTTGTTTGCAGCATCTGCACTCGCTAGCTTTAACCTCTTTGCTAGATTGTCCAGACTGGGTGTGTTTAGCAGGGTGATGGTGCTTAAGTATTTTGGGAGTCACTCCTCATATTCCTCAAATCCTGAGCCCGTTGCCATGTTTCACTTACTGTGAGGAAAGTCCATACTACTCACGACAGGTTGAGAGTGAGTGTGTGTGTGTGTGTGTGTGTGTGTGTGTGTGTGTGTGTGTGTGTGTGTGTGTGTGTGCACGACTGTCACAAAGTGAATCACTATGCGCCCCACGAGTGTAAATTTGACTGGAACAGAATCTGATATTTGAGACCGATTGGCTGGTCACCGGTCACGGCTGATCGAGCTGAAAAGCGCCAGAACCCGGTCAGCAGTGGAGCGATCGGATCTTTAGAAACTATCCTGACAGGTCTTAATAGGGACATGGTGAGAGTTGAAGTTTCGGGTTCAGATCAAGGTCAGGATGAGGGCCAGGTTCAGAGTTCGATTTTGGGTTAAGCTTAATGTTCTGGTCTGGATTGGAACGAAGACAACATCTCACGGTGACATTTCGAATTAGGGTCAAGGCAAGTTAGGTTTGGAGTTGAGATCAAGGTTGGGGTTAAGATTAGAGTCTAGGTTCAAGTTATGGTTAAAAATAGGTTTAGGATTAAGCCCAGGGGTTAAGGTTGGTCAAAAACCTGTAGATGAATCTGCTTAATGGAATTAACATTAAGTCGCATTCAAGTAACCAAAATACATCTACTTAATGTAAGTAGTGCATCAACAGCGTGACTCACTGCTGTTACTGCACTGACATTGCTCACACTTATCCAGGACCATCTTCGTTATCCAACCAGCCAAAATAAAGCTCCACCATCTTTTCAAAAACACAACTATGCGTCACCCTGCCTTCCTCGGGCAATTGCCATACACTGATTACGAGCTACATGCCCACAAGCTACACTTAATTACTTGAATTACGAAAGGCTATCCTACCAAGGCACGACCTTCCGAAGCCACAAAAATACACAAACACAGGCCAGAACTTGCAGATGCCTGTAATTCCATGTCTGAGCAGTGCTAAAGGACAAGGCAGATGTTGCTGCACTTAAGAAGAGTGAGGGTTGAAGTTGAGGGGGTTCGGGTTTCATTCCAGGAAAGGAACACCATGACGGAGACAAGTGGACACCACCATCCTGGAGGAGTTCTTCAATCCGCCGCAGAGGTGCCAGCTCGGCCTCGAGAGTGCAGGCATCACAAACAAGAAAATGAACTTCCTTCCACCTGCACGTTTGACCTCCACGTCACCAACGGGACCACCACAGGACGTTTATCTGTTGCGCCCCATATTAAGAGATATTTTTAACTTCTCTGGAGCAGGCTCAAGCGTTTACCATTCTCTCTGGGTTCGAACCAATTATTTCTTTCCCTTAACCTTTACCCGATGATTTATCTCCATGACAGGCCGAGTGGTAGAGCGCACACTCGGGCCAGAGCTTGACGAATTGGGCCGAGGCTGCTGTGAACACAATGCGGCCAATTTAATGAAACCTCACTCACTCAAAGCACGCCAGACATTACAGCTCAAGCAAAAAACAGCAGCGTGGGCGGAGGGTGGCGACGCGTGATGAGAGGGACGTTAGGTTCATACCTTGAAACACATCTGGGTTTGGTTACAAGCCCTTCTGACCTGTCTGAGGCTCGACTCCATTAAGTGAATCCATCACTCACTGTGGGATGCCTCAGCAGCTATGTGGGCACTCTTTGGGGGGGCGGGAGCTGGATCGGGACAGCGTGAGGGAATACCGGCACCACCTTCAAAAGGAATGATGCCCACGTTTTGACATGTGCTCATCTCTGCTACAGGTTTGAGAACTTTCACAAGCAGTAAAGACTGAAAATGATATTGGAATCTTATGGCTGTCCTTAGATAACTGCTTAAACCCCTTAGATCTCAGCAGAAGCCTAGACCCTAGACTGACACTCCAGGATGAGAGGCTTATGATCAGTACTGAAACACTTATGAAACCAATTTCACATCCCCACAAAATCCAACTTCTGACAAATTTAATAGCCACAAATTTTATTTAGATCGACTTCACTCCTTCAAATCAACTGGCCAGTCTTCACAACTCCGCACGTGTGCTCCCGTCAGGCTGGAACGAGAACCCGCAGGTCCACTGTGGATGCGGCTTGAGACCCCTCAGAGTCACTTCCCTGCACAAAAATTGAATTTCCATGAAGTTGAGAACGTCTCAACGTGTTTACTTTAGATTTCATTTCGCTGTAATGCGAGTTAATTAAATTTGGTCCTCGCTTCCAGACTACAAATATCCCTGATCACAGTTCCCATATCAGCGCAACCCAAAGAGGGTTTATTAGTCAAGGCCGGTCCACACCCCAGACACTTACATCACACAGCAGATTACTCCCAAAACCCACATCGGTATGCCTCTCATGTGTTGGAGCTTGTCTTTCAGTCAGAGGTGTAACCAAACATCTCACAGTGATCATTCCCTCCTCTGACAGAGCTGACAGCCCTTAATATCCCTAACTCTCGTATCAGAGCCTTGGGTTTCGCAGCTCCCAACTGAGAGAAAATAAAGATTAAAACTGAAGTTTCAAAATAACAGCTTCGACCACTCTCTGCAACACCGCTTTCATCAACGGATTTTCCCCCATTAAAAAAAAAAAAACGGAATATCGCAGAAGAGTCTGCTGGTAAACATTACCAACCTGGCAGCAAGGGTTCGCAAACAAGCTGGATTCACCAATTCCTCATGGACATCACAAACTGCACTTCAATACAACTCAAGGTTTTCTTCATCAACGCGCCTCCATCACTTCTTCTGTACATCACTAATGCAACAGGCGTCCATCACACTCTCCCAAATGATAATGGGGCGGTTTGAGATGATTTAAAGGATGCAGAAAGACGAGATCTTCCATTCCAGCCTCATCAAGGAGAACTAGAGCTCATTAAGCATTTCTTCGGAGAGTTACATAAAGCATTCCTCGCTCGAAGCTGGAGCAAATAAGCTTTTTAAAAACGTAGACCACTTTAAAAAGGTCAGCAAACGAAGGGAGCTGCTGAGAAGTAAACGTGTGCGAGACACTTTCGCTGCGAGACGTACGTGTTGGTTGAGCTGCTGCAGATGATCCAAACTGACATTCAACCCCAAAGCGTTCGCTTCAGTGCTAAACGACTTCTATTAAAGCACACTCAGAACACCAGTCGAGAAGAGCACGCCAATGATCCCCGGCCTGGAAGAAGTTCTTAACCACGCAAGTTACACGGTGAATCATAGCTGAAGAACTTTCCTCCACCTGACTGCAAACAGCCACCTGCAGAAGGGATGGGAATTCACACCTTCACGGGTTATGAATTTATAGAAATGTAGTACAGTATAACCTCAGCACTCCTGAAAAAGCCACGTGTCCAAATGTTTGTGGACACTACTTCAAACTGTTCTACTTTTTAGCTGAACATATTGCCAACATGGACATGCAAATGCACACAGTTTGTCTAGACCTCAGGGACACATTTTAGGCCCCCGGTTTAGCTAAATATGCTCCTTCTCAGCTTCACTATAGTATCTCTCATTGTTACGAGGGCGGGAATCAAATCAAACCAGGACCTTTTGAATCAGAAACAAATTGATTTGCAAATTAGTGGCAAATCTGATTCACTTGATTCACAAATGTCCCAAAGTGATTCAATTCCCGAGTCCTCTTCTTTCGGCTGCTCCCTTTAGGGGATCATCTGCCTTCATCTTGCACTATTCCCTGCCTCCTCCCACTGCTACACCAACCATCTCCATGTCCACCATTCAATTCCTGAGTCCATTTAAAAACAATTTACATATTTCACTTAGTTTTTTTTTTTTTTTTTTTTATTTCAGCTCCAAATAACTGCATCTCAAATCCAAGCTTGAGCTGTGACCGAAGCATTACTTATGCTTCTCTCAAGAACCTACAAATATATTGTTCAAATGTTTTTAAACTAGATTGTTGAAGCTTTCTGATGGTGTGTGTGTGTGTGTGTGTGTGTGATAAAAAATAAAACTGGTCTTGACCAAATTAGATATTTGCCCCTGCCAGCGGGAGTTATGACTCCAGTGAGTGAAAGATTGATCTCAACTTTATATGAATCAATGTCAGACAATTCAAATGAAAAAAATAACCCCCTAATTGTTATGAGGATGACATGCAGCTCTATCTCCCTCTTAAGCCTGGGGAGAAAGGCTCGCTGGATGTCCTTGCAAATCCTCGGCAAAAAAAAAAAAAAAAAAAAAAAAAAAAAAAGTTAGACATCATAACTTTTTAAATGCGAAGCAAAACTGACATCATTACCTTTGAAAACCCTGTTTTTACTGCTCCGATCCCAGTGCGCTGGGATCAATATCAGTAAACGTACACTCGCATGCAAATACCTTGGCATGAATTCGGACTGTTCTTACATTTGGGAAGTAAATACAGAGTATTGTCCAGGGCAGCTTTTAACTTCTGGAAAAAACAAAACTTGATTTGTCTCAGAAGGTCCTGGAAACAATTCATGCATTCATCTGCTCCCGTCTCGATTACAGTAACTCGCTCCATCTTTTGGCTTCAGTTGGTGCAGCCTGACGTGTCTGCAGCTGCTTCAAAATGCTGCCAGGCTTCTGACGGGCACCAAAAGGGAGAATCACTCCTGTACTCACTTACCTGCACTGGTGTCTGGTGAGAGACTGATTGAATTTAAGGTTGTAAGGATGTACGTGGTATGGCATCCAGTTATAGCGGAGTTGCCTTAAGCCATTCCATGTTCCCAAACGTGAGGGAATTTTCTGTTACGGCACCTAAACTTCCAAGAAACCAAAGTGCGTCTTAGAATAAGAACGTTTTCGGGGTCGTTATCTGGGCAGCCGGTGGCCTGGTGTTTAGGGCCATTGACGTGCCCTTGAACAAGGCACTTAGCTCTCCAGCTGCTCCCCGGGCACTGAGTATAGGGCTGCCCACTGTTCTGGGCATGTGTGCTCACTGGCCCCTAGTGTGTGTGTTTCACTTTGTGGATGGGTGAACTGCGGAGGAGAAATTCCCGTGTGCAGCACAGTGGGTCCATGTTACGTTAACATCTGGATGTACCTTAATTTGCTTCAGTGCACTGTGTAGCACTTTTGTTTACACAATGTCTTGTCTAGTCCCTGTAGAGAAGTACTGCCAATAGAATAGGACTCAAATGAACCCAAGGCCAGAAGTGGGCTAGAGATACAGCTGACCAATTACTCACAAATCAAATCAAAACACAATGAAAAGAAAAAACTAAATCATAGTGGTCATTTCAGGTTTTCATTCAATAAAAAAATAAATCTATAAATAGCCATGTGTAAATAGTGTGTGTGTGTGTGTGTGTGTGTGTGTGTGTGTGTGTGTGTGTGTGTGTCCTACATTATTTCACTATCAGAGTTGTACCCTTTCATAGAAAAATGATCCCAGCTTTGAATCAATGCAGTTCGACTTGGATAGGGCCCTTAAGACACCCAAGGACACTTTACAATCAGCACACTCCACAATCACAATCACACCTCATCACTCAATCAACACACACACCAGTGAGAAGCGGCAGGATACTCTACTGGAAACGACTGTCCACCTGGAGGCCTGCAATGAGCACTAGGAAGGGGTCATTAAATGAGCGTGACAAACCACACCTATGGACATACATTTGCTCTCTCTCTCACAGTTATTAGAATGTTGGAGGAAACCCACACAGACATGAGAAGAACCTGGAAACTCCACCCAGACAATGCCTTGAACCCAAGGCCCAAATGCTGGGAGGTGAACGTGAACCACCAATCCACCATCAGTTTAGCACGAGTCGATGAACAATGTTGAATTAATTGTGACATTGGTTTGAGGTCACTTTGCTCAACAATAGCTAGAGGGGCATAAAGCCCCCCAGCATTTAGCCGTGGAGCCGTAGAACTGGTCTCTGGGATTACCGTGCTCCAGCCAACACTTTTGGAACAAGTTGGGGACGAGGTGTGGTGATCAGCAACAGTGCGAGGATTTGATTGCATTCAATGACAATGTTCCAAAATCAGATGCCCTAATACTTTTGTACAAACAGCGTGGTTTGTGCCATCTCAAAGAAAGTCTGGGAAAGAGAGGGTGTCGAGTGAAGTGGTGGGAGGGGTAAAAAAACGGGGTCCGGTGTGAGAGCCACACACTGACAGCCTAAAGTAACACTGTGTAGATGGTAAAATGTAACCGAGGAAAAGCGAGGCTTCGAGCATCGTCGAGGGCAGAGAAGAGACGATGAATGAGCAGGGGTCCCCATACTTTCATCCATATATAAGGTATTTTGCATTGCAAGTGGCATTTGAATTACATCTGGAGAGCAATTCGTTCTGACAGCTGTACCCTATAGGATACACAGACAATAATTGGCAGGCTGTCAACAGAATGAATGGAACGTAATGAGAAGTGTCCGATTTGATTTTTTCCCCCCTGTTCTCCACCCAAACCAGAACGACTATGAGCTCAAGGGCGTTTAACGCGGCAGTTTATAAGAGTGTGTCGGTTGGAACAGAATGTTCAATAAAGGATTTATTGTCCTGTTCTCCCGGCGCTACTGTTCTGAACAGCAAGTCAAACACGCAGATGATTCCACCGATATCTCGACATGAAGCATCTTAGGTTTGGAAGGCACGGTGTGTGCAAGGATAAAACTGGGCAAAGAACAATACTTGACTGCTTCAAGAGGACTGCCCTTCATGCTTTTAGAACACATTCACCCCCCCCAACCATAATCATGACCACCATCTCACCTCCCATAAGGCCCTGGGATTTCTGCGTATGGAGAACGTGGACGGAATCCTAAAACTGGAGGTATAAAAACGGAGTTGGGAGAAATGTGTGACGGAATGCATTTAAATCCTCACAGCAATGGTCCAAAAAAAAAAAAAAAAACAAAACAAAAAAAAAAAAAAAACAAAGAGCTGGTGTCCCAATACTTTTATAAATATATTAAGGTTTACAAAACAAGACCCATATTTGAGCAAAGCCAGCACAGATAGTATAAGTGAGGCTTGTGCCCAAACACTAATCTCTGATGCAAGATATGCATATTCTGAGAAATATTTTTGCTCTCAGTTCTGGATCCACCATCACTTCACCCCCAACATCACAAAAACGAATCCAACATGAGCTAATAAACATCAAAGATTAAAGCATGAATAATTATGATGATGCTATTTTATTGCACAGAGGAGCAAAACGAGAGGAAGCACCTGTGCAATGGCACTAAACCAGTCGAGCCTCTTGCCACTTCACACTGCCTTGTAAGTCACAGACAAAGCTCTCAAAGGACCAATTATGCGCTCTGTAGAGTTTTCCTCCCTTTAGCCTATTCCCGTCCAGGCATTTCTGATGCAGAGGCGTCTGTTTCACATTACCGGCTGAAGCTCGGCTCCATTTTTAGGGAGAAGAATTTCTCTGAGCTCAAAAGGCTGAAACATCAGCCGCAAATCAACAATGCTACCACCACCATGCAGAAGGAGGAGAGTCTTCGGAAACATGGTCACGGTTCCCAGGAGGGTTTGCTTCATTTGTAAATTGTTCAAAAACAATAATAATAAAATAAACGACTCAAAATGAGGCATGGGAACCCACCAAGAACACCATCCCTTTTTTCAGAGAATGGTCCAAACAAACATTTGGCCAGAGTGGTATGATGTGGACAGGAGAGCAGCCGCTATTCTCAACCCAAGCTGAGAGTCTCTGCAGAAGAAATGGTACAGAGATACCCAGCGAGCGTCCACACACACACACACACAGGAAACAGACGCTAGATGCTCATGAACAGTTATCAGCCTTCAGATCAGCGCAAGCTGTATCTACAACAACAACAACAACAACAACAACACACAGAGTCCCTAAAGCACCACACACTCTGCATACCAACCCATGACTGCTTTCAACTACGCATCAAGTACATACAGTACATTTTGTCAAACGTATCATCGATGCATCACATTGTCCACCTAGTCCATCGCAAAAGCAGGTAGGAGGCTTCAGGTGTTCCACAACCAGTTTTGAGGTTCGTTTGAGGTCCTCGTCCTGCTGGAACCCAAGTGGTGAAAACCACAGACCTACATTCTATGAGAAGTGTTCTCCAGTGAAACCAGTAAATCAAAGTAGTAAGGGACTGTTACAATGGGTACGATGGAAAAACTCCCGTATGTGGCTCAGAATTACCGTATTTTCCGGACTATAAGCCGCTACTTCTTTTCCACACTTTAAACCATGCGGCTTATAACGAGGTGCAGATTTCTCTGTTTATATGCCGTATTTTCCAGACTATACCCCGCACCGGACTATAAGCCGCACCCTGGAAAATAAAATATATAAGAAACGGCACCTCATTATAAACTGCACCTCGTTATAAGACACATGGTTTAAAGCGTGGACAAAAAGTAGCGGCTTATAGTCCGGAAAATACGGTACGTCAACACTTTTGGTTCGAAATGGCCTTAAAGCTGCAGCAAAATCCTATGCAAGCAAACTTGACACCAAACTTGCCTTGGAGCGTGTTCGAGGCTGGGTCTAAAAACAGCCCGATCCATTACTTTAAAATGACAAACGATCTCATCAGTTCATCAAACCGAAAAACAGGGCCTTAAGTCATTTCCAACGGAGACGGTGGGATTCCCGCAGCCCTGACATTTCACAGTACAGTAGAAGCCCGAGAAACAGAACAACGTTGTCTTTATTGTCTTGACAATTTGCACACTGGAAAAGCGCTGGAGGCCCCTGGTCTAATAAAACGGTGCCGAAATCTGCTGACCTTCTCCGCAAAGGGCCATCTCATGACACTCGCTCTACACAGGGCTCCCTTCAAGCCAAGAACAACTCCACTGCTTCATTAGGTCACGTACAGCAAAACCGAGGAGAAAGAACACAGGAAGGTCCCAACAACTCGTGCTATGACACTACTTTGAAGTCCTGATGTTCAAGGTGGAGCTTTCGTGAATTACTCAAACATCTGGTGAGATGAAAGCACGGGGCCAACCGTAGAGCTGAACTACTCGAGTATTTATTGGACAGCTCCTCCGTGTCTCCAAATACAGCCTCGTTCAAAAGCGAATGCCAGGCAAAATTAGTGCAGTGGTCATCAGTGACCATATGTGGAATGGGATTGAGCAACAGTACTGGCATCATATCTACTGGAAGGAAAAGAAAACACAGTCAAATGAACCTTGACTGAGATCGGTTTCTCGTAAAGGTCTCGGATCAAATATTTGCAGAGGCCAACAGCAAAACTACCTTCGCAAACGGGGGAAAAAAAACTGAAGCAACACTAAAAATGTCCTAAATAACAACCTCTTTGATGTAATGACTATGTTTTATGCTGGACAGCGAAACAGTCTCCGGCATGCGGGAGTCCATATTTGGTACCTTATAATAGTGGACGAGGACTCTCCTGGGACAATAATGTCATAAAAGCTTCAGCTGCAGCTTGTGATCTTGCGTTCTCACCGCGTGAGCACAGCACCTGCAACGGCCTGCTTTCTCACAGCTGCGCAAATTCTTCCGCCGATCCCTCGCTGGGTATTTAAGCCTTTGCTTTTAGAAAATAGCTTTGATCAAACTGTGAAAAACACGCAACTCATAAAAAGGGTGGTCTATAAAAGAAATCTCAAATATTCAAAACGTGCGGGTCAAGCTTAGCCGCGGGTCACGATTTACGGAGGGAAAGTCGAGGGGATCGCAAGAGACCACTCCACTATTTTCAAATGAGTGAAAAAGCCTTTGTTGACGCCGCCAAGTCCAGAGCCAGAGATCCAAACACAAGTGCACGATAACATAAATGAAACCTGACTCAATCCGCCGTAAAATAAAGGCGAGGCATCTGGACGGCGTCCAAAGTCCAGAAAAACCCACCCCCCGCACACTGCATCCCCTCTCAACAGAACAGCCCTCTGGACTGCACTACATTTCAAGTCCAGCATCATAAATCTGATCACAACACTTCTCATTACCATATCCAAATCACCTCGTTTATTACAGCCCTTAATTCAGAAAAGGCTTATGAGCGCTTTTCCCTCCCCAACGTGGGACGGCCTGGCTGGCCTGACGTGATTTCCGTAATGGGAATTTTTTTAAATGGGAAAAGGAGAGTGGAGGAGAAAAGGCTTGTGCATTTTAGCTTGACAGCACATCAAGTCATCAGCCTTGCCTGATGGACGCTGTGGCCTTCATGTGGTCAACAGAAGGTCCCGTATGACGTTCTGACACGGGCTGCAATCTTAACTCCCTCAGATAGCTGGTGTGATGGACGCGGGTTTCGTAGATATGATTTATACTGAAACAAACATCTGGAGGGGGTTTAAAATCCGAGTACACTCGGATTTGTACGTATGCATCTTAGGGTGTGACCGATCCCTATTCCCTATTCACATTTTAGTGCACTAATGAGTGTCTGAACCGTAACGTGGACCTCTTGATTTTTGAGGGCACTATAATCTCCCACAATTCAACGTGGCTCACTACAGAAGCTGGAAGTGGATCGGAATTCTGAGCAAACAAGCAACACAGCGGAACGGATGGAGCCGAGGACGTTTGCTCATATAGCTGCTGAATAAGCCAGTGATGCTTATAAGCTGCGAGCCACTGGATGCTGTGAAGTTCAGACGTGTTCTGTAACGTTTAGCTCATTAAATGGGAGGTTTATGTTTGTAAGCAAAGACACGGATTATTCCACGAAGAGAACAGAGCTTTACTAACTTTAATTCAGAATTCAGATTGTGTGTGGGTGGAGCTTAAACACAGCTCACGTGTTACTTTATGCAAGTGGTGCTGATGTGTGATGACTAGTGAGGCCTAGTGAGCGGGTAAAAATTCAGTTCTGCTGTGTGTGTGTGTGTGTGTGTGTGTGTGTGTGTGTGTGTGTGTAACATCAGCTCAACTGATGATTTAAATAAATAAAATAAAAAATAAGGTCAATGCTGCAACATAGGAAGCAGCCAGTCAGATGCTTTTCTGCTTCCTAACTTGCTCGCACCTCACCGAGCCCGGCCTCTACAGGTCCCCCCCCCCCCAAACATTCATTCTCAATCATTCTGAGCGGCTGGGACGCCTGCGGATACTGGGGTGGGTGCATTTTCTTTAAGGTAATGCACAGAGGTTGCATAGGCCTGCTCGATGCACGAGCCTCAAAATCTCACACACACACACACACACACACAAACTTCAAACCTAATGTTTCAGTAAAACCATCCAATCTGCCAGAAGTGTGCTTGATACACAAAAATTGCTTCCACGAAACCACTTCAATTACATTGTTTGAACACAGAACCAGAGAAAAAGGGAAGACTGGGCACGTTTGCGCATCGTTTAGCTTTAACCCAAATCCAATAGTCGCTCTTTTCACAAAGACGGCTGCAGAACCTTTCAACGTCACACTCGCACCATATGCTTTGCGGCAATTATGAACGCGAGAGGCCACACACACACACACCAATTCAGTCTTCTGAAGCTGAAACTGTTTCATCCCAATAAAGTTAACATTTACTTTCCTGCCCTTAACGTGGTCCATGAGCAGACATTGTTGGGGGGACATTTCAATCCAGCGAAGCTCACACTGCCCTGACTTTGCCACCCAGGAGGCACTGGATTGGTGCAGAAATTCCAAGCTCCCTCCCACCGTAGTAAGTCCACACTCCCACTGCTCCACAGACATGTTCTCATTACAAGACCATGTCTGGGCCCACAGGACTGATTAAACCAACACACACACCTGCTGGAAACACTTGGACTAGATGCATCTTCTGACCACAGCCTACACAGCTAGATGCATCAAGCACTGCAGCCTAAAACATAATCCAGAGGAAAACAAACAATAATAAAAGTATGACACGTAACACTCACCGTTACAGGAGCTAGTTTGAGTGACGGAATCAGACTTTTCTGCACACCAAGAAAAACAAGTCCTTCATTCCTTGTCAAATCATGAAAATAGGAACTGGTCTGACTCCAGAACCTCCCTCATGCAATCGAAATTGCAAGGTTCAGCGAGCTTCAACCTTTAATTTCAAAACAAAAGGAAATCAAGCCCACTGAGTGAGAAGCTCTCCATCCAGGGACCCCTGCAAGCGCGTTAAACACCAAACGACACGTTTCAAACTCCGCCAGCAGCGAAGTCTCGACAAACACCGCTGGGCTGAGGCCAGGCACAATTACCGTTTATTCAAAATAGAGATTTCCCAGTGAGAAAGGTCAGTGAAATTACATTAGTACGACTGAATTACAGATTTAGCCAATGAGCCTGAACAACATGCAGGCCTATCCAACAAAAACAGATTGAATTCGTGCTCAAATAAAACCTCTGGCTTTGAGAAAGCATTTCACACAACGAAAAAGGGAAGGATTACGCTTTTACAAGGCATGTTAGCAGATTTGTGGACGTTAAAAAACAAAAAAGGCTATATTTTTCCTTATTCCCATGTTAGATTTCTGGTTTTGTACCCATTCTGACAGAGTGTTCAGTACAGCTCGACTGCAGCACTGGCAGGTCCATCTGGCCATTATAAAACAGCGACCTACTCAGAGTCAGCACAACTCAATACATGATTTAAGTCACTAGTCAGGACTCAACCAGACGGGATGCACAATTATAACACTGTCCGGAAAAAAGCAAGCAAGTAATGTTTCCGTCCACGATTACGCAAAGAACGATGGCGTAGTCGACCAGGATCAGGGGCAGCATTGAAACGAGCAGATTGGAGAGATTGTATCTGCTGAAGCTTCAGCACAAAAATATCAATATTTGTATCTCGGGATGTAAACAGAGTGCAAATGTGTGCTGAGGCAATATCGTTTATATCGAGTTTTAAAGTTTTGAATCGTTCTGTTTCAATCTTGCGCCTTTTTTCGCTCTGCTCCCCTCTGACCCTATTCACACTCATCTACACACGATGAGGAGGGTACGAAGAAATGTTCAAATTTCAGTAAATATAGCAAAAGAAGGAAGTGGAAGGATTTCACGTTCATATAATTTATATATCAAATATATCAGGATATCATTTGTCCATATCGCCCAGCCCTAATTCAGTACATCCCCAACATCAACCATGCATCTGGGAGTACAAACACTCCCGACAGTTGTGCGAGGACATAATGCAGGAGTTGTAGATCCCACCAACTATGGATTTGGCTTTTCGGGACGCTGGAAGCAACACCGGGACATCCGCAGGGCCCGGTCAATGGCAACATGTGTGGATTCCATGAATTACAGCTTGATACAGCAGCATTTGTTTGCAAAAAAACTAGCTTCAGGAGGTAATTCTAACCGTTCCACGTCGTCTTTCTAAAACCACACTGGGATCTGGACCAACAGATGAATCTTCGGTACTGGAAACAAGTGTAAGATCACTACTTAAAAAGGGGATGAATTATGAAGCTGGGATTCGGCTTCAAAACATTAAAACGCGGAATGAGATTTGACTTTCGTGGCACAAGCCAAGTCCACCTCAGGAAGAGCACTACTCATTTCCATCAATTACTAACTGCTGCACTTCTCTGTGCCATCCAAAAAGCATGTTAGCGGGAGGGAGCCATTCATCACTGGGCTTTACTGTACCATCTGGTTACGAGACGGTTTTACTGTGTATGGAGTCTATATAAGAGGCAAGACTGAGCAACACAGTTACTCGAATGAATAATTCAATAAACAGCCTGCACTCGTTTATGCTGTGCTTCTTTACTGTTTATCACTAATTAATCCATTACCACGGAAACATGAAAAGTGTGTTAATCTGAGTAGTTATTATATCGCGTAGTGACTTGGACTGCTGGTCCGAACCCAAGTGTAGGCACACAGATTTGGGAACCCACTCGCCTGATAACCCTTCAACCAGAAGCTACCCGAGACGCCGAGAGGTTGCGGAAATGACCCGCATTTCAAAACGGCAACCGGACAAACATAATGGCATCCAAACGGGCAGGAAGATGTTTTATGCATTTTATCATCATCACCCTCCCAGAGTGCTCAAAGCGTCACACATGTAGGAAATCATCCTAAATTCATGAGTTTCCTCTAAAACAGATGGAAGAGAATCTATAATTCTAATGAGACCCCGTTGTGCAATGACCTTTTCCCGACTGCTGTTGTGTCAGAAATAGTCCAGAGTCCTCGCTTTTGGTTTTTTTTAGAGAGTTTTTAAGCCTGGCAAGAACGTTAGATCATCTGTCCATTCAACAAACGTGGAGTTTACCCATCAGCATCGGAACGGCATATCCAGACAGTAGCGAAAAGCAACTGCAGCCCTTTCAATCCGAGACGACGACCTCATGACTTTTTCCCGTAATGGCAATCCTGAGCTTTCCATGGAAGAGAAACTGGACAGGCCTCGTTTGTTCATGTTCCAGTGAAAGCGGTCCAGATAAGAGGAGCCGATTTACCAAAGCTCCACTAATAATGGGCATACCCAACAGCAGCACTACAGAGCAACAGTGCGTGTCGAGTGACGTTCCAGCTTCCAGCGCTTTTCAAATTTGGCACGACATGTGGCACTTCATACTGCTTCACACTTCACACGCTGGTTCATACCAATGACCGTAAAAGCCCAATGTCTCTCAAAAGTGAAGCCGCCATCAGGTCTACAACGTCTACTGACTGGGAATGGGTGGGGTTAATGACCATAATGCAACCAATCATTGCAATGGCAAGACGGCCCACATTCAGTCAGACATTTCTTCTCTACACTGTATTTGCATGGTTACTTCTCCCTGTGCTGATATTGCAAATGTTCTCTAAAGTTAACCAGCTTTATTCATAAAAGGCAGGGTTATCATAAGAAGGAGGAGACTATATGATTTGAGAGGGCACTGCCAGGCTTACCCAATCTGTGGGCAGGACGAACCAAATGAGCAGGTCTTTACTCCAAACTTCGGAACTATGTTGGATCACTGGCTTCTGGTGAAATGTGGCCAAACTTTCTGTATCTTTTAATATGTAAATATATAATTGAAGGAAAAACAACATATTGGAATGTCAGTTTTTCCAACATCATACAGCTCTGAGAATAAAACACCTTCAGTTCATAAAATAAACACAAACTATCCCGCTCCAACCCACCTGAGCATGGATTCTACAGGAGCTCGGAAGGAGCTCTGTGGTATCTGACACCAACACACTAGCAGATGCTTCAGAATCCTTCAAGTTGGGAGCCAGCACCGATCAGACTTCCCGATAAACATCGAGAATCTGTTAGCAGGTCCGAACCTACTGTGGTACAATCGGACTTCAGTCGGCCTGATTGGCAGAGAAAAGTTCAGACTGTGTTTAAAATAGAGCTCTGCACCAAAATTTGGCGAGGCAGGCAGGTAGGAAGGGTACACTGTGCAGTCGGAGACACTGATTAGATCAGCCAATCAGAGGGAGCCTGATCTGCTGCACCATTTAAGATAGAATGGATCATTTGAATACAGAGCAGCGATTACGGGGCAAAGTTCAGCTTCACGGTAAAGGAAGTTCTCATTATTGAAGAGAGAGGAGATTAAATTCTGCTTGTGACCCTGATGATCAGGAAATTATGATCAGGTTAGCAGTGGGCTTCTAAAAAAATGGAACTACTATACATGAGGAATGTTGATAAACAGTGTCTCCATTTTCAGATTTTAATATATCTGACGATAAACGGTGATGACTGAACTGCGGCACAATCGCAATAATACACAACGCTCGTGCTCACGTTACAGCAGCACCAATACCTCACGTTACGCGGGTTATTGCCCAAGAAATCCGGAGCCGTGAACTAGAGCAGGGAAAGGAGTCGAAAAGGATGCACCGCCACATTGAAAACATACATGTAGACTCCACCCCAACCAGTATGAGACACGCAACACGGAGAACTCAAACAGTGAGACAACCGAGCAAGTCCAGCAGCTTGTCCTGAAGAAAAATGTTTTCCAACATTCATTAAAATAATCCAGCACCAACTTGAGCTCTGTATAACGTTCCACACACAATTCCCAAATAATGTGTAGAGCTAAATGGTCACCACCCAAATGACCTTCTCCCATCGCTCAAGGGTCCAGCTCCGAGGGTTGAATGCCTTTGAAAGTAATAAATACTTTCAAAAAGGGAAGGGGGTGAACATGGGAACCACCACTGACCGGGAGCAGCCCTTGCACTGGCTTGGAGATATCTGGTGGTCAGGACTTTAAACCATTTGTCTTGCATGACTAGAACCGGTGTTATTCACATCACCAAGGGGCCCAGTGCCGGGGCCAATGTGCCCGCAGAAATCTTTAAACTGAACTAAAAGCTTAAATCCATCTTGGTTTACCTCCGTTTGATGGCTTGGCGCGGCCAGGAGACGTGGAAGGGGAAAAGGGCACTGTTAACATCTACGCCTCAGCGATCAAGAAATTTTCTCCTGTCATTTCAGGACATTTAAGGGCACCTGCCTTTCCTTTAAAGGACATGAAAACTGTATTAAATTGTCACCTTGATAAAGGTGAGACGAGCCTTGTATGAATGAAACTCCCTCTCCTGTAGACATTTCTAGGACGAGGTATGACAAGCACTTCCATCCAAACAATGACATATGAAGGTTTCAAAGAGTAGGACGGAAGGAGAATTACCGGCGTACGAAAAGCAAAGCTTCGGCATGTTTGTCTAGAAGACTCACTTCACTGCACGCATAGATCAAGTGAAAAATGGTGACTAAAAAGAAGCTGAAATTGAAAAAGTCAATCTAAAATTAAAATCAAAACAGGAGCTCCCATTTCACCATGACTCGCAGACAGTGCAGACATCTAAATCCCATCAGAAATGTCACAAAGAGGAAAAGGGGCACCGTCTATCCTCCGTTTCTAAAAACGAATGAACTGGGCCGCACAGAAAACCGGGACGGAAGCCCGCAGCCTACGTTCTGCATACTCACATTTCCGTGGTTAGTAAAGCCATGCTTTCTGGCTATCCTGTTGGCTTCCTCCTCTCCTCCAGCGACGTGGACGGCCCATGTGTTGGTGTAAACCTTCTGCCCTAAGGACGGGATCACCTCAGAGGTCAGGAGAGTCAGCAGCGTGGCAAGAAGCAAGGAGGCCAGTCGGAGCTCCATCAGAGAGGGTGGAGGTCACAGAAACAGGAAGTCCTGATGCGACCAAGTTCCCCCCAAACGGCAGCTTTTAGTCAGGTGCGAAAAGCCCTGCAAAGACAAAGAGTGAGAAAAAAAAAAATTACGTTAGTTCTGGGAGACATTTTACACGACCGTCTATTTATCAGCTCATCTGACCAGTGTTAATGCTGGACTGTGAACAGTCCACCAACCAGAATCGCCCAGCCGTCAGCATCCTGTGAGCCCAGATGAAGGACTAGAGGACGACCAACACAAACTGTGCAGAAAACAGATGAGCTTCTGTCTCTGACTTTACATCTACAAGGTGGAGACACTCGGTAGGAGTGTCTAATAGAGTGGACAGTGAGTGGACACAGTGTTTAAACACTCCAGCAGCACTGCTGTGTCTGATCCACTCATACCAGCGCAACACACAATAACACACCACCACCATGTCAGGGTCAAGTATGGAATATACGGACTAGTGTTAAATTTAACTTCAACACTAAGGACTGGTTGAAACCTGGACCAAACAAACAAACAAACAAACAAACAAACAAACCTCTCCATTTTGGCACCTTTACATCTGTAAGAGACATGAGAACCAGAACGAGTGAGCAGAGGAATAAAGACACATCAGGGTTGAATTGCACAGTCATCTGGCCAAACGCTCAACTCACCACAAAAAAAAAAAAAAAGCACTTCCCTAACACACACACACACACACACACACACACAGAGTTCAGAGTCTGCACAAAGTCCACTGCGGCCAAGCAAACATGACTCATGCACGTAGCGCTGAACCTGCATGAAACCTCTGCCAGTATTCAAACAATCAGAGTGGAACAGACCATCCTAAGAAGAAGCTGGTTTAAAAACAAAATGTCACATTTGTCCATTTGTATCTATGGAAGTGTTTAGATCAATTTAAACCATGTACGTTTAAAGCAAGTCTGAAAGAGCAGGAAGAACTTAATTTTTAATACTTATTTCTCTGATTAAAAGCGCTTTTGAGCAACGCAGGGGCCTAAGATTTCCACAAAGACTCATTATTTCAGGTGTTTTTTGGTTTGTTATTTTTTAGAAAAAACACCTAAAAATGGGAAAGGTATTTTAATAACAGAAACTACATATAAATCAGTTAAATGCAAACTTGGGCTTCATAAAGGTGCTGCAAACTGACTTAAATAAGCTTAAATTTGTTAACCACGTTGAAACGATAGACGGGCAACACAAAAAAATATAATCAGGACACTGATCTCGACTTCCATGATACACGGTATTTTGACATGCAGACACAGAAACAAAGATTCTTAAGTACTTTCATCATGATTACAGTGACTTCATTCATTTATCGAATTAAACATAACTAATTTCACTCTCTGTAACGAATCTTACACTTCAGTGTTTAAACAATGACGATATCCATTAGCGACACATTTCGTTACCCTGATACCACCACATTGCCCCAAATGAACTTCTTACATTTTTGGAAGATAAAATGCTAAATTGTAAGGTGTCCATAATCATTTTCATCATTCATCTATTAAATATTTGCCACATTAGTCGATTTGATTACCTTAAAAGTGACGTTTAACACTATATTCACACACACACACTCACACTCACACACACGTTTTGTTGCAGCAGTTCCATTGCAATGTAGGTTATGCACAACAGCCGTACTTGCAAGGCATGAAATGTTGCATAAGGAAAAATTAAGCCAGGTCATGCTACGACTTGTTTGATACAGAAAATGACTGTTTGCATTTTTCCTTAAACAGATCTACCAGGCGAATGTGCCTAATATCAATAACTGTACGTCAATCTAGCATTTATATCCCGATCTGGTGGATCCACTGAAAAATCCTCTATTTTAGATGCAGAAGAATTAGCAGTTAGGAATTAGCATTTGCACCCATATTTGTGCTTCATTTTTGAACTTCCTCTCTGAAAGCTCTACACCCTCCAAAACGAAACTACTACTTTTAGAATTTCACAAAAACAAGGAGTTGGAAATACTATACCATATCGGAATTGTGTTGCCAGTAAACATAGCACTCATGGGCAATAAATAAATAAATAAATAAATAAATAAAATCAGCCCAAAGAATCATCATCAGTCTCCTTGTCTACAGAGAATTGATAGCAGCCATCGCCTCCAGTGAAACTCGCCTGAGGGAGGAGAGGAGAGCTGGCATTGCCCCGAATGAGTCATCTGAAACACCGATGCACTCCTTCGGGAGTTTATTCTAGTCCGTAAATTACCTATGAGACCTGAAGACTTGAGGCAGCGGCAATTGATTTTCCAGGTTAGAGGTATGCAGAGTCGGTGCCTCATTTTACTGCATTTAGCAGAGCGATGCTGAAGAATGTTAACTAAATTGCCCAGCTTATTACGAGAGACTGACATTTTTCACTGAGCAGCAAACCCCCCTGAACAGTGCAGGAGTTCAACAGCTTCCCAAAGAAATTAATAAATAAATAACTTCTGTATAAAAAAGAGAAAAGAAAAAAAAAACAAAAATGTGAACTGGCAGAAACGTCAGCTGCCTCTCAGTCTAAAACTGGGAGTGGTAAAAGATGAGCCCTCGCGCCATCCGTTAGAAACAGGCCGGGCGTCTTCTGGACGGAGCTTCCTGCAGAAAGCAGCAGACTGAAGATGAATTGAACTACTTCAGAAGCTGAGGGCAGTCCGTTAGAATCCGATCGTGTTTGCTCAGTGTAATCATTTAAGAGCTATTAGCCTGCAGGTTGATTGCACAGTTTAATGAGCGGGAGGGGAAAACGATAAATACAGCCAATGTTCACATTCGCAACGTCCTGGAAAATCCTTTCGCTCTGATGGAGGACTGATTCGCCATCGTGCACAAATACCTTTAATTGCTCCGAGGTGGAGCACGCGAGCTAGCGGACGAGTTGATGGAAATTCTGAAGAAACAAGAGTGAACAGTCTGTTGTGAAAACCTTGTCTTGCTTCTTGCAGGCATTTCAACGACATTCGTTTTGATTACAACAGCAGTGCTAAACCCGATGATCTACTGCACAGGAAGTAACCATCAGCCAAAGCCATCGGCATGCGACTCTTCAGCTGACGATTCGCCTCACGGTCGTTTTGCATCAAGTGATGATGCGTGATCGGTAACATACAAAGGAAATAAAGGTCAAGGGGTGTAAGGGACATGTAAGAACGCAGTTCACGCCCATAAACAGCCAGAAGATCCAATAAGAAAGTATCATTTTTTCAATTTTGCTCAGCTTCAAAGAATGCAGCCCCATAAGAGTGATGGTCAAAACTCGTTATGAACAGGTGTAGATACTACATTTGATCCTCATGAAGCCTTCATTAGAGAGGACCTTAGAGCATTCGGAGGAGCCTGTCATTTAAAGCTCAGACCTTAGTTTGGTTTGCTCTTGATTGTTGAAGTGCGTAACCATGGTAACGAAAGAAAGTTGTAGATGCAGACGTTTGGGAAGGGCTTTAAAATCTCTATAATTCGAGATCAGTCGCCGCGAGCTTCGCCAAATCATTTAGAAGTGAAACATGGGCAGGTCAGGCTGTTCTAGCAGCCCAAGAGCAGATCACTAGATGTTTCCAACAATGCAAAAGTACATGCATAAAAAAAATAAACAATACACTGGGCTCAGTGAGACTCCGTGGTCTCAGAAGCCTAAAGGTGCTAGCACTATGATCCAAGGATCACAGGTTTGAATCCTGGCTCATGCTGCTTGCCATCAGCAGATGGAGTCTGAGAGAAGAAAATTGGCCATGCTCTCTCTGGGTGGGTAGATGGCGCTCTGACCCCACTTCACAACTAGAGCGATGACGGACGGCACAGGCGTTTGTTAGCCATCGTATCGGAGTTGGGCTGCTCTGCGCTTTTCCTTCGAGTGCACTGACTGCCCAGCAGCGATGTTGGCAGTGTCCTTCCAAAGGATAATTGACGGTCACAAGTCCCACTTCTCCTTTGGTGGAGATGACCAAAAAAAAAAAAAAAAAAAAAAAAATCAGTTTACGGAGGCACCATAGTTCACCATTTTGATGGTGAGCGTCAACTACTACACGTTATTAGACACTTACTACATAAACACACAGAATGCCGTGCTTTTGGAGTTCCGATTAATGACATACATTTTAATTTTATACTTAAAATGTAATTTTCACCATCATCACATATGAATGTGTGTGCCACAGTTAGGTCGGGAGCGATAAGACACTTTTACCAGGGTCAGCGGGTCGCTTATTCATTCATTCTCATTCTCTGTACTATTTCAAAGCCTAAAACAACTAAACAAAGCTGCTTTCTTTGGTAGAAGGCATTGTGCCTTATCTGTGCAATCTGCTGCCTTATTTCCTCCACTCCCTGAGCCAGACAGTAACTGAAGAAGAAACCTATACAGCACTGCCCTCACACAGTCCTGCCTCCATCTGTAGTCAGGCATTTAAAATCCTGGTTTCCACTCTTTTAAAGCAGACAAAACATCGATGCAGATATCTGAGCATTCTCAGAGAAATGGTTCCAGACCACTAAACCTGCTGGGCTGCTTGTGCTGTCCATTGTGCTCTTATCCTGTTCACCCTGTTGCCCAGTTCCTTTATAAAAGGGACACTGATCACTTTAAACAGACGCACTTTACGGTGTGTTATACAGTCTTTTTACACACATTTAAACATCTGGACATCTTCATTCTAGCAATACTGAGGGACGGAGGGGAGAACACCAAAACAAAGATAGAACTTTCTAATATAAACGTTCGAAAAATGAAACTAACAATTTAAAATGCCGATAACGATCAGATGCAGCTCATCAGCTGCCAACAGCCACACCTTCATTACAGAGGACTTTGAAGGAGGCAGTCTTATTTAAACCTCAGACATTAGTTTGGTTTGCTCTTGATTGTTGGACTGAGATCATGCATCACCATGGCAAGCTCCAAAGAGCTCTGAGGGCTTCAGAAAGAGCGTTGTAGATGCAGTGGAGTCTTTTTAAAAAAGACCTCAGAACAGTTAAAACAACTGCCGACATGGCCAGATCAGGCCGTCCTAGCAAGGTCAGACCGAACGCAGACCACAACAATCTCCAACAATCCTAAACTGTCACCAAAAGGTAGCTTTTGCCAGAAATGTTTGCCAGAAAACACTGTCACTGTATGGAATAGAGGGAAAACTAAACAGCCTTTCAAATCCATATTATTTCCCCCAAATTCGGATTTCTTTGATTCCTATATTTGTTTCCCATTAAAGTGTTTAGGATCTGCTTTTTCTTTTCTTTTCTTATGCTTTCCATCTTTAAGGACAAATACTCTCCAATATGTACAAAAGCGATTCAAAATGTATTCTAATGTGTGCAATTAAACAACTAATTACACACTTTTTAATGAAACTAGCAGTTCGTTAAGCTACGAGGACACTCAGACCGTCACAATTGTGGATCACGACAAACTATATCAAAACACAATAAGTCACACTGCCCCTCCCAATGCTGACTCTGGAAATCTCTGTATTGGTTTCCAGTATCATGCTGCTCTACCTCACACACAAAGTTGTCAAAGTTCATAACCTGAAAGCCCTCAGTCATCGTTTATGAACTACATTCAGAAAGGCAGTTACTTTGGCAAATGCTGAAGTGCCTCATAACCAGTGATTTAGTAATGAGGGGAAAAAAAAAAAAGACATAAAAAAAAAAAAAGTTACATTAACGATGTGTACCCTCCTCTGCTTCCCGGCGTAGGTAAGCCATTAGCATGCTGTGTGTGCAGCACCGTTAATGTGCTGTGCCTTAACAGGTTGAGTAAGCTTCATTACACACTTTCATTCGTTTTAAACACTTGAAGGCTACATGCTGCAGTTTTGTAATATTAATATTCTGTCTTATTTATTACATCTAGTCTACTTACATTATTGTTTTCTGACAGCTCAGCACTACAGGAGAGACGGTGTCCCACTATAAAGTATGGCTCAGGCGATACATCAATATTTATATCCATATCGGGGTATAAACGGAGCAGAATATGGATTGAGGTGATCGGCTTTGAGTTTAAAAGTGTTTCAATTCAAGCTCTGCACCACCTACTCTCAGCTCATCCTCTACTCTGCTCCCCTCGACCCCCATTCACGTTCTCACACACCACGGAGGGGCATAAGATAGAGCTCCGGCATGAAGATGACCGAGTACAAAGAAATGACCAAATTTCAGTTTAAATATAGTAAAATATGGTGATATTTTTTTGTCCATATCGCCTTGATGTCCTAAGAAGTCGACTGATTTGCGATTTATTTATTTGCGACTTTTAAAATAAGACTTCACATTAAAATGCATTTAATTTATTGTGCTGGTTTATTTTTCTTGCGGCATCAACACTGGTATCGAGAACTGTAGAATTTCAGTGGCGCTGGTACAGGACTACCAGAATTTATAGCATCATAACACCGCAGTCTACAAACAACTATTGTATTTCTGTTACAGTTCCGGAAGGTGGAACCTTTACTGTCGCCACCTCAAAAAGGAGAACAGCTATGTGTAACCTCTGACTTGAGTTCTCCTCCAGTCCGACCTGTTCTACCACTATATTCAGCGTCACGGAAACACTTTGTAGCAAAAGCTTACAAACTGGTACAAAACCAGCAGCGAAAGAGAAGAACTGAAGCAGCGGGTTCTCTAAAGTTTAAAAAAAAAATCCACGTACGCAAAAGTTTTATGTACTTTTGTTTACATACAGTCATCACTTGCACGGTGAGACTTCAAGCCCTGATTATTTCCAGCACTGCCTTTATGGATACTTTATAAATAGAGCTCAGCTTATACATAGGGACGTTCCGATCCAGTCCAGAGGTACGAGCTATTTTGAGGCCGATCCACCTCCACTCCGCTGTCGCGGAGGCGCCATAAACAGGCCCAGCCTGCAGCAGTGAGGGACGTTTACAGAAGGTAACCAAGTGCTTTAAGCTCCACAGTGTGGAACTGGTTCACAGAGGAACAAAAGGCCTGTAAACCTGAGTTTTTACGAGTTAAACCAGCCGCCCGTCCTGCAGGGTTGTGCACAACACGAACGTGTGGCTACAAAGCTTCCCACAAGAGACATGCCAGCAAAAAAGCGACCTTTTTAATAGACGTTTCATGAGTCACAACTGGTTAAAAGTGAAACCATCACTGATACATCCGGCTTCTGCATTAAAACCATCACTGAACCACACACTCCGCGAGAAGCAGGGATCTCTTCTCACAGTGACATACAATAAGAGGTGGAGTCTCTGCTTTTGCTTCTGCGAAAAAGCAAAAGGTGTTATTCAAGTTATCTGCTTTAGATCCTATAAAGAGAGACGGGAATAACATGAAGTTATGGAACCACTCAAAAGAACCCTTTATGGCACCTTTATTTTTAAGAGTGTAGGTCATGAAGTATCAGCTTCTACAACTGAAACAGGACAGGGGCCCGATATTAAAGCCATTTATATCCATGCGCAGATTTCACTACATCATCGTACACTGCACTACATTTAGTGACTCTTTGGATGGAAATGTTCCAGGACTCATGTTGTGCACTATGTAGTCATTTCAGACTCCGGCATAGAGCAGTAAAGTACTTACCTGAATTTTACAGGTAGTCAAATCGGCGAGAAAGATCAATATTAAACTAAAAACTAAAATGTGCATCGGCCTGAGAAATCAATTTACTATTAATGGGAAGAAAAAAAAAAAAACAGTTAATGTGACAAATGACTGGATCAACAGTAAAAAGGAGCTTTTCCACGAGGTTGTCTTTAAAAACAGCTCCTACAGTTTAAATTTCCACAGTCAAACTTTTTCCCCGCAAACCTACACGGTTTATACTTTCTGGAAAAAAAAAAAAAAAAAAAAACACCATCAACGCAGTTTCAAATCACATCATACTCCCTACACAGTGCACAATACGGCTTCCCCCGCACCCCCCACGATGCTGAGTGTTCAGATAGAAGCTGCAGTGGTCAGTAGTCATGGCTGGCTGTTACCATACCAATCCCAAAACAAGCGCCGTTATTGGTGGAGAGAGAGCTTATGACACCTATGGAAAAATCACTCAATTAGAGCTTTGGTGGGAAAGCCTTCAACGGTATACCTGCATTTTAACAGATGAATCTGCATGGTAAACATAGCTGTATGCAAGGGCCTAAACGTTGATTGAATGTTTGAAAAGTCAAAGATAATCAAGAAAGGAGGAGTTCTTCATTGAGACATGAAGGTCATTTCGCCGAGCCTTGTTGACGACTTCAGCGCTCTCAGATCAGAAAACTGATGGAGACCATCAATAATACTCAAGCGATATCGAAGTACATTAGTTTGAGATTCTGTGGTCAGAAAGATGAGTTCTGCATCTGATCTCCACAGATAAGACACACAACCGTGGGCCACAAGTTTAATATTACGGTTGGGAGACATGATTTGTAGCTCCACTTTAAAGAAAGCACTCCAATACTCAAGTGCACACATCGATACTGGACCGCACACAGTAGGACATCAGCACTTTACATCAACTTTTACTCACGGAAAGGATATGAATAGTTCTTCCACCTCAGCACAAAGCTATTAAAGCTCGACTCCTGTCATTTCCCTCTGGATGACTGAAGGAAATAAGCTGCTAGGAGCCAGCGTCAACTTGCGTTAATTAAGAAGCGTTCACACGGGCAAAGGCAGAACAGAAAAACATGACCAGATGTCACTATTTTCAATGGCAATTGGCAGCAAGGTGGAGGAGATTTTCCTCAGAGCCAAAGCAATGCACACAAGCGTAATGGCAGCCAGCGTGAAGCGATAATCTGCTTCAAGCATCATCTCTGGAACCGTTAGTCAGCTGGAGCATTACGGAGAGGTTCAGCTAGCTTACCTTTCTGATTAAGCAATATTGCACAAACACTACGTTAGAAAACGCTCAGAAGATATTGTCCTTGATTTTGTGACCTACACAGATACAATTCACGATTTGAGTCACACGTTAGGGTTACGATACGTGATCCTATGAACAGGCCGATTTGAAAAACACTAAATAAATCTCTGATTGATTAAAAGTTCTTAGTTTCTTATTTTTCCAAAATACATTGCCAAAGAAGGAAAAAAAAAAAAAAAGAAAAAAAGAAAAAGCCAATGAAGGTTTTGATTTTTGTTTAATAATTACCGTATATTCCGGACTATAAGCCACACCGGAATATAAGCCGCACATGCAATGTTTAAGAAAAAAACCTTGGAAAAAAAAAACCCATGCAGAAAAACGCTGCACCTCGTTCTAAGCCGCATGGTTTAAAGCGTGGGAAAAAAGTAGCGCCTTCTAGTCCATAAAATACGGTAAGTGAGCATGCACGGTCTTGCTGCATGCTTCAAGTGCTTACAAAACCCTCTGAAAAGTGTGCAGTTGATTAGGGTTTAAAATGAGAGATTTACATTTTCAAGTAACTATAAAGCATAATGAATCGAAACCTGATTGGAAACCAAAACCTAGCAAAAAAGAAATTGAATATATTAAAAACATCAGCAGGAAAAAAAAAAAAAAAAAAAAAAAAAAAGTCTTTATTAAAATGCAAACACACTGGGAGAGAGTTCTGCACTGAACGAGCAGCAGAGGCTCCCATTACTACCGCTAACACGCTGAGTAATAACAGGTTGAGTGAGTTTGATTACAAAAGTATTTTATTAAATACTTGAAGGCTACATGCCTCCATTAATATAATATTCATATTCTGTCTTGTTAGTCATTGCACCCAGGCTATTTGCATCGTTATTGTTTTCTTATTTCAGGTTGCTGAGCACTGCAGTAGAAAAGCCTTGGCACCATAGAGGTGATTTGTTTTGGGCTTTTCTGGCATAATTTTGTTTAACAACAGTAATGCATTTTCATTATTGAGAAAATAACACTTATTTAACCAAAGGCTCCAATCCCACGCTTTCTACTGGCATCCTCTGCTTTAATTTATTGTTTAAATAATAATTCATATTGAAGTAAATGAATTTCATCGATTTATTTTTGAGAATCATAGAGTTTCAGCGGCACTGGTACCAACTAGGGTTGCAACACCTTCCTATTTTGATCATGATCATGAGCAAACTTAAAGCTATTTATGAAGTGGATTGTATGAAAAATGTCTCCCATTTGGAAATAAATGGAGAAAGGCTGCACATGAGGTGGAGCACTGGAAGAACGTTTCCAGCAAACAATTATTTTAACTACCGTATTTTCCGGATTATAAGATGTGCAAAACAAAACGAAAAACAAAAACAAAAAAAACCCACAACAACATAAACAAAACTGGAAAATAACATATATAAGAAGAAAAAGCTGCACCTCATCATAAGCCACATGGTTTAAAGCGTGGGAAAAAAGTAGCGGCTTATAGTCCAGACAATACGGTAATCTGCTGATTATTTTCTTCACTAATTGTTTTTCAAAACTCAGAAAATAATATTAAATAAGTGTTTAGTTGGGTTTATCATCATCAATACCATTAGGTAACAGCTGTAACTCTGAGGTCGACTACCAGATTTCTCTAAACTCGACAATCCGAGTCTGCAAACAGCTGAGCATTTGCTTTTCCAAAACAGCACTAAACACTACAGAGCAGATTATTCTAAATGTTACTTTCAAGTGCTGACCACACGGTTTGTCTGAGCATCGTCATCATAAAGGGCAGGACATCGTTACAATGTCTTGCACAACTTAAAATATTTGAACTATTTTGCAACAAAAACAAGATGAATTTTCACGGCATGTCAAGCACAGGCAGTTTGCTGCCCAAAAATCATTTAACACACTCCAACACCGGATACACAGAGCATTATTAACACCATGAAGTTAGATCACTGACACTGTGCGACTTCTAACGCGACCCGTAGGGCTCTGAACTTATTTTCTCACAAATTCCATCATTTCAAGTTGTTTCTTCAACCCCTTTTCGTTTTTCTCATTATGAGAATCACAGCACTCGTCAGCCCTAAACCTGGGGAATTCCTGCAAGTTTGCAAAACATATCGCTTCACAAAATATTGTGATGTAACTTTTCCCGATATCATGCAGCCCTACTCAGAACTGCAGACAGTTGGTGACTTATCTCTATATTCCAGCATATAATGCTTAATAACTGAATATCTGCTTGGAAACAAACAGAAAGAAAGAGGAGAAAAAAATAGAATTCAGCAAAAGGACTTTATGACTTTCAAAAACTCTAATCAACTATAAAAACACACAAAAAAAAACAAACAAAAAAAAAACATTCTAATAGTTTATTATTCAAACCCAGAAAGTGTGGAAGACTTCTGCGCTGAAGTATCAGAGGTCACCCCCAGATGAGCGGTCAGCTTTTTGGTGATAAGTGCATTATCTCAGTTCTCCGTCCCACACTTACGCAACACGCTCACGTTAAGACCATGTTTTTAATTTAATTTTTAGTTTTTAAATGTCTCTCCATTTTAAGCATGTCTTTGGATCATCTCCACCTTTCGACGAACACCTGAATACAGATCATTGTATGAGTGACAGAAACACTCTTTACATAAAATTAATTCATCCGTAAAACGCCTCAAAATCACCTAGAACTACAACCTAGAAATAAAACTAAGCCTCTACTTTTCCACAGACGCCGTATTCTCAGCTCACTCTGCTCAACAACCAGCATCAACTCAAATCACTCTCGGTGTCTCTTCACATCAACACAGGTGAGCGTGCGCGACAACCACGCATACGCCAGGCCTTTCCCTTCTACAGCATTCCAGAGAAATGTGATTATCCCCAGCGGCATCAATCCCACAGCGTCCGTTTCACGGGATCATCAATACCCAGCTTTCATAGCGCTGCTACACGCACTCCGTCAGAGCCATACACCTTCACGGGCTCCACTACTTACTGACACGGTGATAAATCTATTGGCCAACATAAGCTGAGTGAGCTTAAAAAAAAAAAAAAAAAAAAAATCTAATCACAAGATGGGATCCAAGACATTTAATTTCCCCTCCATGACCTTAAACAGCTGGTTTCCACAATAACGGCACTAATAAACCAGTACACATACGCTGTTCAAAGCTGGGCAGACAGCTGGGCCGACATTTCGCGGGGTAGTAAAGAAGTAGATACTCACTCAAACCCAGGCTGACGCTGACACTACACAGTGGTGTGCACCTTCGCTGACAGGCTTTTAAGCCACTGCTGACACTGATTTCAAAGTACACCCACTTCTGTGACATCACCCGAGTTTGCCTGCGCTGCCCCAGGCACCAAAAGAAGGCAGCAACATAGAACAAGACCGTCCTACAAGACCGTCCTGTCCCATTCACTGGGGACAATCAGAAACTGAACATGCTGGACCGCCACAGTCCCCGAGGGACCGAGTTGAAAAACAAGCAGCGAGTGGCTTGTTTTCCCAGTCAGACTTCCCTTCTCTCTCCCGTGAGTCACAGTTCAGGAGAAAACCTTGCTGATCAGGATGCTTAAGGTTAGACAGGAGCGAGAAACCCATCCAGACCGTTTCCAATGGAAGCTAAAAGGGAAACTGGACTGGAATGTGTCCTGGAGGGTCAGTTTTAAGCAGGTTTGCTCCAGAAGAGCTAAGGTTAGTCCCAACACAAGTAGCTCAACAGTGTGAAATCATTTGGAAGCACCGTCATCACCATCACACACAAGCTCTTTCCACCCCAAAACCACGACTTTACAAGGAGAAAGGTCATGACTGTCAATGGAAGCCAGTGTTTGTTTTAATTCCAAGTCATTTTGGAGCTTTTTCTGAACAGAACTGGACGTTCAAGCTTTCAGAACTGGTCTGATTGACCCTCGACGGTCACAGCAGGGAGTTCAAATCAAGACACAAACGCACTTGGTCTTGAAGGCCACAAAATTGAGAATAAAACCAGACTTAACGTTACGACGTTACGATCGCAGCATTAAATCAGACACCAACTTAATCAGAGACCATATTTCACAGATACAACCTGACGAACACCAAGACAGCTTTGGTATCCAGGTGAACAGTAAAGCCTAGGCTTACTCTGCCAAGCTGGCTTGAAGGCCATACTGCTGAACAAGCAGACCAGAAGACCAATGCCTGGGTTAAAGTAAGTTCTAACCAGTTCCAAACAAATCCAGGCCTCTGCTACTTTGGGAGAACATGTGAGTGAGCTTACTACACGTGTTGAAGAACCCTCCTGAGATGCCTCCTCCTCCAATGAGACCAGAAGACCTGGGTTAAAGTAAGTACTAACCTGCTCCAAACAAATCCAGACTGCTGCTATTGTATCTGAAGAGCCCTCCTGAGAGGACTCCTCCAATGAAACCAGAAGACCAACGCCTGGGTGAAAGCAAGTAATAACCCTGTTCCAAACAAATCCAGATCACTGCTACTATAAGAACAAGGGCTCAAGCTTACTACATTTGCTGAAGAACCCTCCTGAGATACCTCCTCCTCCAATGAATCCAGGAGACCAACGCCTGGGTGAAAGTAAGTAATAACCCTGTTCCAAACAAATCCAGATCACAGCTACTATAAGAACAAGAGCTCAACCTTACTACGTTTGCTTAAGAACCCTCCTGAGATGCCCCCTTCTCCAATGAGACCAGAAGTCCAACACCTGGGTTAAAGTCATTTCTAACCTGCTCCAGGCAGATCCAGACCACTGCTACTATAAGAACATGGGCTCAGCTTTGCTACATATGCTTAAGAACCCTCCTGAGATGCCTCCTCCTCCAATGAGACCAGAAGACCTGGGTTAAAGTCAGTTCTAATCTTCTCCAAACAAATCCAGACCACTGCTACTATAAGAACAAGGGCTCAACCTTACGACATTTGCTTAAGAACTCGCCTGAGATGCCACCTCCTCCAATGAAACCAGAGGACCTGGGTAAAAGTACTAACCCCGTTCCAAACAAATCCAGACCACTGCTATTGGATCTGAAGAAACCTCCTGAGATGCCTCCTCCTCCAATAAGACCAGAAGACCAACACCTGGGTTAAAGTCATTTCTAACCTGCTCCAGGCAAATCCAGACCACTGCTACTATAAGAACATGGGCTCAACCTTACTACATATGCTGAAGAACCCTCCTGAGAACCCTTCTCCTCCAATGAGACCAGAAGACCTGGGTTAAAGTAAGTTCTAACCTGCGCCAGGCAGACCCAGGCCACTGCTGCCGTCCTGAGATCATGGGAGAGCTCTTACCGCATCTGCTCGTGCTGGAGAACCCTCCTGAGATGCCTCCTCCTCCTCCTTCTCGTCCAAGCTCGAGGCTGTTTGCTGCGCTCCTTCCTAACTAGGAGGTTCCTGTAAGACGAGACGGAGCTGTGCTGGTTCCCAGTGCTACCAGTGCTCCCAGTACGGCCGGTTCTAATGGGTCCAGAGAGGCATCACCCGGGAGGGTGGAGGAGCTGCTGGAGACCAGCGCTCTAACGCTGCTTCACAACTCTGTCACACACACACACACACACACACACACACACACACACACAGCGCGTGCGCGCGCGCAACTGTTTACTGTGCAGCAGGGAAACTTTGGCGGCTCCATCCGACGCCACGCGACCTAGCGACGGCCCGCGGACTCGCCCCTAGCAACCGACGCGCCGACGTCACCCCGGCAACCATCGCCGACCGTCGGAGCCGCGAGCGAACAGACAAACGCAAACATAAACAAAAGAGACGACGGAAACACCGCGACGCCGCGAAGAGGCGCTGCCGAGGAAACGCGTCGTGACGTCATGGAACGACGCGCGGAGGACACGCCCACCGCGACCGCGCCGCGGCTCGATAGCGGCACCTAAAGGCCGCTGTGCGTCATTACACCAGGAGGTGTCACACTGCTTTACTTTAATATTACAATCTAATCCTTACAATAAATATACAGATTATAATTTAATCATTAATAAATAAAATATTACAATTTAATACATTATAAGATTATAATTTAATAAATTATACATAAGATTAAGATTATGGTTTAATAATAAAGTAAAATAATATACTTTAATAAATTATACATATTATAATTTAAAGATTATAATTTAATAATAAATTATACGTAATGAGATTATAATCTAAATATAATTGACATTTAAAAAGGATTTTAATTATAATGCATAAATCATAATTTAAACATTTTACTGCTGCTAATAACAGCTGTGATTGTAAATGAAAAATATGTAAACAAATCTTATTTTTTCTTCAATTTTCTAATGAAATTGTTTCACTTTATTTTCCTCCAAGTTGCAAAAGTTTCAGACACAAAATTAAAGAATTAGACTAAAAATTATCTAACAAAATTGTGGTTGTAAATGAAAAAAGGAAAAACATTTTATTTTCTGCTTTATTTCTGACTTTTTTGTTTTGCATGTATTTAAGTTGCAAAAGTTAAGCATCTGTAAAATATAGAATTTTAATTTAAAAGCAAATATTAATAAAACTGATTGTAAATAAATTGTATTTATTTTAATTCTTGGTTTTAATGAATGACTTTTGTATTTGTCATTTTAAGTTGTTCTGCATTATGTTTTACAAGGCTTATCAGATAATTTTACTGTGTATAAAATGTGGGTTTTAGGCACCTGCTTTTTTTTTTGTTTTATTTCTTTAAATTCTTTGTTTTGCTTTAATTATTGTTAAGTTTTGGGCACCTGTAAAATGAAAGAATTAGAGTAAAAACACTCAATAAAACACTGATTTTACAATAAACACTAATAGCATTCCTATAGAAAGTCGTGGTTTTCCATCACTGTTCATTAAACATCTCCAGAGTTCTCCTCATAGGAGTCTGGTATTATTTATAGACTCATCAACCACCAGTGATGTAAAATCAGGTGGGCTGGTCAATCTGCTCTAATGGGATTGACACCAAAGCCTTTTACTGATCAGAGAAACTAATAATGTGTCCAAGATCTCTTCACAGTACTGTATGCATCTGCAAAATGGCAAATTTAACTTTCAGCAGGCGTCAACGTACAAAGATTTGACAGAATCCTGAATAACTGCTAGAGTCATTTTGTCAAAATGTGAAAATGACTCAAAAAAGGAGATCTATGGCTTTTTTTCATGACAGTGACAATATGTTAAAAAAAAATCTTAATCTTTAATTCATCATAAAATCAGGCTATTGTTATAATTAAGTGTATTATAAAGCACACATTGAATTTAAAACATGTATCAAAGTATTGTTTCTTACATTTATATTTTTAGGTCAACTCAAAAATAAGCACAACAATCTTATACACAACATAAGAAAAAGGGTTAAATAGATTCCACATCCCCTTTACAGACAATACATGCATCGTTCACTCACCCAAACAACAAGATTTCCTAAAGCAGCTCTCTTGGGGTCTGTATCAGGGGTCTGAAACCCTGCTCCTGGAGAGCGGCCTTCCTGCAGATTTCAACCACAACCCAACTCTAATGCCCCATTCAGCCAATCAAGATCTTCTGAAGGCAGTAATTAGTTGGATCAGATGTGGTGGATTAGAGTTGAAACTAAAGTCTGCAGGAAGGTAGTTCTCCAACAGCAGGATTGGTGACTACTGATCTACATGGAGCAGTAGATAGGGCAGTGTTTCTTAACCCTGGTCCTGGAGGCACCCCTGCCCTGCATGTTTTAACCTAAACACACCCTTGCAACTCTGAAGGGCATGTTAATGGTGTGGTGGTGTGGTGGGAGCAGGGAAAGCTGTAAAAAAGGCAGGGTAGGGGTGCCTCTAAGACCAGGGTTTGAGAAACACTGAGTTAGAAGATAAGTTTTATGGTTTAAAAAGAGCTGTATTAGACTGGTTTTACACTTTATGCCTAAAATGCATTAATAAGATGTGCTGAAAGTTCAAATCCCCTTCAGCTGCACAAATTAAACTGTTGATTTGATTGGGTTAAAGTAGCTGAACTCACTTATTATAAAGGGCATCCAAAAATCCAAACACCCTTCGGTGATATAGTGTGGCCTGCCTGCCTGCCTGCCTGCCTCTTTATGGTTTTTCGTGAGGCTGAGAGGCAGTTTGGCTTTCAGTAAGAAGAAAAACTGCTGTACTGCTGTAGGCGTGAGGAGAAGGTCAGCTCAGCTGAAAGGCCAAAGGCCCAAACAGCCTGCTGTGATTCACTCCCACTCAGCCAATAGACCACACCTGACTCAGCCAGCTGTGGGAACCAGGGAAGACAGGACCTTTAGTCAAAGTACAGATGTATCAAATAAAAACCCACTGAAATAAACCCTTCAGGGAGTTTGTCCTCTAGCCCAAATATACTCATCAGTCATGAACTCTTTGGTGACTAAAGGTATGACTTATGAGACCAACAGGAATCTGTAGGCCACCTCCAACCCATTTAGTCACATTATAGAGGTGGGTAAGAGTAGTGTTAGGAGTTTTGCCCAAGGACACTTATTGGCACGGCACACCAGACTGGGAATCAAACCCCAGTCTCCCACATGGTGTTGGCTTACTGGTGGTGTTACCTGTTGCACGGCATGGCAACGGTGCGTTAATGCGAGCTGTGCTGGTATGAGTGGATCAGACACAGCACCACCCACATAATAGCTGCTCTGTGGTGGTCCTGTGGGGTCCTGACCATTGAAGATCAGGGAGGAGAATAAAGTCTGCAGAGAAACAGATGAACTACAGTCTGTAATTATAGAACCACTAAATGCTCCTGTGTGGTCAGAGGAGCTCATATATAATAGACAGATAGTGTAGAAAGAAGGTGGTCATAATAATATGGTTGATTGGTGTATGTGGTGTAGTCATGAGAGTGCTTGCTTTGGTCGATGTGTGTGTGTGTGTGTGTGTGTGTGTCGTGAAGTAGGGTAAAAGGTCAAAGATCAGTGGACAAAATCTCAGAGTCTCACTACACTGAAACCAGGTTGCCCTCATCCAAACAAACAGACCAGAGTCCTTCATTTTTTTTTCTCATGTTGGTTTTTAATCAAAAAATGTAAGAATTTATTCAAGTAAAGCAAATAAATAAGAGTGAGTTCCTTTCCTGTTGGTGTTTATAATAGATGCCACAGAATACAGGGTAAAAATAAGGTGCACGCTGTGAGGCTGTCAGTGAACTGCAACGAAGGAGCCCGGTTTCTGCCTGCGGAGACAAACACACTCTGTGTTACAATGACAAATGACGTACAGACAGCTGTGATATTATAGTGAGGAAAAAAAGTCATTTGCAGATCGGCCCTGTTGCATTCAGACCAGCAGAATATGAAATATGGATTCATAGACTCTATTTACGAGCTGTATTCTTTGCTGAAGTTCAGTGTAAACTGACCTCCCCCACACACACACACACACACACACACACACACACACACACACACATTCAAGTGTGACTGATAATGACTAAAAGCTAATAGGTGGTAATTATCATAATGCATGTGTGGCTCTACTCTCTGATTCCTTTTAATTTGTTCACTATTAGTATTTTTGGCCAAAGGATTACATTAAAGAGCCTCGGTCATGGAACAAAAAGCTAGATTTATTACGGGACAGAGATCTTGCTGGGTTTTCTGTGGGTATTTTCATGGTAACTTATCCAGCACATCTTCCAGGGCAGAGTTAGACCATAAACAACCATTGGAATCCTCCTGGAATGTCATTTGCACTCCTCTGGTGTGGACCCCCGTCACGATTTCCGCCGTGTTATTGGATGAATCATTTATTGACTCACTCTGGTAGGAACTCAGGTAGATATGTATCTATATAAGAGTGTCTATTTTTTTTTTCCAAACAAGAGACACTGGGGACACATGGGTGTGCAATGCAATGCCACTGGGAAGGAAGGTAAAGGTGACCAGGATCAATAACTGCAATAACTGATTATAAATGTTTAGACTGATCTGATCAATAATTATTGATCTACTCATACAGAAGTTCTGTCTCTCAGTACGGTTTAACGCAACATGCCAGACGCGTCTGCATGGAGGTGTAGAGGTTCCTAATGGTGTCCTGTGATGATCCATCCCATGCAGCTTGAAAGTTCTCACTCAGTTCCTGCAGGAACTCTAACTCTAACAGGTTTCCTTAGTTCTGCTAAATCAGTCCATCAAGCCACGGGTTCCAAAAGACTTCTGAAAGTGTTCTGAGATATCTGGCACCACGATGACATTAGCAGCAGATCGTTTACGTCCTGTAAGTTGTGAAGTGAGACCTCCATGAACATCAATGAGCCTTCCTTGGAGCACTTTTGGTAGGTACTAACCACTGCATACAGAGAACACCTCACAAGACCCAGTTGTCTAGAACATCACAGTTTGGTTCTTGTCAAAGTAGCTCAGATTCCTATGCTTGTTCATTTTTTCCTGCTTCAACACGTCCATTTCTCAACAACACAAGAGAAATGCAGAATGTGACTCCTTTAAAAGTCGACTCACCTCTGTGGCCAAGCATGACATCGCCTTCATATTGTGCCATGCTCAATGCCTGTCTCTGCTCACTGTCCAGTTCCTCCCACTGCTCCTCTGTCACTGCCCATGCCTGTTCAGCACTGAGCCAGGACAGCTGAGTGGCACTAAACACCACCTGTAAAAGAGCAGCAGAAGCAATGTGAAGCACACACATTTGCTTTGTGTTTAGAATTGAAAAGTCAAATCCAATACTTTGCATGATAGATCATTGACATATGATCAGATGATTCAGACTCCAAGCTTACAGCCATCTTCCGTGGGGGTATCAGGGCTATCGCATCTGGGGTCAGTCCTCCCATTTGTTCTTCTATGAGGGCAGACAAAACGATGTCGTCCAGTCCAGCTGAAAAGAGAACCTGTTATTAATTTACACAATTTCCTGATTATACTATCCATGGCCAATCAGAGAAGACATGATCCGTTGTGCCCTGGATATACATGTCTAATGTTGTAAGTAATAGAAACCTTCAGCTCCCCGTTTAGCTTCACACAGTCTTTACACACTTGCCTTATAAAAACACACAATAAATTGCATCATTATGAATGGACGTTTCATTTCTGGCTGTATGTAAGGTGATCATCCAACCTCCTGACCTCACAAATGTTCTTGCCAATGAATGCAATCAAATCCTCATAGCAATGCTCCAGAATCTAGTAGAATAGAGTAGAGACAGTTACTCCAACAACAGGAGAAACTGTTTTTAATAGCCTTGAATTGAGATTCTTCATACGATTAATGAGCAGGTGTCCCAATACTTTTGTCCATATAGTGTAGGTGGGTATGTGGATGGAGAGATATTTTATGCTGATAAATTACTCTAATTACTCTAATTGAACCTGATGTTCACAGTCATTCTGTGTAAAAGGTAAAAGAGGCCCAAATCTGATTTTTTTTATCATGTGACCCAGATGTCATTTGTGTGACAATGTGAACAGAACAAATACATCAATTCTGACATTTTCAATTTCAATCTGTGATTTTGAAATCCGATCCATCTGGATTTATCTCCGTCTAAACAGCCAGATCGGAATTCATGCAACCTTTATCGTAAACCTGGCTCCTCATTCTCCTCTTTCTCTAACGAAAACTGACATTTCTAATAATGCAAACCAACACAATGAGCCAGGCTGTCGGCCACTGCAGCTCCAAAACTGCTCCTGTGATGCTGGCGGATTGAAAGTAAACCTCCAGGAGTAGAGATTTTGCGAATGCATGCCAGTTTGCGGGAGCTGTTCAGGCAAATGTCAGACAATAAAAAGGCAGAGTGAACAGCCCAAAAATTCGGATTGGTTGACACTCGGAATTGGGCCAGGTTTGCTGCTGTGTGAACGTATCCATAGAGAGGATTTTCCCCCTTTATTCATTGTATTTAGTCACAACTTTCCAAATGTGAACGCACTCACTGGTCACTGTGGCAGCATACAAAGCAGAAGCACCTCTGATTGGCTGGTGTCGACACCTCATTAAGCTCCAATTCCACAAACTTGCAACCAAACCATTGAAGTGTTTTTTGTTTGTTTGTTTGTTTGTTTGTTTGTTTGTTTCAAACATGCTGAGAGTGGAGGACACCCACTAACACTGAGGGTTGATCTACTCTTTAATGTAAACGTGAATAACTGACATTTCATATAAGAAGCTCTACTGTTCAGAGCTGTTCCAGAACAGTTTCTACTTTCTAATAAGTGGCTGCTTGCTGAGTGTAAAAGCAGGTGGAGTGAAAGGACCTATAAATGACATTTACTGTGATTTTTTAAACTAAATCAGGAAGCGACCAATAAGATTTCAGTTGTATTTTCCAGTAAGTGCAGGTGTCTGCTTACGGAGAAAAGCAGAAGTTAAGTTATGAGCAATGAGATCACGCTCACCACAAAGTACAACCAAAGGGTGAACCATAAAGTCAACCAATCACAATGTGAGAGATGGACCTAGTTGACCTGTCATGGCTGGTGAACTAAATTTGAGGTAAAAATTAGATTTGTGATCAAATCATTATTAAATAATATATTATTAATTATTATTAATAATTTAATAAATTATTAAATATTTGCAGGAATCTAAAATTTTCAATTTGTTTTTGTTTTGCTTATAATAATTTGTTTATAATGTTTTCTTCATAATAATTGACAACATTTTTTCTCATTTTCCTCCATAACCCAAAATCTAGGTTAGTGAAATTATTAGCTCCGCCCCTCTCACTGATCAGTCAGAGTCTGCTTGCAGGTTGTGCATGTACACATGGTCCGAGCAGTAAACATGCACTGGAAGCTGCTTTAGCATATAAACTCAATCTGGTAGTGTGTTATGATGTGTTTCGTGTCTGTAGGTTACTCTGATCCTGAGATATGAAGCCTAGAAAAGAGCACCTACCTGCTAGAGTCCCAATCTCAGTAAACACCTCAGAACCCCAACTGCTGATTGGGCCGAAGGCCAGAGCATGGGACAGTCGAGCAGTCAGGGCTTCGGTCTGCTCTTCGGAGCATGGCAGCACTGTCTCTCTCAGAAAAAAAGCTGCCACACTACAACACACACACACACACACACACACACACACACACACACACACAGATGAATAAGCATGCATATTCACAGTCATTATCACAGACTTATGAAGGTGTGATTCTGATTATTCCTCTGACCTCAGGTTGTACGGATCCAGACGAGAGATTTCTGAGGGACTGAGACCACAAAGCAGATGATCAAGCGAAACCAGCTCCTCCACTCCAAGCTCTTCTGGCTTCTGTTTACGGCGTCTCATTATGCCCTGGAGAGCTGCTCTCATCTGGAAAACACAACCATGGCTAATTTAGGTGGCAAGTAAATTGTTTAAATGCTCCTACCCAGTAATCCCAAAGATAGCAGCAATTATGGCAATAGCCAAGTGTGACTCTAAATGGCCGTTTCCAAAAAAGACCTATATCCAAGTGTCTTTTTAACAGTTGCATAATCACTTTTCAGTCAACTTACAGGCCAGCTGCACTAATTACAGGATGCGTACTAAAAATGAACACACTACAAAGCACTAAAAGCTCATGATTAACAGTTTATTATAAATAGAAAGTATATAAATGAGGAAGGGAAGCAAAGTCAGAACACATATGGCACATATGGCTCAACGCTCTAATACACTATGATCTGAGGATCATGGGTTCGAATCCCAGGTCATGGTGCTTGCCACTGAACAGACCAGCACAGGCATCTGTTAACTGCCCAGCAATGATGCAATGGCGGCAGATCAAAAAGAGCAAGGCAGTGGCTGCCTTCTCATGTATCGGAGGAAGCATGAGCTTGTCTTCACCCTCCTAGTACGTGATGGGGGAGAGTCCTAACAGGGCTGGGTAATTGCACTGATTTGCTGATAGGATAGGACTGAATTGGAAATGGTGTGCAATGGGATTTGAGGTTCACTTTCCGTCAGTGGGCTCACCAGCGGTGTTATCCAATCAGCAGTAAGAGGCAGAGCACACAGTGGATTTTGAGTCCCTTCTCAGACTCATATGTATCCTTCAACCTTCTTTCCAAAGGTGGCAGTGAGCTCTTTGGATCTCGTGGTGATACCACCACAATTCAACAATCAAGAGCAAACCAAACTAATGTCTGAAGTTTTAAAAAGACAACCTCCTCTAATGATGGTCTAATCATTTGCACCTGGTTCTAATTTAAGGCATTGTAATAAAATTGCATTTCTAACAATAGTGTTTTTTAAGAAAGGATATTTCTTCAGTTTTATGTGTTTGGGTATGAACCTGCATCCTCCAGTATAGTTAAAAAAAGATTAAATATCAATATTTTAAAAAGACAAAGGTTTTCATGACCGTATAAGCACAGCTTTAGGGAAAATAGCCCACTTACTAGAAATATGAAAACTTCACAAGGTAAAAAAATAGATGGGTCTGGTCTTGCTTACGTCACACATTAAGACGTTTAAGAACTCAACACAGCACTGCAGTGGGAATACATCTCTAAACAGTTCCTGATTCTTCATTTCTTGGCATAAACTGAGAGCGTGTGTGTTAAAACTCACCTTTTTTGAGCTCCACTCTTTAAAACTCCCAAGTTGGGCCACCAAAGCCAGATCAGATAAGTTAGCAGCCTGCAGCTCCCGCTCACCCATCTCAGTGACAATACAGCCCAGCTCCAACAACTGCTCAGGCCCGAGTGCCTTCACTGGCTTATAGAGCTACAAAATATCAAATGACATATCTGATCCCTTACTCACAGCACCACCAATCCAAAGTACTTGTAGTCTACGGTCAGGTTGTTAGATGATCCCCACCCTACCTCCTTCCCATCTCCCCAACTCATCCCAAAAGTATTGGATGGAGCTCCATCAATCCAGAGAACACAGTTCCACTGCTCCACAGCTCAATGCTGAGGGGCTTTATACCCCTTCAGCCCATGCTTGGCATTAGGCATGGTGCAGTAGGTACCTATTTCTTTATGTGCTCCAAAGAGTCCTATTCTATTGGCAGTACATCTCTACAGGGACTAAACAAGCTGTGTGTGCATTTGCACATCTGTGTCAGCAATGGGTGCAACTTTAAGTAGCTACATGCATTAAAAACATTAGGACATATATAGTATGTACATCGATCAACCATAACATTATGACCCCACACAGGAGCTCTTTGTAGTTCTATAATCACAGACTGTAGTTCATCTGTTTCTCTGCAGACTTTATTCTCCTCCTTTCACCCTGATCTTCAGTGGTCAGGACCCCACAGGACCACCACAGAGCAGCTATTATGGTGGGTCATTCTCAGCACTGCAGTCACACTGACATGGTGGTGGTGTGTTAGTGTGTGTTGTGCTGGTCAGAGTGGATCAGACACAACAGTGCTGCTGGAGTGTTAAAACACTGTGTCCACTCACTGTCCACTCCATTAGTCACTCCTACAGAGTGTCTCCACCTTGTAGATGTAAAAACAGAAGCTCGTCTGTTTCTGCACAGTTTGGGTTGGTCATCCTCTAGTCCTGGCCAGCTATTGGCTGGATATTCTTGGTTGGTGGACTATTCTCTGCAGTGGTGAGAATGACCCACCACTCACATAATACCTGCTCTGTGGTGGTCCTGTGGGGTCCTGACCATTGAAAAACAGGGTGAAAGAAGCGAGAGAGAAACAGATGCCTTCTGTGAGTGGAGATGATTAAATGGACAGTGAATGTAGAAACAAGGAGGTGTTCATAATGTTATGGTTGATTGGTGTATATGTCTTATTCGATTAAATCTATGCAAAGTATTTCACAGCATTCAGACGTCTGTGTTTATTCTAGAATGTCCAAAGTACCCCAGCTTAGTCCACTCTGTGTCTGAGAAAATGACCACTAGTGTTAATGGACTGACCGGCCTGAGCTCTGCCCACAGTGCTCCACGTTGATCAGAATCTAGTGAATCATCCAGACCCATGAACTCTACACACTCCTTCAGCTCCCTTCTCTTCATTCGGCTCAGCTGATACCAGTGCCAGGCCGAGGGGAAGGTTCCTTTGACGTCTGCACAGTTGGGTGTCGGTTCTGATAAACACACGGTTCATTCACTCAGAGATAAGGTCTGATTAAGAATCGTAACGTGTAACAGATGCAGCAAATTGAAACCATAAACATGCCCTCACCTCTCCGCGTCCATCTGCGGCCTTTGATGATTTTGTGAATGAGGCTGTAGATCTTGTCTTTTAATCCTTTCAGGTCAGCACACACTCTACCAAGTGTGGAGTCCTTCCAGTGCCACTGACTCTGCAAAACGTGCTCAACCGTGTCTTTTCCTAAATCATCCTAAGATATAAGAAATGACCTTCAGCAAGACGTAACAAGACATGGAAAGCTGTCTGAGCTTCAGTGATGAGGACTGTCCGTCAAGTTTTTATTTGATTTTTTTTTTTTTTTTTTACCAGTGGTAGTGATCTTATCTGCTGGGGTGACAGGGTGAAAATGAGACGTCCTATGTGTTCAACATCACCAACCGTCCATGATTTTGGCTCTCTATGGAAGCAAAAGCAACTATATCAGCTGTAAAGTCAGTCATCTGTAAATGCTTGTTTGGCCAAACATCAAATTTATTTATTTTTTTCGCCCCTACTAATTTGGAAGTACCAATTACCCATCCCCCCATGTAGCTTCCCACATTCCATGCCCTGCTCTCGACGCTAGGGGGGGAGAGATCATCCACATTCCTCTGAGTCATGTGACGATAGCCTACCGCCTCTTTTCGTTACCGGGCAGCCGTCGTCCTTGGAGGAGAACGCCGGACCCCCGGATCTGACACAATGGACGGCAGACGGCTGCGTCAACCAGCAGCACACTTGTGAGATGTGGGAAGAGCGCCATCTTCCCACCCCCTGAGGGAGAGCAAGGCAATTTCTCTCCCTCTGGACCCCGGCTGCCGATGGTGAGCAACATGAACCTGGATTTGAACCAGCGACCCCAGGATCACAATGGTAGCCATTAACCCGCTACGCCACTCAGGGCCCAAACATCAAATTGATGAACCAAAATGTATTCAATCTAACTGACTAATTTCCCTGAAGGAACCCTCCCAAGGGATCAATAAAGTTCTATTCTATTCTATTCTAGTCCTATTCTATACACTGAGCTGATTAAAGCCTGAGTAGACTGATAAACCCCTAACACTGAGATAAACAACTGACCAGCACAGTGATTTATCAGTCTCCTCATGCTGTAGTAGGGCTCAGGAACAGGAACATGTCTCGCTGCTCTACAATTGGAGCCATTTGATCGATTAACTCACGTATAGTAGTACCCACCCTAGCATGCTCCTCTCTGTAAGCAGGGCAGCCACTTCCCTGAAGGAGTCAGAGGGCACGCAGTACTGTCTCAGATCTTCTAGTCGCAGCTTCAGAGCATCTCTGTCCACCTGGGCCAGTGCATCTCTGTCCAGAAAGAGTAGGAGAGGACCTAGCATGTCCATAGAGGCCCCAGAGAGACGGTCCTCAGAAATACCCTGGAAAATGTTCCAGTGAGGATGAATGAAGATTGAATACATGTGCACTCTGCGATATTACTGTTAGCTGGAACAATATGCAATCATATTGATCTGATTCATTTCAGTCTAGATAAAGAATAGAGGGGCTCCGGTGCAATGATATCATTTTGACAGAAGCCCTAGAGCATGCATTCTAATGAACTGTGTACACTCGTGTCGAACGTCTAAACAATGCTGAAATTCTAGCATTCCAGCAGAGCATTGCGAAAGCTATTTCTCTTACAAGAACATCAATAGCTTTCTCAGCCAAGGCCATCTGCTTGTGTCTGGGAAGCTGCAGGAAATCGATAAAGTGTCGTCGAATGTGGTTCAGGACAGCCATGAGTGAGGTGTTGGACAGGCGTTCGATCATCATCAGCCTGTGAGACAGCACACGACAGTGAGGTAGAGGCAAGACAGAGGATGATCTTCAGAGGGAGGGAAAAAAATGACCGATCTTACGGTAATCCCGCAGTAAACGAAGAGCTGAGGCCATTCAGGTCCATGGTCGGCCTTTTACGAAGCTCCTCCACCACACATTTCCTCTGTTGAAACAACATTGATTGGATGATGTTAGTCATCCCCCCTCGAGAGCCTATAATACTGACATGCAGTACATTTCTAAGATCTGATGTTTGCCAAGTCATTTGTTTCAGTAATGAATTAGACCTGGAATCCTTTAAAGTAGCTGCCACATGACTGGTAAACGACTATTAAACAACTGCACTGCAGCGCAATGAGGGTATTGGCATATCTGTGTATCATTTGTTATTTACTGGTGACTCCAATGCGAACCTTCAAGTGGTATCATTTGTAAAAACACCATTAACACTGGCAGTACACTAGACTTTGCTTTGGCACAGTCGACTGGAAAACAGTCGAGGCCAGTTATTGTGAATTGCTGGGATTATCTGAAGCTTGTCACACACATTCTCACCAGAGCTGGCCTCAGTCCTCCTGGCAGTCCTGTTATAAACTGCACCAATTCTGAGAGGTCTGATTCATTGGCCCAAAGCCGTAGCCTGTTACAGCTCACGCCGCTTGCAATGCGGCCCAAGTGTCTGCAAGGAAAAGCAACACGTAGCCCAACATCAGGATTTAGTTTGCTGTAACTGGTTCAACAAGGATAAATGGATACAAGAGCTCAAAAATGTGCTGCGCTGTAGAGGAGACACATAAAATACAATTTCTTGTACTTTTTTACTTTCATATATATACATACATACACATATATATATATATATATATATATATATATATATATATATATATATGTGGGGGTGTGTGTGTGTGTGTGTGTATATATATATATATATATATATATATATGTGTGTGTGTGTGTGTGTGTGTGTGTGTGTGTGTGTGTGTGTGTTACATATGCTACATATAAAGTCAATTACAATCTGACAAATATGACTACATTATTAAGTACTATAGATATTGAATGTTAGGCTTTTCAGAAATATTCAGAAAGTGTAAAAAATGTAATGAATGACGTGAAAAGTGAACATAATATACACTACATATAATTTATATATAGCAGGTAATAAAGCATATTGATCTTTACACTCACACTGTATTCAAACAATGTATCACTGATGTTTTCTGATTGTATGTACTTAGTTTATCTGATTCAAACATCATTGAATTGCATTTGCATTGGTTTCCCAAACTAGCCGCCATCCTTTAGCTCTTTTGCCCCACGTGCTGCAAACTGCACATTCCCAACCGCTATCAATCCTGCTTAAATACCTCTGTCACAAATCAAAATGATCAAGTGTGTGGGACAGCCTCGTATCACTTACAGTACTGTATCTCTGCTGATGTTCTCCGTCTGCTGGATCATTCTGAAAAGCAGCTGAGCCTGTTGAATGAAAAACGTAAGCGGTTGGATGGCAATCAAAATGGAATGCGATACGGCTTTGGCCGAGACTGAAATCAGTCTAATGTCAGCATTACTAATTCATATTCCCTTGTGGAAGCTATTGTACTACAGTGAGACCAATTTGCTGAGGCAGCTGAGGGGCACTTTGTATCAATTTACTGAAGGCTCATCTGCATAAGCAATCAGCTGATGCAAACCTATATGACATCATCTTTGAGGGATGTGTCGGGAATATTAGGGTCATTATTTGTAATGAACTGGTGAGCTACTGGGACCATTAATATTTACCTGCTGATGTGACCAGGGCATGTTCTTGTATAGAGAAAGGTGACGAAGGATGGCGCGTCCGTTGAGTTCTGTTGTGAGCTGTTTCAGGGACATTATCGGTAGAAGGCAGTGCAGGTACAGTGTGATGTTTGCTGATGAATTCTCCAGAGTCTTTGGATCAATAAGGAAAGAGTAGTTAGATCTGGGATTGACATGATGTGTTTAAATGGGAATGAGATGTCATATGGACCATAGATGCCGGAAGGAATTATTATTATTGATGTACACAACTATATGGACAAAAGTATTGGGACATCTGGAAAATTCTCCCATAGGCCAAATTGCATAAACATATACTTTCTTAATATGGATACGTGTGGATGGAGCCCCTATTTGTTGGGGGGTGGAGCTCACTGCACTTCAGATATGGACTGTAGTAGAGATAACAGTCATATTGTCAGTTGCAGGTATCAGCCACATGTTCATATTCCACCATTATCCACCCTGAAATTCCATATCGTACCCTTGGAACACATAGTACCTCCTGTAGTGCGCTGTAGACCATTGCACGATGGCCCGGCTGCAGGTCAGTCAGCAGAGAGCTCCAGCACTGACAATCAGACGTTCCCATCATGTCAGGTACACTCAGGTTTCTCAAGAAGGTGGGAGCCAAACCCGTCAATAATGGCCTCAGCCTACATAATGTGTTGCCACTGATCTACACAGAAGAGCAGAATGAATAGAAGTGTTCTGGCTGTCAGTACTGCTTCTGCCCTACAGCTCCCGTGACACCACTTACATTTGTTTCTTGGGCTATTTTGCCGAGAATCTGGAAGGCCTGCAATGCAAATAAGAGATGATGGGTTCATATGAATGTGGAATTAAATTGGTTTCCAACTTGAGTTGGAATACTGAGCTTACCTGTGCAGGTGGGAATGTGGGAATGCCAGGCAGAGAGAAGAGTTCCAGCAATTCAGACGAGGAAAGAGACTGCACAAATGAGGCGCCCAGCTGGGGTAACATTCCTTGCAGAGAGGCCAGTGCCGAGGAGGACAGGACACTGATGTTCAGAGATTTAAGTGTCAGGCCCAGCCAATGGGAAAGCTGCACATGAGACAATACAGGTCATATAATCATATATTGTATGTATTTATATTGTGATGCCCACACATCACACTTCATCAGTATCCAACAAGAGTCCTTGTTCATATGAGTCACACTGTTCGTCATAAAACGAGTCAAACGGATTGTACTGAATCAAATCCACCCAAAATTAAACTGTAGTACCTCGCCTTTCCTTTCCACAAGGAGGCACTGCTGTGTTGTGAGGCGGCAGGTGTGCTGTTGTCAGGTGCAGCTTTATGAGCTGCAGCTGAGAATCCTTAGAATGCTTCAATTTCAGTTTAATACATGCTCTTCTTTCAATTCCCCAGTAAGAGCTGCCAGTCTATGCTGTTAGGAACAGTAATCGTTACTGGGTGGGAAAGTGAGACTTGGCGTCTCACAACAATCTCTTATTGTTGTCGCATATTTCATTTCTTATATAAACACAAGGTGGGTTGAAAAAGTGTCTAGTTCTAGGTCGTCCCCTTGGGCTGCTACACGCATCTCCCAGCGGTTCTGCTGCTGTCACTGGTCCGTCACATTCTGCATGATGTCCTCTTTGGACCGAAATCTGTTCCCTTGCAGTACAGAGCCTGGTGAAGCACAGATGTGTTGTGTTTGGCCAAGAAACTCTTCGTAGCGGACCTTCGGACCTGTGTCGAGGGGCAGCTCCAACACAATAACCTGCCCTTCCTTCACATTTGATAGTGTTTCAGTGTGTAGCAGCCCAAGGAGAGAGCAGGGAAAGATTGTTGTATGTGATCACGAGTATTTTTCTCGAGTTTTTATGAATCAATACTGCATTGGATCATTCAAACTAAGATCAATCTGAAATGAAAAATAGATTTTTTAAAGACACCCCGATGATATGTCGTTTCTAAAATCACAACCACAGCAGCAGAAAAAAAATCCTTCTTAACTGTAAATCCCATGTTTACATGTGGTCATATGAACAGCATACTCTGATTTCTTAGACTGAAGTAAGGCCTAGAAATCCAATGAGGATATGTGATAAAGAGAACGGGATCCTGCTCAGTAATTGGATTCCTCAGAACATCCTTAATTTAAGTCCTTTAGGTTTTGTTAGTTGGACAAAACATAAACAGAGAGAGTATGGAGCTGAAAAAAGCTTGTCTAGAGAACGCTGTGAGAAGGGCAGCCACGTATATCATTAGAAAGCAACAAAAATAAAGACATATTTATTCATAATGTGGGTCATTGTTTAAAAAAAGCCAGTAGGTGTGATGTTTATATCACATCATTCTGTGACATTATTGGCTGAAGGCAGAAATTCATGTAAACCCAGAGTTTTCCAACATCCGGAAATATCCAAGTGCAAATAAAAACATTGATCGGATTACCGACAACATATCGTTTTGCAGATGTTAAGTGCATCTAAACTCATTCAACGTAAACATTGTATTATACGTTATTTTGCAGCATTGCTATTGGTCCACTGATCATTAGATCTGGATACAGTGGGCAGCTGTCAGGTTGCATGACAGAGACGATATGCTGACATTTCACAAAGGGCATACTCACTCTGCCATTTCCACTGACATGGCCTTCTGAAATACATTTTGCAAGCTGCAGCCACAGAGCTGACGAGACAGGTGATGCAGATAGGAAACGGTGCAGTTCATCTGAATTCAGGTAGCATATGAGGATGCCTAGCCTGGTCCACAGGGAAAAACAGGTTTACCATTTGTCCATCATAACCAACTGTCAAATGCCATTTCCAGTAATGCATTACCTCATTATTGCTTCACTGGTGAGATTTTTCCTCTTACTGAACAACGTGCGAAGCACGTGACGCCCCCTTGTGGAATCCAGGCTGCTATTTGCCAAAAGTTCTACCAGAGGAGTGAGCTGTGTGGAACAACAACACATTGATTGTAGTCTCATAGATGTTTGGGATAAAATCCACAGAACTGAGCGATATTTGTTTGGTACCTGCTGAGATGTCAGTTGCTGGAAGTGGCTGACAGGGAGGTGTGGGAGCAGAGGAAGAATGGAGGTGAGGAAGTATGTTGGCCAGGTGGCAACATCTCCTACCACACTTGACTGTAGGAGGCGTTTGGCAAAGGCCTGCTTCTGAGGGGACTTCATCTCGGAGCTGTGGTCCCGAATAGCCATCAGCCTGAAGGAATGTTAAAAATGCATGAACTAATTATCCAGACATCTGAGGAGATTTAGGCTTGATCAGCAGCGTCAGATCCCTGATGTTGCCATGATTCAACGTCATTACAGTGCCTACAGATCAGGGTTCTTCTGAAGAACACACTGTGCTAGACACCAACCATCCAAGCCAAAACTAAACAATTCTGCTTTAGATCTCAGGCCTCACACCTTGATGATCCAATCATAAGAACAAGTGTGAACATGGTGCAGAAGTTCTGCCAGGAGAGTAGGGGACTCTAATGCCAGTCATAGTCTAGAAGGTTATAAAGTGAACCAATGAACTCTTGCCCTCATAGATATTAATATTGAATAATATTCCTAAATTTGTAAGTGAGCAAGGGTAATATTTTTGTCCCATTTTCTTCATCTGGTTTATTCTTTATCTAATTTTATGTTTTGTGTGAAAATCTGATGAAGTTTTAGGTCAAATTTATGCAGAAATATAGATGGTTATATAATATAGAGCTCACAGGCACCTCTGTCAGCAAGACGACTGATTTAATTTAATTACAATTCAAACATCTGAGGTCTTACATTCCTCACATTTTATTTTTAAATATTTATAAATATATATATTTAAATATATATTTAAATTTATATATTTAAATATAAATATTTTTAAGATTTATATTTGCTATTTATACCTTATTAAAAATGGACATTAAATAAGAGCACACTCTTCTGGGCTATAATATAGCTTTCTCAACTCACACACTGTCGTTGACCATCAGCGACGCAGGAAAGCTCATTATGTCGGACACAGACATGTATGGGATGAACTGTGAGAGGTCAACAAATAGTTCAGGTGTAACACGTGGGAATTTCTGGATGAAGGCTGCAGTCATGGTCTCCATGGCCTCCTGTTCCTTTGGGGAAGACTATGAAGGACAACAGAGAAGACAGACGAGAACTTCATCAAGAAGATTGCATAAACCAGTGGTCTCCAACCCTCCTCCTGGAGAACTACCTTCCTGCAGGTTTTACCTCCAGCCAACATCTAACACAGACATTAGGCTGATCAAGAACTTCTGACAGCAGAAAACAGTTGGATCAGGTGGGTGGGTTGGGGTTGGATCTGACGGAGGGTACTGTAGCTATCCAGGAGTATGGTTGAAGACCAATAATTGTAGAGTAGAATAAGGCACTGTGATAATATGATTGTGTGAAATGTCTGTATCTGACTGAGTACTTGAATTGTCTCCACTTGCAGCTGGTCCCAACTCTGATGGACATGAGACAGGAACCTTTTCACTGCGTCTTTTTCTGCAGATAGCACAAGAGAGCGTATGCTTTCCCTAGGCATCTGGAGATACTCCTAGACCAGCAGCAAGAAAGACATGAGAAATATTGAGAAATGAAAAACATGGTAAGCATTAAATCTGATTAGTCAAACAGTGGTGCTTTAAATTTTGTGAACGTTGTAAAATGTTCTGTATTTCTGCATAAATTTGATCATCAAGTAGATTGTTGTCTTGTTGCATGATCCATATTCTCTTGAGATTCAGCTCACAGTCAGATGTCCTGACATTTTCCTTGAGAATTTACAGGTGTAATTCAGAATCCATTGTTTCATCACCGATAGCAAGCTGTTCTCATCCCCTTTCGGCAAAATTCGCCCAAACCGTGACACTACCCCCACCACATTTCACAGATAGCAAAAGGTTTTTATGCTGAAAGGCAGTGTTCTGCCTTCTCCAAACACCACACTTCTCACTGAAACCAAAAATATCTAGGCCTTATGCTTAGAAGTTACTGTGGGTTCCTTTGTAACCTTGTGGACTATTATACATCTTGCTCTTGGTGTGAACTTTGTTGGTTTGTTTACTCATGGGGAGAGTAATAATAGTTTTGAATTTCCTCCATTTGTACACAAACTGTGGATTATTGAAGTCCAAACTGAGATGGTCTTGTAACCTTTTCCAGGCTGATGAGCATCTTTTCTTCTGAGCTCCTCAGGAATCTCCTTGATACACTTCCACAAACATTGTGAAGACAAGACTTTGAAGACAAGACAATCATACCTGATTGTCTCCCATTGATTGAAAACATAGACTCTAATTTCACCTTCAAATGATCTGCGGATCCTAAAGGTTCACATACTTTTATCCTCACAGATATGAAATACTGCATAATAATAATAATTATTATTATTTAGGAAATAATAATTTAATATTTTAATTTTATATTTTATTTAAGAATAAAAAAACGAGCACATTTTTGTCTCATTTGTTTGATTTGGTTCTCCAATTTTTTAGTACATTTGATGATTTAGATGATTTAGTGCACATCTGGTGACCCCTACCTGTATTAGAAATCTCAGTGCCGAGGAGTTGTCCTCCTTTTGGATGAGATCCCACAGAACAGGCTGTTGATGAAATGCAGGAAATTTAACATATTATACTGTTAATATCAAGAAAGGGTATTTTCTATCTGCATTTTCTATCATATAATTCAAATATAACACATTAACTATGACAGTAAATACACTATAGCATGGCCTAATGTTTGTGGACACCGCTTTTACTGAATGCATGAAGCTACTTTAAGTTGCACCCATTGCTGATGCAGATGTGCATTCACACACAGCTTGTTTAGTCCCTGTAAAGAAGTATTGACAATAGTATATGACTCTCTGGAGCCGATAAACAAACGTGAACCTATTGGCACCCTGTTTAACGCAAGGCATGGACTAGAGGGGTATAAAGCCCCCCAGCATTGAGCTGTGGATCAGTAGAACTGTGTTCTATGGATGGATGGTGCTCCATCCAGTACTTTTGAGACGGATGAATTGGGAATGTAGGGCTGAGGTGGGGGGATAATCCAACATCATGACCTCCTTACTGAACACTCATGCCACTGAATGCAATCAAATCCTCACAACATTCCTAAACCAATATTAATTTGTCCATATAGTGTAGCACTTACACTAAAACAGCTAAGAAGATCCTCCTTGAGAGATGGGTTCCTCTCTCGTCTAAGAAAGACCCCAACAGACTGGAGTACACTAACAGATGCCTCTGGTTTGAGGGTTGCCCAGAAGGAGGCATTGTCCGGGAGGCTGGAGAGAAGAATAGCTTGACCAAGGCCTTGCCGCACCTCCCGTTCTCCCTCTTCCAAACCTGCGGACAGCCCTACAACAAAATCTAGCACTCTGAGCACATAGGTTACGGTGGCGAGCCAGCCCACACGCTCATCCATGACACCTTCACACAGACTTAGCTTGTGCAGAGCCTCCTGCAGGATAGGCATTGGGTTCACACAGAGCTGAGATGTGTCAAAGTCATATGGGGCAGGCAGCAGGTCAAACAGCTGCTGTAGGACACACTTGGTGCCATGCTTTGGGTCAGAGTCGGGGTTGCAGTAGTCTAAAAGTAAGGGCTGTTTGCGAACTAACATGAGGTACCGGGTAATGTTCTTGCAAATGTAATCCCTCAGCCTGACACTGTCTCCACAGAGTTCAAGCACGGTCGAGTTGACGAAATGACCTTCCGTCCAGTCTGAGAAGTCACAAGTCCTTTCTTTGGGGTCATGATAGGAGTCTTTGGGCAGTACTTTAGAGCAGTATTCTGCTGCCCAGCCCTCAAGCGGTAATGAAGAGGACCCATTGCCACACAAGGCCGAGATCAGAGCAGAATTGTTGGGCAGGAAGCACCTCCTGAAATCATGGGCGCTCAGAGACCTGGTGCTTAGCATTTCTAAGCAGTCCTCAGTTACATCATTTGCAGAACTTGACGAAACATCCGTGGAGAGCTGCAGACAGAGGTCATCAATGCTTGATTGATTGAGGTAATGGTAATCCTTGGAAATAGCAGCCTGTAAAACATCACGGGAACAACATGCTTTATCAGTCATTCTAAAAAAAAGACGTTTGAAAATCCATAAATATATGACCACGTCTTTGTTTCCACTCTCACTGTCCATTTGATCAGTTCCTCTTATCACACAGGAGAACTTTGCAGATCTATAATTACAGACTGTATCCTCCTTTCACCATGATCTTCAATGCTCAGGACAACCACAGAGGTGTTATGTGGGTGGTGGGTCATTCTCAGCACTGCAGTCACACTGACATGGTGGTGGTGTGTTAGTGTGTGTTGTGCTGTTTTGAGTGGATCAGACACAGCAGTGCTGCTGGAGTGTTTAAACCCCTCATTGTCACTGCTGGACTGAGAACAGTCCACCAACCAGAAATATCCAGCCAACAGCATCCTGTGAGCCCTGATGAAGAACTAGAGGATGACCAACACAAACTGTGCAGAAACAGATGAGCTTCTGTCTCTGACTTCACATCTACAAGGTGGAGACACTCAGTAGGAGTGTCTAACAGAGTGGACAGTGAGTGGACACAGTGTTTAAACACTCCAGCAGCACTGCTGTATGTGTATATGATCTGTGAGGTCCTGACCACTGAAGAACAGGGTGAAAGGAAGATTACAAAGTATGCAGAGAAACTACAGTCAGTCGTTATAGACCTACAAAGTGCTTGTGTGTGGTCAGTGGAGCTGATAAAATGGACAGTGAACGTAGGAACAAGGAGATGGGCATAATGTTATGGTTGATCGGTGTATATAGTACCTGTTGGGCTCGCTGAAGCCAGAAAGATGAGTTGGCACATATTGTATTATTGAATTCATGGGCAAAGAATTCGCTGCACACATGTACCCACAGAAAATCGTCCTCCGCAGCCGAGAGGTACCATGCTGCATTGGTGCAGCTAGCATGCAGGTCAGGCATTGTATGGCTGATTTCAGGGTCCAGTGTGGCTTCACCCCCATCAAAAAGATTACAGTAGAGGAAAACCGTGAAATTCGAAACTCCAGTGAGGCCAGGTATAGAGGCATTGCAGGCAGCCTCCAGTATCTCCGCCGAGACGGACAGGTCTGCCTCGTCTGTTTGATCATGGTAGGCTGGCTGAGGGTCAAGTAGTCTAGATCTTTTTGCTGAGGATTGTTGTCTTGAACTGCCTTGGTCCTCCTCTGAAGGTGCACAGGATACGAAAGACGGCGTACTCGGCAAACCATGTGAGGTGAAACCCATGGCTTGGGCATTCCACGTCAGATTATGTCTAATACCCCTGTGTGACAAATTGTATTACATTAGTGAGAGGAGTGCTTTCAAACAGCGCTCATTAAAAGTGCACCAACAGAAACGCTTTCTCCAGGCTGAAACACTTACCACAAAATCAATTGTCTCAGGTCACCTTTGGGGGAAAAAGAAAGTGGAAACTGTAATGAGTGAGTTCATGAGGGCATGAAGACAAATCACTGATAATCGCAGAAGGTTGCAGAGGGATGCTTTATACAAATGGGCTCGATGTAATACCATAGCCTGGCACATAATGCCAGGGGTATATGGTTACTTACATCAACAAAAGGGCAGATAGATTATCCAGACCACAGGATTTAGAGTAACAAGGATCTGCTTAATGACTAACGTGGCCATTGTGATTTCAGCAGTTCAACATTGAGCTTCACTGGTAAAACCCATATGGACGTTTACAGGATTGAACAAATGCGCATTGAAAAATTGATTGCGAAAGCAGTCTGTGCTGTAAAACAGTCTACTCTGCAGATTACGGAGTTGGTACAAAGTGTATCTGTTCAGGAAGGCATAAGAAAAAAGGAATACAGTAGAGGGTACAGTTGAAGAAGACAGCACTTAGCTATACGTAGCCACGTCACCATACACCACCACACACCATACTTAGCACCAAGTTACGTGCACAATCAACATTTAACACACACAGACACACTAGGGAATTCACACACTATGGGGCAGTGAGCACACATGCCCAGAGCAGCGGGCAGCCCTATCCCCATCCCAGGGAGCAGTTGGGGGGTTAAGTCCCATTCTCAAGGGCACTACATCCATGTCCTGCCAGTTCAGGGAATCAAACTGCTAGCCTTCCAATCACAAGGCTGATTCTCCAACTACTAGGCCATGGATGCCCCCCTATAGAACGTTTATTTGATGTAGTAGGTTTTATTTGTTAACATCTCACTGCAGTGTGCAGTCCTGCCTTGAACAGGGTTACATTACTTTATTCACTGGGTTGTTAAAAGCACCTTAAATGAAAGGAACAGCGTATGCTGAGCACCTGCTGTGTGGAGACAATGACCCAAAGGTAAGGCTGATGAGCTGAGGATGCAGGAATAAAGGAAAAGACAGCACTGGTGCATATTCCCTGCTGTACCTGTGTGAGCAGAGGCAATGTAGTGCCCTAGGAAATATTTTGTATGATTCTGTGTCAGAATATTATACTGTAAAAATATTAGTAAAGGATCAAGTGACATTAAACCAGTTAAAAATACTATTTAGTATTTAGAAAAATACTATTTAGAACCAGAAAAATAAGTCTTTCCTTGGATTGGAACAGTAATGATGTAGTTGCATTTTTTATTTATAAAATATTGGTAAAATACTCAGGAATAATCATAAACATCTTCTATCACACTTTATTTTTTAATGCTTAGAAGCATATAGGGCTGGTGGTCCTATTCAAAATGGGCCAATTAGATTTGATCATATAAATAAGATTGTTGCAAAAACGAAATCAGCACTATAATAAAGAAACCAGTATATTATGTCTAATGTGGTAATGTAGTTCGTTTTGGATTGGATTATTGTGTTAGGGGGTGTCTGTAAAGAAAACAATACATGTCTCCTCAGTGATAAAACCCACATCAAGACGGCAATAAAATCAGCACAGGTTGAGCGAATTTTGTATGTTTGATTAACATGTCACATGACCACAGTCACATCTGCGATCACACAGACTGATCTATTTTTCCTTTCAGAGCGGAAAATGTTCTGGAAAGTGACTGTGTTTGTGGCTGAATACGGCCAAAAACCTTTCGGTTCAATGTGAGGTGACATCTGCCTGGAAGAATACAGCGATGTGAATATGGATGGGAATAAAACGATGTTCTGAGTTTACTGGGTTGATGCTGATGGACCCTATATATATTCAACCCAATCCGAATAGGGTTTAGGACGTCAGAAGATCTGTGCTGTGAGACCTTTTGATTATTATTATCTGATAATAACAGATTGACATACTGACTGGCAGTTGCCACTCACTCGTGGTGCCCAAAGGCAGAAAAGTCTCGAGGAAGGGGGTTTGATGTGCCAGGGAATGCACAGAGAAAGGTTATAAATGTTTAAACTATGAAGTTATGATGATGGGCCCTTTTGGAATGTATAGAAGTCATAGATAGGTTTCTGTTTAACATTGTCATAGAGATGCACGGGAAACCCTTGGGAGAAAGCAACACAAAACAGAGCAACAATACCACAGAAAAGATGGAAGGAGACCTTTATTATCATGATGGGACCCCGTCCTTTTGCCAAAGGTCACAGATTATGGATTTAGAACTAGGAACTAATTTATTGAAGTAATCAGCGCAGTCTGAGCTACCAAGGCTTCCAAGGTAATCTACATCTGCCATTTCCCCAAAGTCCCAGACCTACCAACAAGCTTCAGTGTCTTGATTCATGTACACTATGTTTCCAGTAAGTTAGCTAGCTGTCAGATTCAGGTGTGCCCTCTTTGTGTACATTTTAACTTGGTTGTTTGTTGTAAACAATTTTTTAGTCAGCAGCTTTTGTACTGGTTAGCAATGATCATAATGTCCAGGTGAGACATTATGACCTTAGTTATGCTTAAACAGTGAAGCCTTCATGACTATCCTGGTTGACAGCTACTGCTGTGTCAAAATGCTCTGAGATCAGTGCGAAAATGACCCTTGCAAGAGTAAATGGGTGTTTGAACATGTTTTATTGCCTCAAAATCAACCAGTAAAATTGATTAAATGAATGATTGATTGACAGACTGAAGCTGACTGATATATGAAACATATAAATATACTATTTGTAATGGTTAAAGGTTGATCTCAGCTTTATATGTATTAATATCGGTCATTCAAATGAAGGTTGATTTGAATCGAAAAATCTATTTTTTAAATCAACTCCTAGATGCATAGTGGATGGGATTCTTAGTTACGTGCCTTATTTGTAAAATGCCTGGTAAGATCCACACACTTCTTTTTCAAATCCTTTACTTTTTCCGTACTTACCCAGTTATTTGCGAGCTGTAATCTAAAATGTTATCTTACTGGTCATAAACAAATGTAAATAAATAAATAAATAAACAAATAATAAAGAATAAACTTGCCCACAGAGCATCTTCCCTGCTGACTGGACTGTGGCTCCCCTACCATGCTTCCTAGATCATCCAGCAGTGCCATGGTCACACGAGATACCTTCCTCCTCAGGTTACCGTACACAGTGTTGCCCACCCTGTGCAGAAGTCCACGCTTCAGGCCATCAAGACCCTGCAGGAGGGCCAGGTTGTGCTCAGCAAACTGCACAGCCCTCTCCCCAGTGTTTGACCTGGACAAGGCCTGCAGAAGCAACTTTTGAATGGGGGTGAGGCTCTCCATCTCATTGGACACATTATTCAAATAATAGGTCTCCTCTTGTAAGACCTCAGGTGGAACGCTGAACGGCTTAAATCGTCCCGTCGAGAGAACCCCGTCCCTGTGGTCAGTGGCTACACCTGCAGGGTGCAGATTCACCACAGGTTTCCAGTTCCTTGTTTCCAGAAACGTAAGGAGCTGCTGCAACCAGCTCAAGTTGAAAGCGCAATCATTTCGCCCTTTCAGCACACAGATAAACCCCTGGAGACCCGCACTGGCTTGGCCATAGGTCCCGCTGACCAGAGCCTGTAGAACTGTCTCAAGCAAGGCACTGATGGTGTTCCAGTGTTGTGATACAAATGTCAAGATAGGTCTTTGTGGCTGCCGCTCCATGAGGGTTATGATGCTCTGCACCAGTCCCAGTAGTCCATCCCAATGTGGGCTTCCTCTTAGAGACAGGAAAAGGTCTTGGAGCTTGAAGCTCGGCCTTGGAGGGACCCTCCCATCCCACTGCCCAAGTGGTGTTCCTTCAGAATGAAGGAAAGAATACAACAAGTTCTCCCAGAATTGATCGCTGCTGAAAGGCTGCTCACTGTCATCAAGCTCAGTGCTCATCTCCTGAAGGTACATTGAGATGTTATAGAGAAATCCAGAGAGTCTGTTCCGATCAAGTGGCTTTTTAAGAGATGGTAGGCCCGCTGTCTTATGGGGCAAAAGTCCCAGAGACTTCAGACCTCCAACAATACCCCGTACGACTGAATGGATTTGTTCCCCCTGTTGTCTTTCTGGAGACGGCTGCTCTCTGTGGGGGTACCAACCGGCACCCTTGCGCCATATCTCAACCAGTTCTTTCAGAATGACTTCTCTTTGGTCATCTGTTTTCCTACCTGGAAAAATGGTTACAAATTTGGACACAAAGCCTTTGTTATTGGACGGTCTATAATTGTTATAGAGTGACCTACAACTATTTAACTCAACACAAATACCCATTACTTAACATTTATATTACAACAGCTAAAACATTGTATTTCACACCAAACAAAAACCCAACATTTCCTCACCTCTGGAAATGGTTGCCACTTCACCCAACAAGGCAATCAGCCACATAATAATTCCAACTTGACCAAACTTGCCCATTATGAGCCACATTCCTCAGCTTTAAGCCTGCATAGATGAAGACATATCGCTGGCCCTTTGAGAGCACCTGCTCCTTTAGGATCCGCTTAAGACACTGAGGGAGTAAAATGTCACACTGCGGAGTGGATATAAAATGTTAATGACCGCCCACTGTCACTTGACTACACTTTCACAAAGACGAGCAGACTGCCATAGGTTTATCTACACAGACTGTCTGTAGATATGGCCTTAGTTACAACAGGTCCTGCATTTTAATCAAGTGTTCGTCCGTGTAAAAACATTAAATATGCTGTTAATGATGTTGTTTTTTTAAATTAAGCATATAGTATTTACACTATAAATACACTTTGCATTTCTTAGCCATAGTCATACATTTAAAACCATATCCACCAGTTTAGATGATGGGAATACTTACATGCATCCGTACTTCCTCCAGTCCATAAGTGTCCTTGAATAAAATGATGATTAAAATGCCATAAAAGCACGGAAATTCTCAAACAACATATTTATTTCTCTTTCTCTGAGTCTCTCTCTCTCTCTCTCTCTCTCTCTCTCTCTCCCCTCTGTCAGCGAGTGTCACTTTTTCGATCTGTTCCCCTCCCAGTCTTTGAGATTCAATTGGATGCACAAAAGCTCCAGCTGGAGCTTCAGGTTTCAGCGCCATCATTGCAGTACATGCCAGCTGGCTGATTTCTGAAGGGAATGGATGAAGGCTTGAGGATGATATATGAGACCAAGCCACTCAGGGGAGCTCTTGTTGTCCTGTCACAGTGATATTATGAGGTGTGTAGGTGTTGTGAGTTTATAAGTATCATTAATAAATATAATACCATAAAAATATTATGAGCACCTCCTTGTTTCTACACTCATTATCCATTTTATCAGCTCCTCTGATCACACAGGATCACTTTATAGTTCTATATTTCCAGACTGTAGTTCATCTGTTTCTCTGCAGACTTTATTCTCCTCCTTTCACCCTGATCTTCAATGATCAGGACCCCACAGGACCACCACAGAGCAGCTGTTATGTGGGTGGTGGGTCATTCTCAGCACTGCAGTCACACTGACATGGTGGTGGTGTGTTAGTGTGTGTTGCACTGGTACGAGTGGATCAGACACAGCAGTGCTGCTGGAGTGTTTAAACACTGTGTCCACTCACTGTCCACTCTATTAGACACTCCTACCGAGTGTCTCCACCTTGTAGATGTAAAGTCAGAGACAGAAGCTCATCTGTTTCTGCCCAGTTTGTGTTGGTCGTCCTCTAGTCCTTCATCAGTGCTCACAGGACGCTGCTCACAGGATGCTATCGGCTATATGTTTCTGGTTGGTGGACTGTTCTCAGTCCAGCAAGTGACACTGAGGGGTTTAAACACTCCAGCAGCACTTCTGTGTCTGATCCACTCGTACCAACACAACACACACTAACACACCACCACCATGTCAGTGTGACTGCAGTGCTGAGAATGACCCACCACCCACATAATAGCTGCTCTGTGGTGGTCCTGTGGGGTCCTGATCATTGAAGATCAGGGTGAAAGGAAGAGAATGAAGTCTGCAGAGAAACAGATGAACTACAGTCTGGAATTATAGAACTATAAAGTGTTCCTGTGTGATCAGAGGAGCTGATAAAATGGATAATGAGTGTAGAAACAAGGAGGTGCTCATAATGTTATGGCATGCTGTTTTCTAAGCTTCATATCTCAGGATCAGAGTAACCTACAGACATGATACACATATCATATAAACAACAACATTTACCCTAGCGATAAAGATTCAACTATCATGACTAATCCAGACTGAGTCTGGATATCGAGGGCGATATGCGTTGTGTTGCAGAGGAAAATGCATAAAAATATCATTAGGATGTAAATATGAAACAGACCAGTCTGGTGTCTAACTATAGAAACCTTCATTCAGTCCCCCAGTCCAAACTGTCTCTATACATGAACTAAAGTGCAAAAACAGGCTGTTCACAATTTCAAAAAAGTAAACTGTCATTTTTTTATATTTATTACACGTGAAGTGACATTTAACAGGACGCCGTTGGCTGGTTATCTCTGGTTGGTGGACTGTTCTCCGTCCAGCAGTGACACTGAGGGATTTAAAAACTCCACTCTAACTTACAAATGGAGAACATTTTAAACAACTGCCTACATGTCCAGGTCAGGTCGGCCCCTAAATTGTGCAAAATGTCACCAATTTTTGAGAGACTGGAGGAATTCCCCTTAATAGAATAAGGCCTGAGTAGGTCTAAGCAGTCAGCACCTGAGACAAAGCTCAGCCTCTGAATCTGAACTGATCTGAATGTCCTGAGCACCTTTATTCTATTTGTCAGCCACACAAATCCCCAGACTGATTTTAAGCTGTCCCTCACAGTATATAACTTTGGACAATGTCCTTGAGGGTATTGCTTTCCGCACACAGTGCCAGGAGGTCTCCTGCAGCTGTCATAAAACAAGAGCGGCGTTAAGTCCCCAGCTCCAGACAATCAGGCCCTTCACTAATGTACAGAATCATCTCTCTCATGTCTGAGCGCTGTCTGCAGGGCCGGAAACCTGAGCAGAAGCAGTGAAAGGGCCGGCGCAGCCTCCCCACAAGCCCTTTTAATTCTGCGGCAGTGTCGCCCGCAGCGGAACAATAACTTCCTCTTGTATTATTGATGCCTCAGGGAGCGGCGCTCACTCAGCAGTGTGGGGCTCAGTTGGCAGCAGGAATATTAAATGAGAAACTTTACTCTCTCTGCCTTCGCCCTAACTTCACCCACACGCTCGCGCTCCTGCTAAGACTGAGAAGTGAATAAAGGCTCAGAGGTGCAAGAAAGGTGCAGAGGTCATCTGTACTGGGGGTCTTCGTCCAGCACAATTTGGTGACTTCTTTGCTCAAACACAGTTGCGCATCTCAGACATTAGTTATCAAGGTGTTGGAGGTGCGTGAGAGCAGGAAGGTCACCAGACTGTGTTGAATTCTGCCCTCCATGGAACCAGTGTGTTATTGTACACCAATCAACCATAACAACCCTTTACCATATAGGATCTATCATTACTTTACCCTCTTTCACCCTGATCTTCAATGGTCAGGACCCCTCAGGTCCATCACAGAGCAGCTATTATGGTGGTGGTTCATTCTTGGTACTGCAGTGACACTAACATGGTGGTGTCTTAGTGTGTGCTGTGCAGAGTGGATCAGACACAGCAGTGCTGCTGGAGTTTTTAAACACTGTCCACTCACTGTCCACTCTATTAGACACTCCCACCTAGATGTTCCACCTTTTAGATGGAAAGTGAGAGACAGAAGCTTAGCCTGTGTTGGTCATCCTCTAGTCCTTCATTTGAGCTCACAGGACACTGTTGGCTGGATATTTCTGGTTTAAGATGAGAACATTTAAAACAACCGCTAACATGGACAGGTCAGGCCGTCCTAGCAAGTTTAAACCAAGAGCAGACCATAAAAATGCCTTGGATTGAAGAATCCTTCCATCCTAAAATCCCAAAATGTTCCTCACAGGACCTACAGGTTGCTCTGGTTACAGTTGATGTCAAAGTGCAGCATCTACCATCAGAAAGAGACCAAACAAGTTTGATTTTCATAGGAGGAAAATAAAAAAAAAAACAAGACAAAACTAAAATTTACAACATCTACAAAAAGAGCAGAACTTCTGGAACAATGGGCTTTGGACAGATGAAAGCTGAATTTTTTGACTATAGTGACACAAAACGAACACTGAACTGGAGCACAAGAACCTCATTCCAACTGTGAAGCATGGGGGTGGAAGTGTCATGGTTTGGCGCTGCTTTGCTGCAGCAGGTCTGGAGATCTGGCCATCATAGAAACCAGTATGAAATCTTCATTGTATCAGAGGGAGTTTGAGGAGAATAAAAGTCTGACACTGAAACATCATATAGCTGAAAGTGGGAAAAACAGTCCAGTTGATGTGATGGACTGATACATGGTTATTTTATCCATTAGAGGAATACCAGCTATTAGGATGTAAGGTGTTGAAATTGCATTTATGCTAATAATTACATTTTGAAAAGGATTTATAAAAGACATTTCTATCATTTGAGGTGTTTAGTTCTATCACCTCCATCTCTCAACGTACTTAAAATGAAGATCAAATGTCCAAATGTTTAAATATGGAAAGTCGAAGCAGCAAAACAGGTTTCACAACTGTTGTTTTCATTATTATCTGCTTAGAGTAAATACATGTCTGACTGTATCATTAACAACAACCAATACTGCCTATACTCTCAGCACGGTGGTTCTTCAAGGGTTCTTTAGTAAAAACCTTAACTGAAAGAACCTTTTGTATGCTTTCATACCTTGTCTGGTTAGAAGCTCTTCTAGACGGTTCTCTATATGAAGTTTATATAAAAGAATACGTACCCAGGTCTTGGTTTCTTACAGAATCGTTTTAATGGCTCTACGTGGCTCCAGGAAGGGTTCAATATATTTACACTATGTAAATATTGTATATTCATATCCTTTAGTAATATATAGTACTTGAATACATTTGTCGTTGGTATAGCACCAGAAATGGTTCCACTGTTTTGGTCATTTGTTCAAACCTGCATGTGTACATGTGCATGCTGCTAGTGACAGTCAACACTAGACCTCTTAGAACAATGTTCTTTAAGGGTTCCTTTTTATAGACTGTTCTGTATGAGCCCTTTTCAGCACTATATGGAACCCTATATAGAGCATTTTCTGATAACGTCATTTTGGCTAAAAATGTCCTACCTGTGCTCCTCAGCCTGACCAGCTCAAGGTGGTTACGTTGGACTGGTTGACCAGTTTACAATATATTTCCATTTGACTTTGATGTTTTTTTAATGCCCAGATAGCAATAAATGTTTGGCCCACATCTAAGCCATAGGTACCAAAAGTGCCCCAGACTTGGGCCAAATGTGTCTCTAACCTTCTTCACCAATATTTTCAATCAGTATGACCAAACTTATTGACCAGGTTGACCAGTATAACCACAATTGTCTAGACCAGGGTCTCTCAACCTGTGGCCCGGGGACCACCAGTAGGACGTGAAGCCCTCTCTAGTGGTCAGCAAACCCATGATCAGGGGAGACGGTTGTCCAAAGTAAAAATTAAAAATGAAAAACATTAATAGAAATGCACAAATGAAATATCGCAGAACAATTAGTGTAAACAATCAGTTTAAGTCTGTGCAGGCGTGGGCCCTTGATGCACTTAGAGAACCCGAGATGTAGAACTTTCTTAAACAATGATGACACTGTTCCTAAGAAAAAGCAAACTGACCCACTATGCTTGCAAACAGAGGAATGTGTCCTCAGAATTTACCCCATCCATGCAGCAAAACACACACTGGTGAATTCATACACTAGGGGGCAGCCTGAGCACATATGCCCAGAGCAGTGGGCAGTCCAGGAAGTAGAAGGGGAGTTAACGTCCTTGCTCTAGAGCACTTCAGTCATGTCCTGTCGGTTCATGGAATCTTACCAGCAACCTTCCAGTCACAAAGCTGGTTCCCTCATCACCAGGTTATGGTGCCCATTGCCAGACCCCAGCTGCCCAAAAATAAAATGGAAAAACAATTTTATATAAAATGCTTTGGCTGGAGTTTGGTTGTCTTGTGGGCCGTGAGGTGGACAAGGTTGAGAACCCCTGGTCTAGATTACACTTCTGACCAAAATGGTCAACCAGCTTCAACAAACTCATCCACCTTGACCATCATCTGGCATTTTAGTCCACTAGACACAGGTGGTCTTGTGCTGGATTTTTCAGATGGGTTCTAGTGGAAGTGTTTTCTGGTGGCTTTGGATCCCTGCCCACAGTTTATTTTAAATATGTTCTATGGACAGTCTGGTAGGACATCACATCAACTGGTTTTGAAAGAATTCTATTTTGATGCTGTTATTCATACAGTTTAAGAGTCGATTTTGATGTTTTAACTGCCCAGACAGCAATGAATGTTTGGCCCAATTCTGGACCACATCTGAGCCATAAGAGCAGAAAGTGGCCCAGATTTGGTCCAAATGTCTCCTGTCTGTGTGGTCAACTTGTCATTTCAACCAGTATGAGCTGCTGCCCACAGTTTATTTAGGCAACTTCACCAATAAATATATTCTATGGACACTCTGGCTGGACATCACATCAACTGGTTTTGTTATTCATACAGTTTAAGAGCAATAAGGGGTAAGAGGGCAGTTACATGCTGTTTTCTAGGCTTCATATCTCAGGTTCAGAGTTACCTACAGACAACATGTTTCATAACAAACTACAAGACCCTAATCTAGTTTGACCCTATTTAACAAGTGAGCTATGAGCAAGTAATCCAGCTCCAAACTCACTCGTTCCCAACTGAATTAAATCCCAGTTTAAATGCCAAAGGAGCTTCCAGTGCATGTTTACTGCTCTGGTCAACCTGCATACAGACTGTGACTGATCAGTGAGAGGGGGCGGGGCTGATGATGTCACTGACCCACATATTGGTTTACAGAGGAAAATGAGGAGGGGCTGTTTGCTCTGTCTTTGCGCACAGTGTTCAGATTTCAGAATAAAAGTCCTGAGAAGGGCTAATACTGATACATAAATAATAAAAATAATAAAGAATATTGCAAACAGTTCAGCAAAAAAAGTGTTTTAACCCTAAAAACATGCGGGATGATCAATTTCCAACAGGATTTGTGAAATATTAAGTGTTTATATTCTTTATAAGCAACAAAAATATAGGCAGAAATATATTTTTGTATTGTATTTTGTAACACATGGTCACATTCATTCGACAATGTAAATATTTTCTAATTTGTTGGTGATAAGAGTACGTTAAACTGTGAAACCATAACACAGAATGGGCCTAGGACTGCAGGGCAGAAAGTCCAGCAGCTGAGTTTAGAGAAACACGAGGCTATGACTGATCAGTCACAAGACTGTCATGTGTCACTTCGGTAAGTTCAGCTCTGCTGCCCCCTGCTGACCAGTCCGCTCCTGATCCTGTCCACCTGTACGTATTAACGGGAATAACGGGTTTGTGCTGCGCGTGACCAGGTGTTTACCACCCGTGTTCTGACAAGCCCCGCCCACACTGCATTCTGATTGGCCAGCGGACTGATTCATACTGGTTTCTAAAACATTAATGATGAAAACAGGATTCATAGAAATATCCAATAGTTAATTTAGACTATCAGTAATAAAACATTACATACAGAAGCAAGTACCATATTATTGAGAATATATAAAGAGTGTATAATGGTAACCATGCTGTGATATATGATTGAATTTTATTAAATAGTATTATGTGAAATTGTTTCTTATTTTTATTAGAGAATTATTTTAATGGTAAACATTTTGCCACAATAATATAATTTTAACAATATAGTAATAGTAATAAAAAGAATAAAACAATAATAATAATAATAATAATAATAATATATAATAATATAATGATAATGATAATAATAAAATAATATATAACACAACAACAACAACAATAATAATAATAATATAGTAATAATAATAATAATAATAATTCAGTAATTATAGTATTAACAATATAATAATAACAATAATATAATTTTAACAATATGGTAATAGTAATAAAAAGATATATATATATTATAAAATAATAATAATAATAATAATAATAATAATAATAATAAAGTGCCATTTTTATTCTAATAGGCGAACTCTTAACTAACCGATCATATCGCAGAAGGCGGGGCTTGTCTCAGTTCGGTTGGTGAAGTAAATTCATGATGATGATAATAATAATAATAATAATAATAATAATAATAATAATAATAATAATAATAATAATAATAATAAAATTCTAATAGGCGAACTCTTAACTAACCGATCATATCCCAGAAGGCAGGGCTTGTCTCAGTTCGGTTGGTGAAGTAAACTCCGCTACGACACGTCAGTGGGCGGAGCTACGGGAGCGTGGAGAACAACATGGAGCTGAGCTGATCGGAGCAGCTCCTCGGAGGAGCAGAGGAGGAGCTGGCCAGAGCCCCTGTCAGAGCCCCTGTCAGAGCCCTGTCTGACTCAGCTTCCTTCACTCTGTGTTTACTGGGCCGAAGCTCGGAGATGGAGTACCTTCTACAGGTCAAAGTGGGAGCACTGGTCGGTCTGCTGCTCCTCACCCTGCTGTTCGGGTTTATTCCTGCTCGGATGAAATGGTTTCGAGAAACCAGTGGAGCAGGTAAGAGTTTATCCCTTAACCCTTCACAGACACTCACCAATGTACAGACCTGACCGGTACCTTGTACAGACCCTGAACAGTACCATGACAGTACCCTGACATTACCCTGTACAGACCAAGACATTACCCTGTACAGACCATGACAGTACCCTGACCAATACCCTAACAGTACCCTGTACAGACCATGACAGTACCCTGACCAATACCCTAACTGTACCCTGTACAGACCATGACAGTACCCTGACCAGTACCCTGTACAGACCATGACAGTTCCCTGACCAATACCCTGTACCGACTCTGACCTGTACCCTGACCAGTACCCTGTATAAACCCTGACCAGTACCCTGTACAGACCCTGACCTGTACCCTGACCAGTACCTTGTATAGACCTTTACCAGTACCCTGTACAGACCATTAAAATACCCTGACCAGTACCCTGACCAATACCCTGTATAAACCCTGACCAATACTCTGTATAGTCCTTGACAGTACCCTGTATGGACCCTGATAGTACCCTGACCAGTTCCCTGTACTGACTCTGACAGTACCCTGTTCTGTATGGACCATGTGGATGGAGGTCTGCTGTTCTGTTGGGAACTATAATGTGAAGTTTTTAATCCAGTTGTTGCATAATCTACTAATGAGACTGTAGCTGGCAGGAGTGCGGCAGGTGACGTGACCATACTGTGCGTGGTTGGTGTATATACTGTGTATATATATATATATATATATATATATATATATATATATATATATATATATTCTCCAAAATGATACATGATATCTGACTGTGCATCACACACCTGAAAATACAATAAAATAAAAAGGTGTTTTTAGACCAGAGGAGAATGGGGCCACCCCCCCGAGCCTGGTTTCTCCCAGCTTACTTCCTCCAGCTTTGCCACTGTTGCCTTTTTCGCTTGTTCACCAGGAACTTTTATGTCTTTATCCTTTGTTTAGGTGGGTTGTTGATTGTCATATTTAGATTTCTGTGAAGTTGCTTTCTGACATGGTTGTAAAAAGCACTATACAAATAAATTTGATTTGATTGGGATAAAGTTAAGGATTCCAGATGTGGTTAAATACACTCATCGTCAAAAGAGTAGTTTCACCCAGAAGGAATCAACAGATTGCAACGTGTGACTGCAGTGGTGTCGTGCCAGTGACGAGTCCCGCTTTTGTCTTGGTGGAGGCACCGTGATCAACAGTTTGTTGTCACACGTCCAGAAGGCCTGGTGTCATGGTCATGGCTCTAATTTCGTACGACGCCAGATCTTTGATCTTCATTACAGACATTTTAACAGACCAGCGTGATGTTAATGAGGTTCTGCAACCACTGGTTCTACCTCTTCTGAACACACACTCCGGTGCTCCATTCCAACAGGACGATGCTTGTCCACATACTGCTGTGGTCTCAAGATCTCATCTTGAAGACACAGATACTACGCCGTGGTCGGTCTCATCTCCAGACCTGTCCCTGATTGAAAATGTGTGGGATGCTATTGGACGCTCTATCAACACTCCACCCCTACCACACCATCTGCAGAACTGAGTGAGAACATTCAAGCTGCATGGGATGGATCATCACAGGACTCCATGCAGAGACGTCTGGCATGTTGCGCTGAACCCGACGCCGTACTGAGAGACACAACTTCTGTACGTGTAGATCAATAAATATAGATCAGATCAGTCTAAACGTTTACTCATTTATGGATCCTGAATCCATAAATGAGTAAACGTTTAGACTGATCTGATCAATATTTATTGATACAGGTGGTGCGGTTGATCACCTTTATCTTCCTTCCCAACAGCACTTCAATCCCGCACTTCCTCCTGGGTGATTTTTTATGATGAGTGTAAATGTTAATGTTGATGACACTTTTACTTTTAGAAGGTAGATGATACTTTTCATGCTTAATATTTTATTGTGTCAGAAAAAGAAGCCCATAAAACGTTCCTCTGATGTTCTGCATGTGCTCTTCTGAACGGGTTATCGTCCACTTTAATCACTAATTCACCAAAGTAACGATACTTTGAATTAGTCGTAGCCTCTCTCCCGACCTCTTCCTGTGATTAGTCTGAGTGGTTTACACGTCTCTAAGCTCTTTATCGGTGAACTTTGCTTCCCCATCTTCCAGCAAACCTCCAGCTGTTATCAATCCCCCCCAATTTCCAACCATCGACTATTCGTTTGCTTATAGTTCATCAATAACAGGAGAATCGTTCTCTCAGCCTTAAGCAGAGGAGGCTTAAATGTGATTCAATCATGCATGACTTCTTATCTTAAAGGTCTGCTCTTGATCTCCGGTGGACAGAGAGCATTTCCTCAAGCGTGTTGCTTTGGGACATGCATGTCTTTCAGTCACCTGATTTGAAAAACCCTCATTCCTGCTTTAAAGCGTGCCTACCAGCCTGCTCAAAGAGAACCCGTTATTTATGGAAACGAAACTCGTGTGCTCAGCTTATTATGTTTATGAAAGGAAAATGCAGGCACATGCTTGCTGTTGAAAGAGAAACAGAATTTATACTGAGTGTGCAATAAAGATCTCACAGACTAATGTGACAGACCAGTGTTCCTCATATTGTGGTAAGAACATACCACATTAGCTGACCTCAGAAAACCTGCTACATGCACTAATTTATTGAGGACTGATTGAAATCTGTATGAACGTGTAATTATCATACAATTACTTTTGTTTGTAATCAGTGCTTAACTCATTGGAGCCTGTATGTAAACCCAGAATTCACTTCTTCACTCTCATAACTACAGCAATATATTGATTAACATCAATTTCATAGGCCCTACAATAGAACGCCAAAGGCCCTACACCCACATACTTAAGCCAAGAGGCCCATGGTCACTTTGGAGGAGCTGCAGAGATCCATAGTTCAGTTCCAAAGAACTGGCCTTTATGGAAGAGTGGCAGGAAGTCCCATTTGCAGTTTGCCACAAGCCATGTAGGGGAGAGCAAATATGTGGAAGAAGGTGCTCTGGTCACATGAGACCAAAGTTTTACTTTTTTGACCAAATGCAAAACACTATGTGTCGCAGAAAACTAACAGATTTCAGCCCCTAAATGCAGCAAAAGGTGCAAAGATTTGACACTGGGGCTGAACACAAACGGGGCTGAACACAAACGGGGCTGAACACAAACAGGGGGCTGAACACAAACAGGGCTGAACACAAACGGGCTGAACACAAATGGCTGAACACAAACGTGGGTTGAACACAAACGGGCTGAACACAAACAGGGGCTGAACACAAACGTGGTTCTTGAACACAAATCGGTTGAACACAACGTGGGCTGAACACAAACAGGGGGCTGAACGCAAACGGGCTGGAACGCAAACGGGCAGAACGTGAAACAGGGGCTGAACGCGAAACGGGCTGGAACACAACGGGCTGAAATAATAAACGGGGCAGAACACAAAAGGGGCTGGAACGCAAACGGGCTGAACGCAACGGGGCTGAACGCAGAAACAGGGGCTGAATGCGAAACAGGGGCTGAAATACAAACGGGCTGAACACAAACGGGGCAGAACACAAACAGGGGCTGAACACAAACGGGGCAGAATACAAACGGGGCTGAAACATAAACGGGGTCTACAAACAGGGGTCTGAACACAAACAGGGGTCTGAACACAAACAGGGTCTGAACACAAACAGGGGTCTGGAACACAAACAGGGGCAGAACATAAACGGGGCAGAACACAAACGGGGGCAGAACACAAACGGGGGTCTGAACACAAACAGGGGTCTGAACACAAACAGGGGGCTGAACACAAACAGGGGGCTGAACACAAACGGGGGCAGAACACAAACAGGGGGCTGAACACAAACGGGCAGAATACAAACGGGGGCTGAACACAAATGCAGATTATACTGGTTTTTGTTTTATTCCCATATGAATATGGAACTCTGTTACTCCATGACAGGCAACACGAGCCTTGTTTTCTAATCATAAAGCAGTAGCTGTTTCAGAGTATCTTGACCTTTTACTTGGTGGTCGTCATCTCTAGACTGGGAGAGCTTCCGCAGAAGGGAAAAGCCAGATCCCGCAGGCTAATCAAAGCACTGTTTATTATAGAAGCCACAGAAATAAAGCATTTTTTGTTTTATTATGACTACATGTGATGCAAATATCCTGCTTCAAAGAAAACACAGCCCTCTAGAAATTCACTGGTACCAAGGTCATTGTGTTGCCATCTGGATGTGAGAGCTTCATCACTCAGCAGATGCAAAAGCATTATTACAGACGCCCTGGAAAATACAAATAGGGCTTAAGGATGTAACGGTTCCAAAGACTTTATACAAAGTCAGAATTGCACTTCCGCATTTGCGGAAAGCATTGTTTTATTAACAGCAGAATTTATGGTCTGCAGCTCAGCTGCATCCAGTATCCAGATATTTACATATATTTACATATTATCAGAATCAAAATAGCAAAAATCTAATTGGATCATGACTTTGATTTGAAAAAATCATATTATAATAAAGGAAAATGGAAAAAATCCTTCATTTAACACATAGGGTTGCCCACCCTGTGCTCTCAGGCGGCTCCTTCATCAGTATTTTGTAAAATTAAACCAGCATTCGTTGCCATCGCTCTCGTCTATGTTGCTGCAGCCATTTGTGATCCAATTGGCTACATTTCTGTTCTCATCTGTCGTTGAAAGTCTAACTACTACAGGAAAAAGACGACATCCTACACCTATAGCTAAGGTTCCACGTTAGGCCCAGCGCATTCCCTTCACCCTTACTCTGATCACTACCTCGCAAGCTCTTCACAGGGCTCATCAGTAGAGCAACGACTGATTGATTTATTTGACTAATATCGACCAGCAAATTAGTAACACATTTACTAGTTGATTACTGATTACGTCATTGTGTGTTTCTTGCACCCGGGAACCACGTGAACTACAGAGTAAACACCAAAGCTTAACCATTTTACTGCGGCTGTACCTTTAACATTTATATATTGTTATATGTTATATGGTGGATATTGTCGGTGCGTAAACACTGAACAGCTGCACGTGTAATTACAGTTATTAGTAATTATTTCTGTTTAATTAGATCAAATGTAGCACGTTTTTTATTTAATATGATCACTGTACTCAGAATGGGGAGAATATGAAAAGGGCTTTTTAACAATCTGATTTTTTACTGACGTATTAAGTTTGCATGTCAATATATTGCTGTAAACATTGCTTCTCGTTTCCTTCTCTCCCTCAGAAACCCATCAAATAGTGCTGAGTTTTATCAGCTGCTTTGCGGGCGGCGTGTTCCTGGCTGCCTGTCTCCTGGACATCATCCCAGACTATCTTTCTGACATAAGTGAGCAGCTGCAGGGGCTGGATGTGAGTTTGCTTGTGTACGTAATTGACCATTGTTTCCAACGATGCCCGAAGCAACTCTCCTCCTAAACTAGTTTTTCTGACCTTAACAGGGCAGTTTCCCTGTGGCCGAGTTCATCATGGCCTGTGGCTTCTTCACCGTCCTCATCCTGGAGAGGCTTGTGCTCAGCTGCACTGGCCATGGGAGCGAAGAAACCGCCCCGCTGCTGCCCGCAGTTGGCAACGGCCATGCTCATGGACAGCGCTCTGTGAATGACATGGAGGGCAGTGCCCATCACGTCCATGTGGATCTGCAGGCCCACTCGTCATTCCGTGCCTTCATGCTGTTTCTGTCTCTCTCCCTGCACTCGGTGTTCGAAGGACTGGCCATTGGGTTACAATCCACAGATGCCAAGGTAAACACTTTATCTCAAGACAGACTGATCATGTCCTGTTAAAGACAGTGGTCTCCAACCTTCCCTGACTACCTTTAGAAGTTCCTGATTGGCTGAATAGGGATGTTGGAGATGTAGATGTTGGAAGTAGATAGTTCCCCAGGATGAGGGTTGGAAAGCACTGCATTGTCCCATTGTTTCAGCCTCTACATGCTCAGTCGTAGATCTAGGGGTCTGCCACCTTTCTGAGTTTAGGTCGACCCCTAATTTAACTCCTCTGGTCTTAAATTTCCTTAATTTCAAACTCGGGTACAATCGGTATTCTTAAATAGTATCGTAACTTTACGACGGCATCACAATAGTATTATGTTGTAAGATGTTGATTTACTAGAATTATGTTTCATTTGACAGGATTTAAAACTTGAAAAATGGTTCTTAATACAGGAAAATACTGGGGTAAAGAACTGGGGCGACCAATTTGATGATACTGTATTGAATCGTGATAACCAGCCGTTAGGGGTGTACTGTGGGCACTTCTGGTGCCGGTCCCAAGCCTGGATAAATGGTGAGGGTTGTGTCAGGAAGGGCATCCAGAGTAAAACCATAACCATAATGCGGATATCAAATATGACTCCCATACAGGATCGGTCGAGGCCCGGGTTAACAACGACCGCCTCCGGTGCTGTTGGCCAGCAGGGTGCTGGTGGACATTGGACAACTGTAGGTTGAGGACTGTCGAGGAGAGGAGGAAGGCGGGTTAGAAGGATGGTTGGTGTAACAGTGGAGGAAGCAGGGGATAGGGCAAGACGGAGGCAGATGATCCACTGTGGTATTGAATCGAGATAAATTTTGTTCTTGTGATACAATACTTCTCAGTGCCATCACTGTACCAAGTATGGGATAGTTTTTGATCAGTCCTTTTTAAGAAACTGCTGCTATTAAAGCAGTTTATCTCGGTTTCAAAATATTACGCTAAAATTTAATATATTGAAAGTGATTTTGTTGTTCTTCACAATGATGGACAATGAAAAATGTCTGATTGTTGGAACTTGATAAAGACTTTTACAGAGCTGCCTTTAAACTGACCATAAGAAGAAAAAAAATTCATTTTAAGAGAAAAGTGGATTTCTTTAAAATTTTCTCTCTTTTTTTTTGAGAAATGAATAAAATGCAGGTTTTTTTCTTTGGAATACTTTTGTGAGTCTAAGGCCTGATCTAGATCTAGAAGGGGATCCTGAATTTTAACGCCAGCTGTGGTTAGATATGATCTCGCCATACATTTTATCCTGACAGTAATAATAAAACAACAGTATCTTATATCCAGAAATGTTTTACATTAGAGTGAAGAACCTGTGCTGGGACTTTTTTTACTCGCTCATCTTTTACTTTCATGCAGAAACATGTTTTACAGGTGAGTAAAACTGCAGACGGGGTTTCTCACGGGGTTTCTCACTCTGGGAAAGTAAAGTCCGATCCCATCCTGTCACACTCGAGACACAGTTCAGCAAAATGTTTAAATAGTGGCTCATTTATTTTATCTCCAAAGGTTTATGTTCATTTCGTTTGAGACCAGCAGGAGCACAACTGAAGATCAGTGAAACCAGAGGAATCATGTGAGCTCCAGCTTGATTGCCTCAAAGAGTGGTGATGATTGGTTTAAATGTAATCTGGCTGAAGTACATTCAGTAATGTATCTCAAAAACCTCAGAGTACTTTGAAAAAGGTTTTTGATGATTCAAAAATTTAACTCATTTTTATATTCATTACATTTAAAGTGATTCATTCAAGCTAGTTTGTTTCAAAGTTGATTTATAATAATAGTAATTCTGGATTTCAGTTTTAATGAGCTGTAAGCCAAACTGATCAACAATAAAATAGAAATGGCTTGAAATGTCATTTTATGTCATGAATATAATATTAAAATATGACTTTTTGAATGAAATTCTGATCACAAATGAGCTTTTGAACCATATTCTATTTTGTTCAGATGCACTATTATATATATATATATATATATAATGATCAGGACTTGAGGTGTAAACAAGCCTAGAGTGAATTCTCACCGATCAGTTAAACCTACGCTGTGGACGTCATTTCTGCTCAGTGAGAATCGTGTGCTGTAAACCATGTGCACTCCTTCGCGTTCTTCTCTTTTCCTGCAAGGAACATGTTCATATTTTACCTGAATGAGCTTTAGAGTGAGTTAAAGCAAAAGGGTTTTACTTTCCCAGGCTCATCATATGACACTGGTTTAGGGTCCCTGAACTGGGTCTCTCTGAGTCATAGTCCAGGGTTGCCAGATATTCCCATTCTGTTCTGCACCACACTTTCTCTGAGGGACTAAAATCTGCACACACAGAGACTAACAGCCATAAACAAGCTACTGTCCTTCACTTTTCATTTTGTCATTATGTCTGCAGAACCTGCGGTTATACTATCTGTTCCTGTGAATCATCATGAATTTCTATGCAGGACTTTCCAAGATCAGTTGGATTGTGTTTGTTTGAGTGTAAATTAAAAGACATTGAGTTGACTTCTTGTGGGGATGTTTTAGAAGGGACACAGATTAAGCACCATCGTTTTGTTTGACTAAGACTACAATAAATAATAAATCATAATTATAGGCTGTATTTTATCACAATAGTTGGAGACCTGCTGTGTGTGTGGTGCCACGTTCGAGTGGCATTAATATGTTTTTAATATTTTTGAAATCAACCAATCGAAAGGGTTTAAAGAACTTAGAATAACTATAGAAACATAATGTGCATGACAAGGTTTTCATACAAGGGTTTGTTTATAAGTGTGAGAACATGCTCCTCTATCTTGGTTATCGTGACCAAGGTTGCACAAAACCAGAGTGAAGAGCAGAAACATGTTTATCTTTATCTTATGAGAGTTCCTGACTGATAAAAGCCTCATACGCTTTTAGCTGTGGTGTAACGGATCACAAAACGCACGGTTTCGAACAGGTCACGCTTTTTGACCTTGTTTTGACGTGGCCTGTTTGTGTGTATTAGTCACTTTTATTTTAACACAGTGTTATAATGTATTTTATTTTGAAATGCTCTGTTCATTTCTGTTAGTGGCTTCTTTTGACACTATCTGTTCCACAGTCTGTGGTTCTGATGTGTCCATATGTGTCCATATGAGATGCCTCACACTAATAGAACTCCACTTACACTCATGCACGCACGTGTGTCCGTGTCCTCATGGCTCCATCACTTTTTTATCCACAACATTTTATGTCTGTGATGTATATAAATAATATCTGTCTGAACAGTTTATGTGCGTGTGATCTGCTGTTGTCAATACTTCCTTCTCAACACACATTTATGAGGAAAGGTCATAAATTCCGATCTGGCTGTTCGGATTGGAATCAGATTTTGGATCTTCCTATGTCATTTGGATGTCATCCCTGTAGATAAGTATTGCCAGTAGAATAGCACTCTCTGGAGCAGATAAACACACATGAACCTATTAGCACTATGCCTAATGTCAGGCCTGGACTAGAGAGATACTAAGCCCCCCAGCATTGAGCTGTGGAGCAGTGGAACTGTGTTCTCTGGAATGATGGAGCTCCATCCAGTACTTTTGAGAGGGATAAATAAGGGGACTTGGGATGAGGTGAGGTTGTGATCAGCCAATATGCTGACCTCTCTAACGCTTTTGTTGCTGAATGCAATCAGATCCTCACAACAGTGCACCAATGCATTAGTTACGTGATCACAGTAAAGATCAACTTCTCTTTCTTTACACAGGTGTTGGAGATTTGCATCGCCATCCTGGTCCACAAGAGCATCATCGTCTTCAGTCTGTCAGTGAAGCTGGTCCAGAGCGCGGTCCGGCCCATGTGGGTGGCCATCTATGTCATTGTCTTTGCCATAATGTCACCGATTGGCATTGGGGTGGGCATCGGGGTCAGTGAAGCTCAGCTTCATGCCGGCGCACTCATCCAGGCCATTCTGGAAGGCATGGCAGCCGGAACGTTCATCTACATCACCTTCCTGGAGATCCTCCCTCACGAACTGAACTCTCCAGAGAGGCAGCTCCTCAAAGTCCTCTTCATCTTAGTGGGATTCTCAGTCATGGCTGGTCTCTGTTTTCTGGGATGAATGAAATGAGTCACCCACAGATGTTTCTTCCTGGAAACTTCAGAGACAAGGAAAAGGTTTTCCTAACTTTGTCCACCAGAGACGGAAACTGACTTGCTTTAAAGCGACAGTTAATTTGTGCCATAACCATGTTTACCTTAAAATAGGGAGTTTTTTTTTTTTATTTTATCCAAAATATCATTTTAATATTAACTGACACCTTTGACACATTTCTGACGAGAGTTTGAAGGAATCTTTAAGCCACCTTTAGTTGTGAATGAGACCAAAGCAGTCCGGGCAAGTGTAGTCATCTTAAATCTAATCAATGGATCTGACATTTGAGTTAGCTGAATTAGTATTGTGCTGATTATTATATTATTAATTTTATTGTAAAACATTTTTACTGCCTTTGAATCTTGTTTTATGTAATAATGAATAAGTTTCTGTAGAAAAAAGTAAAAAACGACTTGAAGGACTCCTGTCCTACACATTTGTTTCCTTAGATTTAAACACACAGTGTTTTGGTTACTATGACTCTAAGACTAATAAAAGCTAGTTAGGCTCTGTTCTGATTGACTGTCCTGTATTTTATCTCATTTGAAAAGCAGTCAGAACTGAAACACTCTTGAGAACTGCTGTGTGAGTGGGCGGGGCTAAACTGTGGTAGGCTGAACAGGCAGGTGTACGTATATGAGCTGTTTTTTGTGAGCTCAGAAAAAAGGAGTAATAAAATTGGATATTTTCCTGCCTTAAAATGAGAAATCTTAGATTTGGGAATCATATTTAAGATGACTTCACTTGCTGCCTGATTTTACAGTGAAATTTAAAAAAAAATAAAAGTACCAGAAAGGGTTCTTGTGCGACACAATTATAGACCACTTTAGGTTCCTCATAGAATTTTTAGTGGATCATTGTTTAGATCAGGGGTCAGTGATCCTGCTCCATGAGAGCTACAGGTTGCAACTGCAGCCCATATCTAACACCTCATTCAGCCAATCAAGAACTTCTGAAGGCAATAATTAGTTGGATCAGATGGTTTTAATTGGACAGCAGTGATTGGTGGAAATCTGAAAACTAGTGTAGAAACTGTAGCTTTATGCCTTATGTCGTTCAAGTTCAGTTTTCAGTGACCTAAATTGTGTGGACTGAAGAGTAACACACACAGAAAAAGCTGCGTTACCAAACATTTCTGTTTACGTGAACAGGGCCTGAGAAGAATCTCTTAAAGAAGGTTAGAAGGATGTCCACTTAATGGAACGGTTCTACAATGAACCGTTAAATGGATACGTAAACTACAGTATGTGAAGGTTTGTTTTTCATAATTGGTCTTTAGTGAAGCAAAAGTGATTGTGGTACGTCTTTTAAGGGTTTCTTTTCGGAGTTTTTATAGAACCTCGGCAACTCTAAGAACCATTGATGGGACCTTTTAAAGGGTTGACTGTGGAATTCATTCTGCTTAGAGAGTATGGCATTGCTTTTTTAAGTGTAGTGTAATTGCTGTGCTTAAGTTAGTCTTGTAAGGTTGTCTTACTCGTAGATTTTATTTTATTTTATTATGTTTATCTGCTGATTTATAGACCAATCAGCCATAATATTTCAACATTCACTGTCCATTTTATCAGCACTGTGTAGTTCTATAATTACAGACTGTAGTTGTTTACTTTATTCTCCTCCTTTCACCCTGATCTTCAGTGGTCAGGCAGCTATTATGTAGGTGGTGGGCCGTTCTCAGCACTGCAGTCACACTGACATGGTGGTGGTGTGTTAGTGAGTGTTATGCTGGTACGAGTGTATCAGACACAGCAGTGCTGCTGGAGTGTTTAAACCCCGCAGTGTCACTGCTGGACTGAGAACAGTCCACCAACCAGAAACATCCAGGTGTAGCTGATAATATTGAACAGTGTGTGTAGAAACAAGGAGGTGGTCGTACATTTTTGGCTGATCGGTGAAAGATAATAATTGCTCTAATGAACCCGAGGTTTACTAATGTTATACGATGTGTTCAGTGACTTGATTTTCTGAGAAGCATTTCGTACAAAGACACTGTTAAAACACTGTTGCGTGCTGCACTGTATTGTTCGGCTGCATTAACTTTATTTGATCTGCAACAGATTTCTCCAACCGTCATGCAGTTTAAGCATGTTTACATTTCAGGAGGAGAGAAATGCACAGGATTAGTGATGTTGCTGGATCCACTTGGTGCCTTTGATTAAAGGATGGCTTGTATAACCCTGTGCATGCTGTCCATTCATTCGACATACAGTTTGAAGGTAATTGATTGGGAATTGATGAATTTTGTACAGTACAATCAGTAAAAACACTCTGGAGGGAACAGCTGCCTGTGTGTATTTTGAATTATAGGTGGGAAATTGTAATCTATAAACATACACAGCATATAGATATGATACGTCAGTTTCCTGTTGTCGGAACGACTAGACCTCAAACCCAGTCGCCAAATTGGAGACGGTAGTGATACCATGCCTTAAACCTACTGCATGCCATTTTGCTCATCCAGCAATAAACCAAGCCCTAGTTTACAATTTTCTGTACTTCTTCAAAAAGTGAAAGACAGCTGAAGGTGAGATCTGTGGCTTCAGGCCATATGCAGAGAGGAGGACAATGGTAAACTGCAGAGGTGGGTCAAAATCCACCCCAGTCTCAGTTGTGAACCCCTCAGAACAAACTCCTGGGGTGGTTTTTGACTTTCTCAGCCTGAAACACCCACCTCTGGTACACTGTAGGACCTGGCCAGCCAGAACAACCATCTGTGACTAAAGTCAACAGTTATATTGTTAAAAACGCTCCACTGAACATAATGCAAAGCCAAGGAACTCCTGATTAAACACTAGCTCATCAGCACACCTGCAGCAGCTGGATTTTCCATTATTTTTTGGAACAAAGGCACCACAGCAGCTTTACCTGCCTGTTCCTGAACTGATTTTATATCATGATTATCATCAAAATCCAAATTCAAAGATCTGACATGATAGGACACTTCGGCCACTGGTCGGGGTTGTTTGTCCCCTTAGACGGAGGCATGCTGAAAGGACATTCAGCTCCTATTTCTTTCATTTTTTCTATTAAACAGAAAGGATATGATGTCATTGTTGCCTTGGCTGACCACAGGTTTTGGACTCCTAATAGCTATGAATCGACAAGGCCTTTTTGTGGCAAGTAAACTGTGAAAGGCTTGGGAATTTGTATTTACCGCCAATCAAATGAGAGTAACTGTTTTGACCCCAAAAGGGGCGGAGCATTACACAAAAGCAAAGTTGCATGGTACAGTCAGATTCAAATGTATGAAATGAAACTGTTCACAAATCTCATGCTTCAATTAATCAACCATAACATTAAAACCAACTGGCTAATGCTGTATAGATCACCCTTGTGCTGCCATAGACTCCACAAGACCTCAGAGGATGTGGCATTATAGCAGATCCTTAAAATCAGTGTTTCTCAATGCTGGTCCTGGAGGCACCCCTACCCTGTATATTTTAGACCTTTCCCTGCTTCCACCACACCTGATTCAACTGATCAAAATTGCATGGTGTGTTAAAGCTGAAAAATGCAGGGTAGGGGTGTCTCCAGGGCCAGGATTGAGAAACACTGATTTAAGGCCATGTTCACCAACCCTGCACCTAGAGAGCTACCACCTCCACCTGAATGGAGTTCAATTTGAGTTGGACCCTCCAGGAGCAGAGGTGGTGACCCCTGCATTTGTAAGTTGAGAGGCAGCACCTCCGTGAGCATCAGTGGGCCTTAGCTACTCGTGACCCAGTCACCAGCTCACTGGTTGTCCTTCCTTGGAGCACTTTTGGTAGGTACTGACCACTGCATACCAGGACCTGCCTCGTGTTTTGGACGTGATCTGTCCCAGGCATCTAGAACAGTGTTTCTCAACCTTGGTCATGGAGGCACCCCTACCCTGCATATTTGAGTGCTTTTCCTGCTCCCAACACTCCCGATTTCAACTAATCGGCTCATTAACAAAGTCTTCAGATTTAAAACTAAACCAGGACCATATCAAGAACTGACTTCACTTGGTGACTAACATCTCAACCCCTTCACAGGAGCCACTGTAACCAGATCTTCAGTGTTATTCACTTCACCTGTTGGGGTGTTAATGTTATGGCCGATCAGTGTGTTTTCTTCCATTCTTTGAGATTTTGAAACCCCTGTGAGGAATTTTAGGGATGTCATTTATCCTTGGTCCATTGTTATTGGTCCATTACAGGCTGAGGACAAGGTGGACCTAAAGATGCAAGCTGCAGACCACAAGGTGGCAATGTTGGCATTACAGCACTGGCATTTTCTTACCTGCATCAGTTGGTGTTGAATTAGAAAATGATACAAGGTGACCTTCTAGGTCGGGTCAGGATTGGTACGTGGGCTCTATGGTCTTTATGTGTCACTACCGCCTGAAGATGCTTCAGATGTCAAACAGAGGCAGAGCAAATGTTGTACCCTGTAAAAACAAGCTCCTTGAGGAACTTCAATTTGAAACTCTTAAGGTGCTCTCAAAAATTTAACCATCATATCTTTTGCATCATATTTGGGAGTGTTTTAAAAAATGGGAGGAAAGTATGAACATTAACATTTAATTAGAAATTCTGTTGTTTTTGTTGTTGTTTTTTTATTTTTATTTTATGTTGGTACTACAGTGTAAACTCAGTTAACTTCAGCAGAGAAAATGGCAACTTGCTCTTTAACTCTTGTTTTGTTGCACATAAGACTGATTTAGGCCATCACAATACATTTTCACCAACCAATCAAACAGGAGCTAAGCTCCACCCGCTGCACTGTAAAAACATCAGCATTCGGACGTAAGGCAGTCCAGCAGATTAAGGGGTCATTTTAAAGAGCATAACCAGTGGCCATTATAGCTCCGCCTCCTTTCTCTGCACTCTCGGGGACTCTGGAGGCATGGCCATTGGTCACTGTATTGTAATCATGAGCGGCTCATTAACTGTCGCTGACATCATTACCGCAGTGTTTTCCACAGTAAACTGACCTGATCTCATCTTAGCAACCAAGTAACAACACCTCGACAACTCTCTTGCAACCTATTACCAACAGCTTCTAAACCTTAGCAACCACTTTGCAACACCTTAGCATAAACCATTACTATGACAACTGCCTAACACCATCTTGGCCACCAACACAGACACCATAGCAACACCTTAGCAACCACTTTGCAGAACCAGAGCATGAACCCATGAATCCCTGTGTGTGTGTGTGTGTGTGTGTGTGTGTGTGTGTGTGTGTGTGTGTGTGTTTCTGGTACTGTATCTGTTCTATTGACATCTACTCTATCTACTGACACTCTGTTGTGGCCCCTGCTTGACCCGCCCCTTGTGGGCAGTGTTATTATGCAAATTAGTCTAAGCTGTTCGGAATTCCATGCTGTGGAGTCAGTGAGTGACACATCACATCATTCTGCTCTGCTTGTTACATCCCCCCCACCCCGACACTGCCCCCGACACTGCCCCCCTCCATCACTGCCCGAGTCCCCTGTGGTACCCCAAACCCTCTTTTTCCCACTCTCCAGTCCAGCTATAGCCACTCTCCTACCCTCTGTCTAAGGTAAGGCATTGAGAGTGATCTCTTTGTTGTTATATGTTGTAATATATGTCAGTGTGTGGCTTTAACTCTAATATTGATCACTGCTGAACTACAGTTATTAATCTTTCAGACTGAAGTCGGACTGGCTTGCCTAGAGCTGGTTTATAGGACGTGGATTTGTCTGGTGTTTGCAGGTTTATTTCATATTTAATACAAATCAGGCCATGCTGAAGGTGATGGGATGCAGGACCAGAAGCAGAAACCTTCTCCAAAGGCATATGATTTCAAAGCGAGGGAGAATATGGTCATATTATAGTGAGCTGCTGATAGAGCTACTTTGCCTGTGACTTCATCCCATTTCTTTTCCCATTTTAATACGTATCGAGGAATGTGTATCTGTGTTCAAAAACAGCGTAACAGCCCTGATTAGTGTAGAATAGCTCTAATTCCTGTAAATTGCAGCTAAAGTGAAACGTTAGACCCTTTTCAGAGAGAGGTTTAACCTCCACATAGGCTTCAGCAGTACAGATCAGAAAAGACCCATGAAACAGGATTACTGTAATGCCCTCCCTGTGATCCTCAGCATATTCTTTTTCATATGCTGAGACGTAACTCGTTGTTTAAATTGGTCAGTCTGAAAAACTGTCTCATGCAGTGTTTGTAGTTAAGCCTGTCTGATAACTAGTTTCGTTTGGACGATGTCTTGTCCCAGAAATAAATGTGATAAACTGTATTATTGCCATCTAAGACTACTTTATGCTACTGATATAATGATAATATAATAGCACAATAATGCAACTGCACCCTTTTGATGTTTTAATAAAAAATTTGAGAGAATATTCAGATACTGCGACTGGAATATGACTTTTTTTTATATTGTAAATAAATAGGACAAAATTAAAACACTGAAATGAATTTACTGCCATTAGTTGAGTTAGTTTTTTTAAATGTGAGAGCACAATTCATGCCACGCCAATTCCTTTGTTCACATGTGAAATATACTGTAAATATGCTCTCTCAAATTTACCACGCTCTCACTCAGACTGACCGCTCTGGTATGAAACCGTGCGTCCGGTATAACCTGTTCAAGTACAATATGTGTGTCCTTCCATTTCGAAAGTGTGCAAGAGTGGACCATTCTGTGCTCTCGCGCTTGATTTTTAGTGCCATCAGAAGCTGGTAACTGGGTTTGACCGATGAAATTCTTGCTGGAACTCATCTACATTCTCACGAGCTGCTCCCTCCTGCCCCCAGTAACTTGGTTTAAGATGGGTTGGTGTTCTACCCACCAATACGTTCTACTTACCGGCACTAAGTGTGCACTGAGCACCTTTTAATCCTTTCATAATGAATCATTCTGTTCATCTTGATTCTGTTTGGGTGCATTTTCATCTGAGTTTACTGAGGAAATTGTACACATACGGTCCTTTAAGCCAGGTTTGAGGAACACTGGTCTAATGGTCCGAATAATACAATAACTGAACCAGTTACTGATCTGATTGTACTACTGAATAACTAAAATGAATCACCTCTTTATCTTCAGTGTGTAGCTGCTGAAGGACCTCAGCATCATGGCTTCCGTAAGTTCATATGCATTCCTATTTTGAACATTTATACACCAATCAACCATAATATTAACACCATGGACAGAGGAAGCGAATGACATTAATGGTCTGGTTCCAGTGGCTTCTGCCCAGGGGTAGATATATTAAGCAGGAACCATAAGAATCTGAGACACTTTGACAAGAACCAAGCTGTAATGTTCTACACCACTGGGTGTGAACATCATCGAATCCACAGGACACCTTCAAAGGTCTTGTGGAGTCCATGCCCTGAAGGTTTGGCAGGACATGGGGGACCTAGACAATATTAGGCCAGTGGTTTTAATGTTATGGCTGGTATGCTTTCTCTACACTTCTATGTACTGATATTGTACCTGGAGCTGTCCATTACCGTGGGCATTATTGTGAGCTCCAAGGAGCCTTGTGAGAGAGATTACAAGCCAGTTACTGACATGCATGACTACGTGGGGTGGAAGTAGGGTGGGGGTTCAGTGGGTAACTGTCTCCAGCAGACATAGGATTAGTTTTCTCATAATGTCTGTGACTTTGCACAATAGTTTCCCTTGTTTTGTCTTCCAATTAGACTGGAACTTTCCGCATGGTGTCGGAAGAAGAGCAGGCTCTGCGATCCAAGCTGGAGCACCTGACTGTAAAGGACCATGGGCCAGTCTTTGGGTTGTGTAAGAAGCTACCTGATCACACAGTACAGAAGGTAATTTGTGGGCTGTTGTTGTGAGGTTCCTCCAACAACCTTCCAATCACCTTGTCAATGTGAAAAACAACGTCAGTGGTAAAGAATGCTAGAAGACCATGCATGTACAGTACGTTCTTCACTCACAGGCAAAAGATGAGCTGAATGAGACAGAGGAGAACAGAACGTCTTGTCTGAAGGAGCTGAGGGCCCTGATCAAGGACAAAGCTGGAGAAGGGGACAACCTGTCTGTGGGTGTCCAGGAAAAATTTGGGGACAAACCAGACTCTCTCCTCCTGAGGTTCATCCGTGCCAGGAAGTTTGACGTGACCAGGGCGCATGAGCTTATGAAGGGTACTTGAAATATTTCCTGACTTTACATACACCTCTAAGAACAGGAGTGACAGTCCTGGTCTTTTGGATCTTGTACTCTGTAAAGTTTAGCTCTTACCCTCAACTATTACATGTAATTGGTGTAGGGCAACAGATAACACCACAACCTGCCAGTCAGGTTCCATGCCATTTGTGAGACTGGGGTTCAAATCTTAGTCACAGTGGGTGACATAGTGGGTGACCACTGTAAGCTGTAAATCAGCTAAATGCCATAAATGTAAAAGTAAATGTAATCAAAGTGAAGTAGGCCTTCCAGCTTTGGAGGCAGGTCCACATCCCGGGACCTGCTGCTTGCCATCGGCAGCCGGAGTTGCTCTGCCTGGGTAGATGGCGCTAAGGAGTGCATTGGCTGCTCATCAGTGGTGTACTGGCAGCAGGTCAAAAAGTTCTGGTGGCTGACTTCAAATGTATTGGAGGAGGCATGTGCTAGTCTTCATCGTTCTAGTGTCGGTAGCCTCGTATGTATTGTGGGAAAGTTCTATCAAGGTTGGGAAGGTGGCACTTCCAAACTGGGATGGAAAATCAGGGTCTGAACAGTGGATCCAGGTATAGTGGATCTAAACGACCCAGAAAGGTAGATCTCCAGGCCTAGCATTGGGTACCTCTCTCTTTGAACAATTAAGACCTTTTCTGATTGAGAAGCCAGTGCAGTGCTAAGGATGGTACACCCAGATAAGGAGTGGTTCCATGGTGGTCCCTTTCCAGGTAGCACATTGTAAAACACTATAGTTGGGTGAACATATGTGGCAGATGTACTGGTAAAGTGTAGGTTCAAGGTCAGACATTAAACTGTTAAATATCTTTAAAGTTTCATCTGGGAGTGAATGGTACTCCATAGATCCCTGATGTATTCCCGAAAGTAAGAAAGGACAACCTTGGGACAAGAAACTGTCCTTTGGTTATCCGGATTCAAACACCTAAAGAAAGAAGGTGGAATAGACACTGCAGTAAAGGGCATCTAAACCTCCTTTGTGTGCTTCTATGCATCTCTGGGAGCTACTCATCACTTTGGCAGAAACAAATGCTTTGCCCTAATTGGAGTCTTCTGAATCCTTTCACAGAGGCTCTTTGTGTGCAAATGGGGCAAGTTTATTTTCACAAAGGCCCGTGAGATCAGGATCAGGATGCGCTTTGATGCACTGGCCCTTTCACACACATCGGAGTCTCTGGTGTTCTGCATAGTATGCATGACTGTCCACGGAAAGACATGCAAGCCACACTTCACTGCCCTTTGCGCCAGTGTGAACAGAATGCCTTGTGAATGGCGCACTCATCGGAGAGGTTAATTGGTCCATTAGAGACGTGGGATGAAGCAAGACAGTGGTGTTACTGTGTTTCTGTGTGGTGTTCTTTGATAACCATCATAAGATCAGACAAAGCAATCCCACTAATACCTCTATTTCCCAATTGGTTCTTACCTCCTGTGTTTATCTGGTTGTTTTTTTCAGGTTACGTCCGTTTCAGGCGGGACTACCCGGAGCTTTTTGAGAATATGACACCCGAAGCAGTTCGAAGCACCATTGAGGCTGGTTACCCCCGGATCCTCTCCACTCGGGACAAGTATGGCCGTGTGGTGATACTGTTCAACATAGAGAACTGGGATTTGGAGGAGGTCACGTTTGATGAAGTATGTATGATACTGTCAAAGAGAATGGATGGTCTCTACACTAATGTAATCAAATCTGCACTGCTTTTTTGCTTTTCCACTCACCAAACCTGGTACCTGGTACCACTCGGGTACTAAGCAAGCCAAATAGGAACTAAAACATGACTTGTACACCTTGCAGAACACTGTCTGGCCATTTTTAAAATCTCCATGCTACAGTATATTCATCTTCTGAAGAGGTGCAAACATTCAGTCAGATGTTTGTATAAGAATCTTTAAGAAGAGTCTTTAACCCTTGAGCAAGTATGGTCCCACAAATGGGATTTGCTGTGAATGGTCCCTAGTTGGTATGGTTCCATATGTGGGATTGGGATGTTCAACGTAGGACATTCAGCTTCCAACATGATGCAAGGATGACTTGTGATTCTACTAGTTCGGATCTAACCTGCTTCCCCCTGGCAGTGTTGGTATGTCTCAAAATCTATCGAGCTCTTTACAGAGGAAGCTCAATAGGTTTTGACATTCTCTACAACAACCCCTATATTCACCAGCATACATGATGTGATGATCTTGTTTGCACAGCTACAGCCTGTTACCCACACTGTTCTACAGTGTTCATTAGATGTTCAGTAAGGGTCACATTGTCCTCCACACAACCTTTGCAGAGCTTTGCCACAGGCCAGCACAGAGAGAAAGAACTGATTTGCAAAAGGGTTAATGCATGGGGCCAGAGCCAGAGATGGTACAGTGTACCAAAATGTGAGTAGTGTAGGTACCATACAGTGGAAAAGCACCATTATGTACTATAGCCCCCCAAAATGGACTTACCTTCAGATCCAGACAAGCCCCCAACTGTACAATCTTTCAGCTTGAGTGCATTCCATGTTAACTAACCACACACATCTTTAGGCCACCCACCCTAATACCACCTAGTGATAGCCACGAGCATTGACCAAATGATATATCCAGTGTTTCTCAACCCTGGTCCTGGAGGCACCCCTGGAGGCGCCCCTACCCTGCATATTTTAGAGCCTCCCCTGGTCCCACCATGCCTGATTCAATACGAGCCCTTCAGAACAGCAGGGGGTGATAAAGCTGAAACGTTCAAGGCAGGGGTGCCTCCAGAACCAGTTATTGAGAAACACACCCCATTTCTGGAACCATATACAAATATACAAAACAGCCAAGGAACCATTTAAGCGTCCAATTTCTCTGCAAACCTAAATGTGATTATGAGACCACTTCATCTCTTGTATTATGTATGTTTTATAAACCAGACTCTGTGTGCATACTGTGTCATCCTGGAGAAACTTTTGGAAAATGAAGAGACTCAGATCAACGGATTTGTCCTCATTGAAAACTTTAAGGGCTTCACCATGCAACATGCGTCTGGCATCAAGAGCACCGAGCTGAAAAAGATGGTGGACATGCTTCAGGTGAGAAAGCAACAGCTGACCTGTACTTGCTTAATTCAGAGCACTGAAGAGCTTGCCATTTCTAAAATACTATACTAGGGCCTGTTTACACCTGGCACTAACATGCGCATTGTATCCAGGTAGTATCTGGATCTACTTTGACTGGATTCTGTTTACACTTGTCGTGAACATGCAGAACCAGATAAGATCCAATTTCAGCTCACCAATGCATACATCATTTCCTTCTTACTTCATCTAAACCATGTTTCTCATCAAAACTGTCCTGCTCTGGGAGACTGTGAACAGTTTAGCGCAGGGTTTCTAAACCATGGCCCCAGAGGCACCCCTACCCCACCATATTTTAGCCCTTCCACTGCTTCCACCACACCTGATTCAACTAAAACCCTGTTTTAAAGCTAAAATGTACAGGGCAGGGGTGCCTCCAGGACTAGGGTTGAGAAACACTGGTTTACAGTAACGGTGGGGGTTCTACAACACAATGGAACAATAGATGGTTCTGAGAATAACAGTAAAGTACACCGTCACGGTCTGTTTCTGTATACAGGACTCATTTCCTGCACGCTTCAAAGCAGTGCACGTAATCCATCAGCCCTGGTACTTCACAACAACGTACAATGTGGTCAAACCCTTCATGAAGAGCAAACTGCTGGAGAGGGTGAGTGAGATTAAATGTTGTGGAGTATCACATCTCTATAACAACCCATTTTTGTTTTCCAGCTGTTTTCCAGTGGTCTTTGATGGACAAGGTGGTTGAAAAGCTGGTCATCCAGGACCAAAATGGACTTTCCTTCAAATCTAGACAAGCACCCAACTGTACAGTGTTTCTTGAGTGCTTTCCATGTTAACTAACCACACATATCTTTAGGCCACCCAACCTAATACCACCTAGTGGTAGCCACAAGCATTGTCCAGATGATGTACCCAGTGTTTCTCAACCCTGGTCCTGGAGGCACCCCTACCCTGCATATTTTAGAGCTTCCCCTGCTCCCAACATAACTGATTCAACTAATCAGGCTCATTTACAAGCCCTTCAGAACAGCAGGGGGTGATAAAGCTGAAACGTTCAGGGCAGGGGTGCCTCCAGGACCAGGGTTGAGAAACACACCCCATGTCTGGAACCATTTACAAATATACAAAACAGCCAATTTTTATTGTTCTTTAATGAAGAACCGTCTTAATGAAGAGGGTGTATCAGACCTAAGTGTGGTTGGAAGACCACTTCACCTCTTGCTCATAGGTGTGTGTATATCGTGTAAATGGATCAGCAATCAGATTTTAGGACCAGAATGATTCCAGCTTTCGGCAGGTGATTTAGATCAGTGTCGTTAATTAATGATCATTGATCCAAACATCAGTATCTGGTATCGTTGTGTCGGTATCACATCCCCTCATTTTGCTTCTTCTTTTCCAGTTTTATTGCTTTAAATGCCACCAAAGGGTACAAAATGAGGTCATTTCTACTACTTTCACTAAGATACCTCCTGAAGCACTCTTCGGCTGTCGGGGTACGTGTGCAGTGCTAACCCCCTTATCCTCTCCTGCTCAGGTTCTTGTTCATGGTGATGAGTTGGACGCCTACTTCAGAGAATTTGATGCTGAAATCCTTCCTGCAGACTTTGACGGGAAGGGCCCGCACTGCGATGGCAAAGAGACGGCGATGAAGCTGTTCGGATCTGAAGACACGGCTCTTTAAAAGCTGCACCAATGCGCAAGATCGGCGATGTCTGTTTTAAAACTATGCAAAATTACTAGAATAATATCTGTAGAAAAAAACGAAGAAATTTGTGCAAAGAAGTGAACTAGGCAGGAGATATACAGACATGAGGGCATGTAGGGCTGCTCTGTAAATATCCAAGATATTCGGTAAAAAATAAAAACAAACCGGGTCCTAGAGTGCAGTGTTACTGCAGTTACCGCGTGGTCTGCCGTTGGGTTTGGGACTTGACTGAATGAAGCCCAGTAGACGTCCTCACCGACTGAAACTGATCGACTTCATGTCACTGGTTTCGATTGGGGAATTGAGTATGCATTCTATTTTTATTCGTTTATTAGATGATTAGTGCTGCATCACATTTCTTATATCTGCAGTTTCTATGATGTAGAGATTTACTGCTCAATACAATATGACGAAAACATGGACGATTGTTGTCTGATCACCTTAATGTTGCTGCCAGATTAATAGATTATATACTTACAATCATCAACATTTAAATATTACCCCGAAATGAATATGTAATTTTAGATATTACATGCTTCACAATATGCTCATTAAAAATTCTTAAACACTAAGGTGACAGCCCACAAAATCAGAAATAAGGTGGGGTTGTAACACTAACTGTATATTAGGGATGAATAGATATGGGAATAAAGGCCAATGTGTATATATATATGTTACCTTCCCAAATATTCACTTGAATTTTTGATCTGGAGGCCTCCAACTTCTCTTCATTATCTTCGAGATGTTTCTGGGGTACACCTGTGATCATTTCAGTTGAGTGGACATAACTTGGAAAGACACACCAATCTATATAACAAGGTCTCGCAGCTAACAATGCACATCAGAGCAAAAAACCAAACCATGAGGACAGAACTCCCTGAAGAAATCCGAGATTGTTTGGAGGCAGATTTGGAGAAGGCTACCAAATATTTTGCTGCACTGAAAGTTCCCAAGAGCACAGTGGCTTGCATAAGTTTGGAACAACCAGGACTCTTCTTAGAGCTGGCCACCCCACGAAACAAATGATCTGGGAGAGAAGGACATTAGTAAGAGAGGTGACCAGTAACCTAATGGTCACTCTGGCAGAACTCCAAATCCTGTTTTCAGGTGGGAGAAAATTCCAGAAGGTCAACTATCACTGTAGAACTCCACCAAGTGGGCTTTACAGCAGAGTGGTCAGACCCAGGTTTGCAAGAAGGCCCTTAAAATGTGAGGAAGGTTCTCTGCTCTGATGAAACCAAGACTACACTGTCACAAAGCCCAGAGTGGTGGAGTGAGAGTATCTGAAGATTTTCTGAACACACACACACACACACACACACACACACACACACACACACAGAATATTGTGCAAAAGTTCATTGTCAATGTCACGTTCATATCATTCAAAATGTTAAAGTTTATTATATTGTCTTAATATTCATAAAGTTCTCTCTGAATTCTGAGCAGTTTTGAGATATTTAGGCTCAAAATGTTTATGGTATCACTGACATACGGAGAGAGAAACTTTCTGTTTTCTAGATGAGTTACAAAGTCACAGAATACGAATATGTAAATAACTCAATGTCGATAATGTCAGAACTTTATCGTTCCAAGGGGACAATACAGAAAGTGATAAATGTCCTCCAGATTTCGGGCCTTTATTATTTTTCTGTTGATTAGTGTAGATTATAGTTTATTAGAATATTTAATTTCCAGTTGTAATTACAAAATTACTAATCAAACAGTAGCAACATTAAAGCAAAAAGGCTTGATGTGTCACTTTAATATTGAGTATATGAGACAACTTATTAACATTATTGTATTTTATTTTATATATATATTATTATAGAGACACAGAGAGAGAGAGTGTGTGTCCAGAGTGGTTGAGCGGCACATTAATGGACAATGGTTATATAATTTGTGCTGAATTATGTCTACTGTATGTACCAGGCTGAGGAATGAAATGTTGGAACATTGCACAAAATAGAAATCACACAAAACATTTTTTTTTTTACAAGAAAATAATTTATTTCAGAACACAATAACCATATTAACCCAATTATTCAATCACACACCACTGTTTTTCCCCAAAACAAAAACACACACAGGTGATTTAGACATGTTATATATGGTCAATGAAGTGAAGTCAAACTGGAACATTGTTCTGACTCCACGAAGCAGAATGTGCTGGAGGAGTCACGAGGTGACGTTTTACCCTGACAAGGTGCTTTGAAGGGAATGTGAAAGCCAATGGTTTCATGAAAACTGGAATCTAAAATAGAATTAAAAATAGTTTATTCATGTTTTATTCAATTCTTTGCTGGGTTTGGACATTTCCGATTAAGATATGTCACCAATGCTTTTGTGGTTGTGGCTGTAGGTTCTCAGCGTAGTCGGTTCTTGACAGCGGTTTCGAGTGCTATTTCCCCCGTACTCCCGATTTGACACTGTTTTGTTTATTTTCCTTTTTTCAACACAAGGCGATTCAGTTTGGCAGACAGGAGGAGGAAAAATAACACCTTATTGCTGATATCATGGATATCCTGTGGTCCACGCTGTCATATTACGCAGCTATGTATGGAAACGGTACACATTTCTCTACACTGGCGCTGGTCTTCAGAACCAAAAGGTGGTGATATGAAACACACTCCAACAGCCATTCGCTGACAATCATAATAACACAACTCAGTAAATAACAGTAAGAACAATAATAATAGTCATAAGACAAATTATATATATATATATATAGATATAAAATATAAGAACAAAATAGCAGAATTAAGTTAACCTTCAAAAATAATTTGAGAGACACCAAAAGCCTGCATTTTTGTGCAAAACAAAAGTCAGAAGTGAAAACATTCAGAAAGGCAGAGGTTCTGAATCAAGTGACAGTACAGACTGAAACGGTGCTGGTGTGCAAGGTTCAAACAGCCCCGATCGCCTCACGTGCCCACCAACATCGTAGTTTTCCGTGTTGGAGGTCATTTTAAAGAGCGATAATGGTCTTCAATCTGTTTGATTGATAGAAACCAAAGCACTGCTGGACAGATCTGCACACCGTCTTGCGCAGGTGCACAGTTTTTGCGTTTTTGTCCGATTTTAAGAGGTCAAAGCAGTCAAGACAGGTCAAGTTCCTGTGGGCCCAAGTAACGTTTGGTGCAAGCATCAATAGAAACATCCAGGCTTCTCTTCACCACTGGATCTTCTCTTCTCTACTACCTCTTCTTTCAGAATGATAGCACAGTGTCCATTAGAAAAGTACCTGAATTTAAACTCTAAATGCTTCATGAAATGAACTGAAAGAGCTTGAAAGCTCTTAAACGTCCCTTTCATTAATATAAGTATCATTTATTTCATTTAGGTCCATTTTTGCTGCTTTTCCCTTCTTTTGTAGGATATCGATCTCCTTCGAAGGAGTACAAAACCTAGAACAAGAACGGTCTTCAATCACTTTGATTGATAAATATGTCATGATTCACGTGAATCACTGATGAACAGATCTGTGCTCCATCTCTAAAAGGTTCTCTGAGTTTTTTGTCCCAGTCTCAAGAGATCAAAGAGGTCAAGACATTTCCAATGGGCCCAGGAACGTTTGGTGTGTTGGCAGTAAAAAAAAATCCTTATTCTCATTTCTACTTTGGAAAGATCTCCTGACTGAGGAACCACCTCCGCTACATCCTCTTCCCAAACAATGGTACAGTTCAGTTCTCTCATTCAGGCTAAGCAGAAGGCTGAGAGGAACAGTCCAGTAGTTCTCAGTCTGATCCCGATCTGCTGTCTCTGTAGTGTACAGCGTTTACCACAAATCAGAAGACCACCACACTCGCCCAGAATTGCTTCAAAGCTCACTAATACTTGAAGCTTTAGGGCAGTTACTAAATTGGGTCACATCAGCCCAGTGTTTTCAATATATACAGCATTTTGGCTCAATGTGTTTCTTTTACAATTGTCTACATAAAGGCATAGGAGTCCGATTTTCTGTCCGTGGTAGACGACCATATGCTACAAGTGTGGTCAACAGAGATTAGGCTGAGGAACGCTGGAGAGTTCATTTCAACGAAAACAAATAGAAAAGGCTGTTGAAACATAGGATAAAAATCATAATTATCACAAACAGACAGACAGTTTTAGACACAGTCCTGCATACAGTTCCTCCACAGCCACTCGGTTAAAACTAAGAAAACAGTACTGGGGCCTTCAATAAACCTGAAACCACAGTAGACTATGGTCTCTACAAAACCAACGATGCCAAAAGTGCCAATTTATAGAGGGTCCATACAATATAGAGCTCAGAGTTTGCCAACAACAAATGCCAATTTAAATACTGAGCACAGAGCTCAAAAGTAATCTTGGGACACTCGCTCTTCTTTACCTACTACTGTTCGAGTTCAAACAGCAGAAATGACTCAAAAATCATCCTGGAATTTTATGAAATATTTCTATAATGTAGGCTTCAGGCTTTTTTGAGCTGTATCCCTCTTTTGGATGATAGCTGTACTAGTACATCTCCAAAACGTTGAATATCCTGAAAAACTTTGTTCATAAATTAATTCAAAAAGGTACGTACATGCATTTCTTTTTACATTTACAGCTAAAAATCATTAAAATCAAAAGCCCAGTGCTAATTACAATTATTAATCTTGAGTCTAAATGACCAATCAGACAGCACCAACATTAAAACAAGGCTTGAAACGTCCCTTTAGATGTAATAAACCATTTTGAATTCAATTATGAATAATAAAAATTGATATTCCAGTGTTTTTTTAGACAAACTAATACAGTTGTATAGGCTTCTGTTCTAGGCTGGATGTTCTCTTTGGATGGTTCTAGAGACTTGACTTTAAATGTTTCTTCTCCGCATTTCCTGTTTCACTTCATGATTCTTTTTTTTTTATTATTTTGGTTTGAACTGGTTCAATCAACATAATATTTACAATTTCAAAACCAGGATCTTTAAGACTGTTAATTATTTATATTATTTATTTATTTTATTCTTTTTCGAATTTTATTTACACCCAAAAATCACAGGAGACCTGCTGAAATCACCACAGACAATACAGGTAGTCAAGGTCAGCTTACAGGCCACACGGTGGTGTTATTCAGATTTGTCCTTTTCCCTTTTGTTTCTGAAATAAAATGTGTCATGTGACTTGTGAGTATCAGTAATGTATACATACATAGTAACCCGAGTGTCCCAAAAGTACTCTTGTGCACTGTATTCTCCATCTAACAGTCTTGAAGACAAAAGGTGTTTCAAATGCTTCCTTAACTAAACTTCACCTGAAGGCTGTTGAACACCAGACATGCTGCGCAATGAAGCGCCAGTGAGAGCACCAACGATCGCCAATTAATCTATACAAAAGCTCCTGATCTCTTTCAAACTGGTTCTAAGCTGTCATGAACGGATCGACTACTTCTCACTAACTCACTGTTTCTAAACTAAAATAGACAAGAGGTCAAATATAACAGCCTAGATGGTTGAAAAGCTGGTGATCCAGGTGTATTTTTGTTTTTTAATTTGTTTCTTAATTTAATGTAATAAAAAAATTGGTGCATTAAGGAATTGAACAGTGCAGTCTTTGGGCACCAACACATACTGATACACAGCACCAGTTCTCTGTGTGTACATGCTTTACAATGTTCTCATATTTGCATCCGGTGTGAAAGAGCCTTTACTCGACCTTTCTTGGTTAGAAAAATCATGAAAAGGTCATTTGTTCATGATTTAATTCAAACAGTTAAACCGAAATGCGATTTAAAGGAATATATTTCAAGCCCTTCAACTGTTTTAATGTTGATACTGTCTGAGTAGTAATTTACTCAATCCTGGTGTTGGAGAACAACCACCCTGCTTGTTTGAGCTTTGCCTACATCCAGCAAACCAGCAACTAACGAGCCCTTACTGAGCAGGGAAAGTCTAAAACAAACATGGTAATGGTACTCCATGACTAGGACCATGAACCACTGAAATATTCTAATAATGAGATTCTGGATTTCAGATTTCAGATTTCTCTACATGTACTGAAGGAGTTTGCCTTTTTGAATGAAACTACGATCCCAGATGAACATTTTCACAATGCACTAGCACAAATGTTCAAAACCTGGCAGCAGGGGGTGCTGCAAACCGAGACACTTCACCTTCTACACAACACAAAATAGACCTAAACATACTGCCTCATCACCACACACAGACCAAGAATTCAACCAAACAGGCCAGCTTTCACGGACGTGAAGTTCAGAAAGTGCACTGACGTCTCCCGCTGGATCTACAGCTCATAATCAACAGGGCTCAACAACAAAACACATCCCGAGATCTTCTGGAAGTCCTGAGACAGATGTGTCTCTGATAACCTCAAACTACATGGCTACTCTTCTTTTAAATAAGCGCAACAGGCTTTGGTGAACACAAGGGATCATAGAGTCATTTAGTTACTTAGTGTGGACGTCTCTCCCTCCCGTTACTTCTCTTGTTGCATTTTTACATTTCAACTAGTCTCAATTAGTCTTTATCTTCAAATCTCTGCTAATTCTATAATGAATATGGCAAAAATAATATAAAGTGCTTTAAAGGAACATGCCCGTGTTTCTCAGCCTGGTCTTCAGCAGCTGCGTCTGCAGCTTCTGGCTGATTGCCATGGAAACCGAAGATCTACTGGCACAATGTGTGAAATTTCATAAATCCTTTGTTTCGGAATTCAGTTCAATGGTTGAGCTGTAAACTAAGGCCCTGTTTACACCTGCCATTAACATGCGTCCTGGGTGACCTGATAAGTGGCCGGCACAAAGTACAGGTGTGAATGAGGTACAGTGCGTCTGAAGGACACATTGAAATCCAATCCGATACTCGTGGCTGTGCACAAGTAATAATATGTACCTCATCTCAATTTAATTAATTTATGCATGCCATGCCCCTCCTCCAGGGGAAATAATGAGAGAAATCCTATCACGTGTTCAAAGGAGACAGCTGCATGTTGGCTATGTTTCTGATGGGATTATTCAGGACAAGGTGTGAACAGGGCTAAACTCATCCTGAATGGACAGAGATGAAAAATTCAGGTTAGAAAATCCACCTCAGGGTTTTTACACTCTGAATTTCCCATCTTGAAATTTAAGAATTAGTGGGAAATAGAAATTAGGTTTCACCATATTAACACATATAGTCATTTTATTTACTGCCCAAACCCACCACTACACGTCCAAGTGATGGACAAACAATAGAAAACTTTTTAAATCCTCATCTTAATCCTAGACTCGTTAATCCTTCCAATTGGCTTCAACTTCCTGTTCTTTTCCAAACCTCCGGTCTCCAGTAATCAGATGCGGCAGATGGAGATCAGGCTGAAAACACTAGAGTGGCCTTTTAATTAAAACTTAATAAAGAAGGAAATTAAGAAAGTCGTCAAACTGAGGAAAGTAGATACATCTGGATTCCAGCAGTCGAGTCGACATAATCTGTTGGTTGTGTGTTTGTTGATAATTGTGCAGATCAAAGAGCGACGAAAACGCTGACAGGGTTTGACTGGAGAGCAGGTTTAACAACACAACGAAGTACCAAACAATAGAGACAAACCAGCAGTACGTCTGTTCTAGCTGTAAGCACACAGTGCCTGCGTAACGACCCTTCTCTGCTGATCAAGTAGAGTGTGGTGTGGTGGGATGTGATGGTCTTTAGTGGCAGCAACGAAGCATATTCACACTAGCATCTGTGCGTTGCTGATCTTCCACTCCTCTCCTCCGAGGATCACAACCAATAACTGAGGGTCTGTGTGAATCTATGTGTTTCAATGGCACTACGGTCTACTGTGATCGCTGCTCTCAGCATGGGTCAGGTCGTTATGCTTTTCCCTGTCGTTTCTCTAGCTCTGGAAAGGCTACGTATTTGTCCATACAGGAAAGTGTGTGGTGAGACTTGTTTGATAGTGAAGGTTGTGATGGTTTGTATGTAATGTGAGACCGGTCAGAATGGTGTGGGTGTGGTCAGGGAGGGTGAGTAGTCACCGAATGAAAGAGATGAAAGGTTAAGATGTACTGTCCAAGCATTTGGTCTCTGTGCTGTGAGCGCCCTGGCTTTGGCACGCTGGCTTCTGCTTCTCCCATTGACAAATGGCGTTGGCGTAGCCCACGATGACCTTGTCCATCCAAGTGAGTGGCTGGGGGAACAGAACAGCACCCTCGAAAAAGCCCAGGTGCCCGCCGTGTAGCGTGAGGGCAAAAATGACATTCTCTTTCTTTTCTGGAAGCAGGAGAGCGAGAACACGAAAGCACACAAGGGAGGGAGGGAGAGAGAGAGAGAGAGAGAGAGACGGAATGAAAAAAAGGGTGAAATCATGTTAAATCCAATTAAATTGTGTTGTTAAAGCAGGTCCACCAAGTTCAGGCAGGGTAATGGAGTTACACTGGAAGTAGACAGGACCTTTAATTTCCACCCAAACGGATGGTCAGACACAACAGCTCCAGAACATCTCCTGCACCTGATTCCCTGATATGATTAGTCGGTCCTCCACCCTGCCACTCTTGAATCAGGAGATGCCTGGTAAACAGGATGTTCTACCTCCCACACACTCCTCAACCCATTACACTCCCTCACCCACAAGCAATGCCAAACACACCCTGACGTCTCCTACAGAGACGAATACAACAATCCAGCCTTCAGTCCAGCAGTCTGTGGTTTAAGGTCAAGATGGGAGTAAAGATCTAGTTCAAACAGCCACAGACACAGAGTCAGAGTTGCTTTCGATGAACCCCAGGCAACAGCTGAGAGCCCATTCATTTGCCTGCAGGGTTGAGAAACTGTCCAGTGGCCCATAAATAACTCCAACATCGACAGTCACGACTCTCGTTCTCACACACAGAGCAGTGTTAAACAGCACAACAGGACTAAGTAGCTGCAGCATAATTCTGCAAATACTGAACAGCCCACTTTGACTTCACTGATCTGGAACAACCAATCAGAGAGTCCAATCAATAGCTTTTGATATTATGCTGAACAGGAAACTAGATAGAGCCGTCCACAAAGGGGCGCTCAACATATGACTATTTACAACACAACATGTATTAGGGACAAAAGCACTGGGTAACCTGCTCATTTATTCTTTATACTGACATCAAGGGTATTAAGATGAGTTTATTCAGATTTTGTTGGAGTAACTGTCTCCATTCTCCAAGGAAGGACTTCTCCTAGATTTCAGAGCACTGCTGTATGGATTTGATTCTACTGACAGGGTCTAGATATCTGTGTCAGCAATGCGTGAAACTTACGGTAGCTGACTGCATTGATTAAAAGGGGTGTCCACAAACATTTGTACATATATACTGTATATAGGGGTGGCCGTGGCCTGCCTTGTGACTGGAAGGTCGCCGGGTTTGATTCCCTGAACTGGCAGGACATGACTGAAGTGCCCTTGAACAAGGCAGCTCCCAGGCACCGTGGATAGAGCTGCCCATCACTCTGGGCATGTGTGCTCACTGTCCCCTAGTGTGTGAACTCAAGTGTGTATGCATCACTGTGAGTGGAGGTTTTAAAGGCAGAGGACAAATTCCCTTGTGTGCACAGTCAATGTGTACATGCATGTGTCAAGAGATTATAATGATAATGCATCATTACACTGACCACACTGACCACCTACACTGTACAGATAGGACAGCTCCAAGTGTCAGACACAGAAATAGACATATTACAACAGTACAATAAAACCAAGCACAAATATTATTAAACATGACAAACAGAGGTGTTAAATGTCCCACAATAAAAGAGTGAGACTTCCCAGTCTCTATGATTAAGCACGTCAGGAAGCCCTCATACACACTACTTACTGGAACTCAGCTGTGTGAGGGTGCAGGATTAACACAGTCATTTCTCGAACACATACCAGGCTCAGAATAGCCATGTTAACGTGCGGCTATTCTTACACTTTGCTGGGGGGCTGATCTGCAAGCTCGTTGACGAGAATAAGCTACAGCAAAGTGTGAATACCTTGTTGGAAGGTGTTGATGTGTATAGGCTGTTAATCCATTCAACGTAATGCTTCACAGCCAATTAATTTACTTTCTCCATTTGTTAAAGCGTGTTTCATTGATAAGTAGGAGGCCAGAATAGTATATATGTATAGTCCCAATATTTATGGATCAGCATCTGGAAATATGACACATAAAAACACAACGACATATAGCTCTCATACTGGTCTTTTGCCTACTAATCATACATTGAATCAGATCCTGTCCAATGCTAAAATAAACACAGCAGAAAGGCGGCAGTACCTGCAAGGGTGCGAGGAATGGTGAGCAGAGAGCCGTGCACGAGAGGATCGTCACTAGAGTTCACCAGCAGCAGTGGAACATTGACCTACAGCACACAGGGGAACCATTTACTAAAGAATCTCCGAAGCCAGAGCAATAAGTGATGTGCAAAATTTGAATGAAAAATCTCTTTATCTGGACAGTAAAGTGTTTATTTCCTCAAGAAATCAGTAACAGATAAACACTAGTGGTGTTCTTCTATCACCATGTTCAGAAAAACGTCTACAAAGTTCTCCTCACGGAAGTCTAGTGTCATTTATTCTCATCCAACACCTGGTTTGGTTCAAGGTCCAAGGCTTGTTTACTCGTCACACACACAGTTATGCAGGTACAACATGTAGAGAAATAATTATTACGACTGTAAAGCAGTCACTACAGCAGCTGACTTCAGCAGTGCCCATGAGGTAAAAAAAAAAAAAACACACCCAGACAATTATGTAAGCATAATTTAGGTAGATGAAGAACATCTAAGCACTTAAAGCACACGTAATTCAACAGAGTAGGGAGTTGGGCTGCCTGCTCAATCCAGCGCCGATGTGCAGACTCTACTTGCCACAGAGGGAGTTTTATTTATTTATTTTAAATTTTTTGGTAAATCAGTGCTGTTCTGTTCTTCAAACTAGCTCACAAGATCTCAATCTTTAGAAGGAGACATTCTTCATTTTACTATATCTGTGTTCTAATGGCATCTGGAGTTTCTACATGAAACCTTCTCTTATTGATCAGAGAAATGAGTTTAAATAAGAAATCCTAAAGCTACAGAACAAAAGGGGGTTGTACTCACATTGTGAATGTAATGCACACAGCTCTCCTTCTCGTAGTACTCCTTTAAGGAATTGTGGCCGTGGAATTTCCTGAAATATGAATTTAAGATGGATGAAAATGAGTATTTCCCATTTTTAATTGTTCACCTCCAAAAACCTGAACAGTGATGCATCAAATCAGAGCATTCCGAGCTAAGAGAGCACCCTGAAAGACATTCGATCACCAATGAGGACGGTCTTCATTTCAGAGATATCAATGCAGAGAGAAAAGCCTGGACTGAAATGAAAATCTAATCTACAATCAGCTGAAAGCAGCAAAATGTTCTGGATGGTTCCAGATGATGAACACGACAGTTTTTTTGATGATGTTTGCAAAACAAATCCAGGTGCATGCAATCACTGAGAGGATGAAAAGTTCCCTTTTTTGGGTAATTCTGACAACTACCTCAAAACTCTACAACAACATCTCAAACAGTAGAGAATCCAGTTTACTTCTGACACAGAGATACAATGTGGGTTTTCACAAGAGGATGACTGAATTACAGAACACCTTCCTGCAAGTATAGAAGTGGTGTTCACACACCTCATGATGTTGTCATCGATCTGCATGAGGGATGTAGCGGTGTACAGCCGTCTCAAATCTGCATCTACCATCTTCGGGGAACCTCCCCCGAACAGGCTGCCCCTGTGGAGTAAAAACCAATAGAGCTGAGCTGCAGACAGTACTACGGCAAATAAGATATAATTAAAGCAACTGGCAGGCACCCCTAATTCTAATGTATTCACTTTAAGTTAATTTAAGTTGCACCCATTGTTGACATAGATGTGCAAATGTACACACAGTTTGTCTAGTCTCTGTAGAAGTACTGCCAATAGTTTGGGACACTGGAGCAGATAAACACAAAATTTTGTTGGGAATTGTTTGGGTGGTAATCATCCAACATCTTGAACTCATTGATGCTCTTTGCCTCACTGAATGCAATCAACTTCTCACAGAAATTCTCCCAGAACAGCTCAGATGATGAGCAAGTTGTTGAAATGACCATCGTGCTTCTATAAGTTCAATGATTTGCCCTCTCAATGTCTGTCAAAATGGGCAAAATGTCTTTGGATGCAGCACTGTAAGAGGCAACTTCACATGTTCACAGCAGATGCAGTAAACCCATATCTTTCCTTTTGGCCAGACTGCCCTTTTAAACCCAACACTGTCTGGGGCAGATGTGAAGAGCAGGGGGTCACCAACCCTGCTCCTGGAGAACTACTTTCACCCAGTTTTCAACTTCAACCCAAACCTAACACACCCCTTTCATCCAAACAGGAACTTCTGAAGGCAGTAATCAGTTGGATTGGTTTACGGTGTAAAGTCTGCAACAAGGTAGCTCTCCAGGAGCAGGGTTTGTGATCCCTGATAAAGAGCAAGGCTCTCGCTTTACCTGTCTGATGGAAGACAACTGAACAACATGTCAACGTTCCCCAGTGCAATTATGCGATGTAGTTATTGTAGACATGTCTGAAGTACCTGTGGGACAGAATGATCTTCTTCATGTTGTCCGCCATGAGGAAGTTATAAAAGCGCCGGCACTGGTCCCACTGCAGAAAGGTCTCCTGAGCTCTAAACAGACACAAACACATGCGGTACATCAGTCACGTGCTGCCTGTCTGAACCGACACACAAAAACAGGCTAATCCTGCTCTTAGAGTGACCGGGTCATCCACTGATCCACTTGGACCAGTATGGCCAAATGCAATCAAGTCATTCATGGTATACATACAGAAGCTATACCGCTGTACTTTACACAAACCAGAACGGTAGAACGAGAGACTTTACAAATATTATAGTTATATAATAAATATTCACGCACTTGGTTTTTCCTACATTGATGTTTAATGCAACTTAAAGCTGAAATGAGAGAAGTGTGACGGGAGGAAAACAGAAGCTCTAATGCTGTACGAAGAGAATCACAGTGTTGGGCAACACACACAAACACGCAGAAACAGCCCCACACGCCAAGTCTGCTGACATTCTAGAACGGTCCAGCTGAGTTGTTGGCCAGTACAGCAGGACATCGCTCCAAAAGCAGACGAGAGGCTTTCACGAACCAGACTGAAAACACAGCTGCTGAATTCCACTGCAGTTTCTCAAACTGTGTAAAAGGCAGCGCCAGACTGGGAGCAAGTTGTACTTGTTTAGCATCTGTAGTTATGGGTGACCAGAGCATTCTTGAGAAACTTCAACTTTGCTCAATCTTCCGTTGAGATGTTGACAGAAATACAAGCAAAGTCTCTTGGTGGTCTCATGAGTAATAGATACTAAAAAATAACAACAGTGGAAATCATCTGAAGCATATATTAGACATTTTGGTAACGTGCTCCACTTGGAGCAACTAGCAGTTGGGTTGCAGCTGGCTATAGGTATACAATGGTACTAAAATTATTGATCATCATACCAATAACATTTGCTTAATACTGGTATCAGTATCTGTGCACTTTCAGAGCACAACGGTGATCTATTCCAACAGGACAACGCTCGTCCACATACTGCTGCTGTCTCAAGATCTCGTCTTGAAGACACAGATACTACGCCCTGGTCGGTCTCATCTCCAGACCTATCTCTGACTGAAAATGTGTGGGATGCTATTGGACGCTCCATCAACACTCCACCCCATCACACCATCTGCAGAACTGAGTGAGAACATTCAAGCTGCATGGGATGGATGATCACAGGACACCATTAGGAACCTCTACACCTCCATGCAGAGATGTCTGGCATGTTGCGTTAAACCCGACACCGTACTGAGAGACACCACTTCTGTATGTGTAGATCAATAATTATTGGTCATATCAGTCTAAACGTTTAATCAGTTATTGATCCTGATCACCTTTATCATCCTTCCCAACAGCACTTCAATCCCACACTTCCTTCTGGTTGCATTTATGTGATGTTCAAAGGAGAGATTAAAGATTTTAAGATTTTTTTTTTTTTTTAAAGTAAAACTAAGCTGTATTTATTTTAATTATATTAAATCAATATTCTATCATGATAATCTTTGCTTATATTTGAATAAAGAATCCAAACCAAAAAAAGGAAAAGACAGAAGTGAGCTGCAGAACCAGATGTACAGAGTCTTTGAGCTGAGAACATTAGATGTGGGTGTTGGAGGTTTTAAGGTTGCAATACATGTCATAACACACACAAAACAAAACACACACAAGACACTGTCACTGTAACTGAGGAACAGTGGCTCCTCTACCAATCATCAGGCAGATCTGTGAATCGGACTCATCAAAGGCTTCAGAACAGGAGTCTCCTCTAAAATACAGCTTCTTCATCACCAAGCAGGTGACAAAATTAAAAGCCAAATTTGAAGTATTCATTAAGAAAGTAGTCTAGTGAAGCATAGATCATTATTACACTGTAATCAGAGAACTTCAGGTAGTATTTCATAACTACATTAATATTGTTTATCATCATTACGTTATTGGACATGCTGAAATGTCATGCTGAAGAAGGCTGTAAGACACAAACAATCCTTTAAATCTCTGTTTCTGGGAGTAATCTCTTTACCCACCATAAGCAGCTTATTTTGGTCACCTTTTTTGTTTGGACTGTTTATAGCCCCAGAAAAAATGGTGATAGAAAGCATATTATTGTAATTAAGACCATTTTATGCCCCTGATTTAATGATAATCTAATAGTTTAATGATGCACGTAAACAACAATGTTTAATTTTACATGTTTAAACTTACTTTTATTGCTAATATTGCTTTTTCATGTTACTTTTTGTGCCATGTCCTACACAGATTCTATTTTTCTCCATTCTAATTTTACTTTACTTACATTCAAAAATGTTAAGATTTCCCCAAATTGTGTTTACACCATCAGTTTCTAACAAGCAGAATTTATTCTTTTTTTCTTGAAGCTGTGAAGCTGTGAGCTGCATTTATGAATGAAATACACCATTTAAATAAAGATGATGATGCTATTGCTGATCTGAGATCTGAAATAAGGTCATGCTCAGGTCAGGTTTCCGAGCTGAAGCTTTCATCATGACAAAACATCTAGCTAGGAGTGAGCAGTTCAGACCTGTCAGGGACCAATCAGAACTCGAAATAAACTTGCCTACTCTGTACAACAACCCAGTTCTGCACTGTATTTTACACAGCCAAACAAACAGCTTGCCTGAGTGCACTGTAGCCCTGGCACACGCTCACGCAGCACAGCACTCGCTCCTGGTTGGCACGGTTCTCCCCCAAGAACTTGCAGACTATATTGCCCCCAAGGCTGAAGCCCACCACAATCAGCTGAGTCTGGGGGTACGTCTTCTTGATGTAGCAGACCATGGATGCAAACTCCCAAGTACAGCCTAGATAGGAGAAAGCTCAGTGTGAGTGCACAGGTATGCAGTTCTCATGGGATTTCTAGAACCTAACACACAAAGACTGCATGTCTGGAGGAGAGCAGGTCCAGCCTTACTGTACACAATGTTTGATTTGGCGAATCATGGTATCAAGCACAGGTCTAACTCAGGAGCTGCAGTGCAGAGTTGGAAGAGACAGCCAAGAACAAAGTTTCTTTACACAGTTGCAGGTAAGGTTTAAAGAACATCGGCTCCAGGGAATCAGCGTGAATCTGGTCAGCACTGCCTACAAGAACAAGATCATACCATAGGTGAACATGCGCGGGGAGGTGAGCTCGATGTTTGGCAAGGCCCCCAGGTGGTTGAGCACAGCACAGCGGTAGCCTTGCTTCTGCGAGTGGTCCACGAACGTTCGGATGTAGTGCTTCTCGCTGTGGTTGCCGATCCCTGGGCAAATCACCATGGTGATGTCAGCTGCGGAAAGAAATACGCAAGAAAGAGTGACTAACCTGTTCCATGAAATTGATTTGCATGTAAACAAATACAGCCAAAACAAGAGATACAGTATGGTGGATGTATTTGCCCTGGTTAGAAATACGTGGGACAGAATGCAAATGAGTGAAGGCTCTTTGTAAAAGGAGTCTTGTTGACATTCACAGGGGACTTGGGTTGCCATGTGAGGTTTAGCATTTCACCCCTGTCTGAAGTGCAAGCAACTTTACCCCTGAGAGATACTGACCTCCGCTCTGATGATCCGCCAGGGGTTCAAAGAGGTCAAAAGTCGCTGTGGCGCCATCTTGCATAGGCAGATACTTGCGCTGGCCGGTCGGATGGGGTGAGCTCACCCGGCCGAGCTTGCCGTACAGGGCCGTCTGCAAATGACCACTTTTTCCCCACAACAAAGGAGGAATGTATCTGGAGGACAAAATCAAATGACACAAGTAAGCAAAGGCATTGTTCCCCCTGGACTCGTCAGTCTCAGTTGATGTGTTGCTATGCAGAGCCATCATGGCAACGCATTTATGACTATGAGTGGTAATGATAGGAAGACGTGCAAGACATGACAAGTAATCTAGATGCCCTTTGATATAACGTGAATTAATTATTACTCCTACAGAGTGTTCAACTGAAAGGTGGGTCAGTGTTTAATCTGCACAATAAAAAGTACATTGTACTGGATTTGATTGTTAACATGCCCATGTGGACCCAGTACCAGTACCCAGTCCACCAGGGTCATTAATGGGACCAAGAGAGGTTAAACATGGGCCCCATGTAGGTTGTACACTGGGCTTAGATGGGGTTTCATGTGAGATTAAGGTGGGCTGTAATGACGGGGATCCATTTTGGTTCCCAATGATATCACATGTACTAACCCACTTATAACCCTTGGCCATCTGGAACCCATCTAGCCCACATGAGCCCTGCATGAGTGTGCTGGCTTGGTATCGTATTTGCACCATAATGTGTATAAATTCTCTTTATTTATTTAATTAGCAGTTGAGCAATGAGCATTGCTGTGGGAATTTGATTGAGTTGAGTGACATTAGTCTGCCTTAGTGAGATCAAGATGTCTAATGATCACCACCCACAACCATAAGTACTGCATGGAGCCTCGTTCCAGAGAACACAGTTTCACTGCTCCACAGCTGGAGGTGTGGTAGATCAGATCTGTTCCAGTAAGCAATATGGGGATATCATAACGTAACACAGAGGGTGACAACACCACCTTCTTCAATGCAAAGTAGGGATTAAAACCCGGACAAGCACACCTCGGTACATCAAGTTCTTGGGTAAGACTCATAACACTACATTACCCAACATGTATAACAGGATTCCAATGTAAGTCGTGGAGGAATAAGAGCATCAGCCGATGTGATGTAAACACAGAACCTGTTCTATTTCACAAGCCAGGTGCGCACTGTCCAGTCACACTGTTGACTACCTCATGATAAGCAGGTGAGTGTCCAGAAAATGACTGAACACGGCCTAATTTCCCTAAAGCGCTGCAGCATTATGATTATTACTGGTGGAGAGTAGGCCAATCACTTTTGTCCGGATAATAGATTGTCCCAGAAATAATTGTGCTAACCAATATTAAAACCAGTAGCCCTTGTCCACTGGTTTAAAATACCAAACAATATTCATATATTAAAGAAATGCAACAGAATAAGCATTTACCAATGTTACATTAGAATTATATCCTCTGCATTAAACTCAGAGCTGTGAGGGCATGTCAGCGCAAGAATCTGCTGGTATTGTTTATTATTATAACCATTTTTCCATGACAAACATCCACCTTAACAAAGCGACAGTTACTCCACCACCTGCAAATTCGGCACCATTTAAAATTCCAAGAGCTAAGCTGGAGAAAAACTACAGCCTTGCTTGTGTAGCTGTGTTTGAAGAAATATTCAAGCCAGAATATTTTCATGATGTTTTAGAGAATAACGAGGGAAAGACACAGTAGTGTGTTGAACACAGAGCTTCGACTAGCTCAGAGCTTTCACTAGCACACAGAGCTTTTAATGGTTTAAACAAGCTTAAATGAGCAAGTGTGTGGCAGTAAGACTTACAAACATGCACTGATCAACAAAGAAGTTGCTGTGTTTTAGGGTGGCGGTCTCTGCTGGCAGAGCCCTTCAGATAAACTAATAAAATCGAACTAGGTGACAAACATATCGACTGGTTCTCTGTCCGACGTGACATCAGCTGGAACCAATTCAGTCTTGCCCAACCTCTGACAAATGGACTGAAATTGTTGAGATTTTTCCTCTACCACACAGAAGTATAGATAACAGTTATGAAAATTAGTAGGCAGGGCCTTTAGAACCAGTGATAACATAAAAATGCATTATTACACCCCTTTAAAGAGAAATGAACTATTAATTAGAATATTTAGGAACTGGAAAATAAACATTGTATAATATACATCAAATATATACTATAGAAAATAATATATACTATTCTGCAAATAGCCTAAATTAATAAAACATTATGAAAAACAAATGATGATATTGAGGTAAGCAAAATTGAGGTCATGTCCATATACTGTAAGATTTAATGTAACGATTTCTGAACTAAGAGGCTTTTGGGGAAACTCAGTCCACAAGAGTAAATTTAGCTACAGTTAATCCACACAACAACAGAGATGATGAAAGCACCCCTAAATAGCCTGCAAACTGCCTACAGGGAAGTGGAGTTAAACAGGGAAGGAGTTAAACATAGAACAGCGATTAGGAACTTCTTGTGCTCCTTTTTTGAGAGAGATTTCTGAGGAGATTCAACACAAGATATGAAAACAATCCCATCAGATAATCAGCACTCACAGCTCTTAAAAAGAGGGGAAAACAAGCTGCACTCTCGTTTCAGATCTGAAAACATCCACAAGTGTTTGCGTCCACCTTTCCTCTGTGACAAGACAACTCAGGTCTGATCAAGAAGACGCTCATTTACGCTTCCTTTATGAACAGAAATTGATACATACATTTCAAACGATGTAACCATCACTGCTCACAGACTTCTGTGCATCCTTTCCTTTGGCATGTTAATCTACACACCCACTAGAGGGCAGTTCAGAGTCAAACGTTACAGACAACAAACGATGACGGCCGTGGCAAATGATGGAGGAGATTGCAGTAACGTACTACTACAAAATGAACAAGAGGCAGCTGTACATTTCTGCAGACCATTATCCTGCTGAAAAATGCCAGTTGGAAGCCCTGCCATGAGAGGCAACATGTGGACACAGGATCTCCTCAACATATCGCTATCCGTGGTATCACTACTAGAGGTGCTCAGAAGATCATCACACCAGCAGCTGGGGCAGTGTGTCGCTCCACAGCACAGGCAGGATTGAAGGCGTCTTGAATCCAACCACTGTCAGATCCCAAACACAGCCTGGATTCGTCACTAAAGACGATTGGGTTCTAGTCCTGTTCGTTGTGTGGCTTCACATAACCACTGCTCCCAACATCTTGGTCAGAATGACTCGGTCGTTTTTAAGAATTGCCCACCATCCTTCTCTCAGTGCAACGATTTGCCTCTCAGGGTCTGTTAACTGGGCAAAATGTCTTCAGTATGTGGTAGAGCCATGTCTAGCAGTCTTTCACCAAGTGGTACACGACCCAAAAGTAGCCTTTTTATAGGCGTGGTGGACACGTTTTACATCCTCATTTGCCAAAACGCAACGTCTAATCAGACCACACCTGGCGGAGGCCGCATGTCGATCGGACGTTGATCTGTTTTGTTTGGTCAGGGTGTGTACACAGTACACACTGAGACACTGGTATACTAATATTTTAGTCTCGCCTTGACTGGGAATCGAACCCCAGACTCCCACAAGCTGTGTTGGCTCATTGTTGGCGTTATCTGTCGCCAACCACTAATTCACTACACAAACTAACTTCTTCAACCACATAATGCCTACAGTGCCGTCAAAAGCAAACCACAGTCAATGATATAACCATTCCCTGACTGAACCTTTTTATAGCAGCAAGTACAGTTCCGTCTCGGTGGAATTTTGCATGGAGATGGTAATGATATGATAAGCAGAGCGTGAGGGCAGTGCTCCACATTCCACAAGCCTACAGTCAGTCCTCAGCGCGCAGTTCCAGGCAGTAGGCGTTTTCGCTCTGCGAGAGAGAGGTCAAATTACTGCTGACTTCGGGCAGCACTGTGCAGGTGAACAGTGCAGTGTTATGTAATGGTTCGGCCCACGTGCAGCCACTGTGAAACAGCTCGAGCTGCTCGCTGTTCAAGGAGGAAATGTAAACAATATGCTGAGACAGGTTGTGCAGCACAGTCAACCCAGACAGGCCCTTCGTTTGGCAGGGGACAATTAAGACGCAAGGCAGGTTAGGCTGTTCAGTGGGGTGAAAGCATCGATTTCACCAAAATCAGAAAATAAACAAACACGATTACGTTCTAGGAGGACAAATTCTTCTCCCTGTAGGCTGAAGCTACCCTAGAGTCGCATTATATCACTGTTTATACATTCTTCAGAGCACCCCCCCCCCCCTTTATATAAGTGTGGCTACACCACATCATTTTCTTTTCACAAGACATCTCTCGTTCGCTATGCAGCACGGACATTCAAGCACGTGTCCAATTTGCTATATGACCGGAAAGGAGAAAATGGACTGGATGAGCAGTTTGGCTCTTGTTTGCGGAGATAGCCAAGGGCACTGGTTCCAGCAGGGAGGTGGGAGATACTGCCGCCGTTCAGTATACACTGTTACAATTACAATGTTAATATCTGCAGAGAGGGCAGGCCATTGTTATCTATTTCACAAACCCAGCTATTTATCTCTGTCTCTGTAAGCGATAACACAGGACATGCCCCGTTATATCAGATAAGCACCTAATTATGCGAAAGTTAATGTAGGAGCTGCAGTTAAACGCCAGCAGTGCGGAGTACTATGAGGTTCAGGCTGCAAAGCAACTCTGCAAGGTGGGGACAAGATAAGCAGGCTAAAGAAACTAACCAGAAGAGTAAATTTAGCTGGTAGTTAATCCCAACACAACAACAAAGGTGATGAAACAACCCTTAAATGGAGTGAAAAACTGGCTACTGGGAATTGGAGTCAAACAGATTAAGCCTGTCATATTGAATGAGAAGCAACGGGGTTTGTCCCCCCGCCAAACATTCCTTGTGTCAACTTGTGGCTTGCCTTGGGTATCTTGAAGTTCCAGCCACATACAAATACATAAGATAAGCCCTAAATAAAGATATAACAGCAGTAAGATGTGAATGCACTATTTACAAAACAATACGTCAAATGGGTTTAACCACACTGCAGCACACACTGCATTTATTAGGAGTAAATAAAGCACCAATTCAAATATTGCTTTTATTTTGGAATAAACAAAGCATGCAAGGCCATGGTGAGGACAGACAGAAAGACCAGCCTTCTGCTGTACTTCAAAATCAAAAAGCACTAAAGCATCTTAGTTAATATTAATATATTTTCCAATCAGGGAAAAAAAAAAAACAAAAAAAAACAAAAAAAAACATAGTGCATCAAACAACATAGTGATCAATTCTACAAACCAATATATTCTACTCTGTACACGTCTCATAACGTCTTTGGATTCAGATTTAAACCACACAATATTCACACAAATATTGGTCCATTCTACATCAGTTCTGCCAGTGCAGGGTCACCAGTATAACAGCAAAAGCAGTGAAGTTACCGAACAATGTAGCTGATTCCAGAAATTCACGCGACGTGATGTCAGAGAGGAAAACGATGCAAATGAGGTCTGTAACCAACGCCATACCTGTGATTTGGGATGAGGCCCAGCATAATGCTGCACTAGCGATTTTGGAAAAGGGGCTGTAGCTGGCGTGATAACGTCATGTTAATGATTTTGGAAGAAGCCAAGTCACCAGGATGGTAACACAGTGCAATCAGACTAGCGCCGCAGCCGGCAATGCCGTAGTAGAGATGCTTCACTGTCAGCCACAATCAAAGACTGCTGTCTGGGTAGAACCTTTCCATAAAATCACATTTATTTATGTTTACATCACACAACCAGCTGCCAATCCTCCAGACGCCTGAAGGAATGTAGAGAAAGGAGGCGGGGCTAAAAGGATGCTGGTGTTGTCCTTTAAATGTTTGTAGAAATGCATTATTTATAGAAATGGAAAATTAAATTAACAAATAGGAAAATGACCAAGGGCTAATGTACAATGACACGAGCTGCTCCTGCTGTTTATGGAGTGTCTGCAATTAATCTAAACTTCATGGAAATCTGATGATATTACATATATTGCATGAAGTGCATCACCAATAAGACTGGCATGGCCACAGAACCACAGAATCATGTACAGGAAGAAAAAGCACACAAGCCTACATGAGCTCAGAGTAAACAAGCCGTCCTGTGTTCCTATGGGGGGGAAGAACACATCCAACAAGAACGAAAGCCTGGTATATTTTTATATAGTTTACATCTGTTATGATCATAATGTCCATGTTCATTACGTACAACATGAAATACTTGAATCCTTTTTTGTTTTACTGTTTATTACTATAGCAACTAGTTGATGAAAATGAGAAATCCAGAATGAAGAATTGATCATTCATCTTTAGTTTGGATAAATTACTGCTCGGACAGTATTAACATTCAAACGAAAAGGCTTGAAATATGTCACGTTAAAGCGTAAAAACACTTGTGAATTAAACTTAAATCTTTTCAAGATGCATTAATTAATTTGCTCAGCACTGCAGAAAAGCTGACGATGCCCTAAAAGTAGCATTACATGAACTACTTTATCAACAATACGGATAACATATCACCCACTCACGGATGTGTAGTCATGGCACGCCTATTAAAGTTCAAAAGTCCAAAATCGGGTCACAAGTCCAGAAGAATTTTTTGATCCACCTCATCCTGGACTCTGGTTTATTTGGAAGCTACGTCTGTGGAATAGCTCAGTCAGTGGAGCACTCTAGAACCGTCAAGGTAAAAGGGTTTCATGTAGTTCTGCAGTCCTGATGAGGACAGTGACTGATCCTTTAGAGTAGAAACTGTGCTGGAAAACAAACGATTACATAACCACACGGGTGTCACTTTGGGTTATGAAAGAGACACCCACCACCTTGTTCTTAGGCATTACAGACTAATGCAACCTGGGGGGTCAGCGAGGAAAAGTAAAGAGAAGGGTCTGGCAGACCACGCCATCTCCTTCTCACGTTGTTTTCCTGACACACTGCTTCTGGAATTTAAACATAGGACCCAGCGAAGACTAACAGCAGGTTAATAAATCACCCCAGCAGAGAGGAATAGATACCAAGCTTCACTTATGGAAATATTTCTACTGTGTTTGTTGTAAATGCACACACACACTACAGCACCTGTACCCTGCAGAATAAATTACTCACAGCAGTGACTAAAGGTGTGGAGGAAGAGCGCACCCTGTTTTCAAACAAACCACTCAGCCCAAGGGAGGAACAGGAGGGAATTCAGTCATGGATTACGTAATACATATCAAAGAACATCGTTCCAGAAAATCAGATCAAAGTATTAACGTGAAAATGCCTTTTCTTATTGTTTTTACATTCAATAAATATTTACAAGTGGAAGTGAGTCCGTCTTGATGAACCTCCAGGACAATACGGTCTTAAAAACACCAAACAGCTCTGAAATCTAGCTTACTTTTAGTGATTTTCCACTGATGCTACCTACACGACTTTATGCTTTTCCTGTTCAGATAATGTTGTCATTTAGAACCTATAAACCAGTACAACCCATTGCTTTATTGTTTTGTGACCTCACCATCTGCAGGCAGGGCAGTGGAAAACAAAGTAGGTATCGGATCCCGTAAAATGTGAGTAGTGTCAATTAGTGCAGCCCACCCATCAGTGGAGTGGGTGGGTTACATGTCCATTCTAATCATAATAAAACTGACCTGCCTCTGATTTCTATGGGCTACTAAATTTCTAATACTGTATAAAAGAAGCTTGTGCTACCTTTATTGTTGGATGCGCTGTGTGCTTCTATGCACCCAATTTACGTTACTATGGAAACCCATGTATTGATTGGTTTCTTAAAAGTCCACTGTGGTGTTTACAATCGTGTGCACTCTAGCAGAAAATAGCAATTTGACAAACGAAGCAAAATCAATGAGCTTTACTGTTGTACTGTGAGCGCTGAGAATCACGTTACAGATGGAGAATATTACGATTATATCAGCACCATTCTGTCTGACCACAACACAGAGCACAGAAATGGACACGTTTACAGTAAACAGGTTCACAAATCAAACTCACTCTTTGGTCAGAACGGGGCAGGACTTGAGCAGAAAGCGGTTGAGTGGTGTGTCTTGGTAGGTAAGGTCTGGAGGGGCAGTAGGGCTTTTCAGGTTCAGGCACCGTACGATGACGTAGAGAATGGTGGCAACGGCTGCCAGCTTCATCCCATCAAACATGGCCGGCATCTCCGGTGCCACCGGGTATGCCTCTGAATTCGGAGTCGACATGGCTGGTCTGACAAGAGAGATTAGAATTGAGACTTAAGATCATCTTAAAACGCTCCTTTTATTGGAAACCAATTCCAATCCAAATCAATAATAATCCAAATATATGGGAATCACATATACCAGCATTGAAAGCCCAGTATGAAAAATGACGGGTCTGATTTTGATATATAAACACATGCAAATACAAGCATGTAGGATACAGGACCTTCAAAACAACTGCAGAACAGCAGTCAGAAAGAGGAACCTGTATTAACTTGGCTTCAAGATTTGTGATCAACAATAAACAAGAACAGTCAAGTGTGATGACTCACAAACGATGGTGTAACTTACTTTGTTGTTCAAGCAGACTTCTAGAATGCAATCTTTTGTGCTTGGACCAAGAAGTTGCACTTGTGGGGTTTTTGGTCACAGTGTTTAGGTCCAAACTGTGAAGAGAACCATAAGACAGACATTACATGTCAGTACAGGAGGCATCAGGTTGAGATCATTAGAAGATGCTGAATCAGAGGGGAAAAGGGTGTGAATCAGATCCGATCCTCTAACAAACGTGTTTTCTTTCCTTGTCGAGAGAGTGATCTGTGGAACACAGAGTTAAACATGGTCCTCAAACATTTTACCAGACCATTGGACCACTGCCACCATCACAAGTTACATTAGATAAGTATCACAAGCTCAGCCCAAAATAAATTAAGAAGAAACGGCATAATGGAATAATCCTCCCGGCAGGGAATCCAGTTGACACAAATCATTTCTTGGCCAGAGGCAAAGCCCTGTACTGAGCCATGACCTTAAATAATCTATACAGCTTAAACTAACCTTATGGGTTCCCTGTGGAGATGTATAACAATATTATAAAAGTAATATAATAAACATAAATCACACACACACACACACACACACATATATATTATATACATAAATAATTTAATAGAATAATACATAAAAATTATATATTACAAGTCTAAACTAAAATTATATAATATCAAAGTGATAAAAACCATGTGATAAGCCATATATATATAACAAATAATATACACATTACATAATATATACATAACTGTACAATAATATATAAAAAGTAGTAAGTTATACATATAATTTAAAAATGTATACACATTACATAATACAAGTATAAAACAATATCAAATAAAACATCTAGTATATATAAAATAAAAAATCATATATACACGTTACATAATACAAGTCTAAAATAATACTAAATAATATATAAAACAAATCATATAATACAAGTAAAAATATAATAAATATGAAAAAATACATAATACAAGTCCAACATAATAAATAATATATAAAAGATGCGTAACGATATAATAAAAGAATGAATAAACGATAAATTAAAGCTCTTTAAATAAAGAACTTACACATTAATACACATTTACCCCTCATCCTCTTCGTCTTCACCTACAACGATCATCGCTGTCATTAACGATTTTAAACCTAAAGACAGTGAATGAGAGCTGCGCTCTGCTCTGGGGGTCGAGAGCCAAACGACTGTTTGTTTTGTCCCCTAACGAGGCCTGGACGCTCGAGCGCTGGGCTGAGAGCAGCTGGGACGTCTTCTGCAGCGCTGTCCCCCGGCCCTGACACGGGACACCCACTGAAACCAGTTTATTGTGAAGGTAACGGAAGAAAACATGCTGGAACAAAGATCGGGAGGATGGAGACCGAGCCGAACAGAAGGGCCCTAAACCGTTAAACGTACCTGCGCGAGCAGCACAGCCTTCCCCAGCAGCTCCTTCACCCTCACATACGTGCCCACGAGTCAGCTGTCTCGGTTCCTTTCCATGAGTAAACTCTATTTAACCTGCCTGTTACAGCCACAGCATTATCCGCCCTTCCTTTCTAGCAGCTTCTCCCTTTCTCGCCCCCTTCTTCACTCCGTAGGTAGGGCACTTCCTTCTGTACGCTTCCTCTCATTTACATACCGGCTTCCCGATTGGCCCATATGACACCGACGTCACCCCTGTTATGGGCTGCATCCCAATAAGCGAGTCGAGTGCTCTGGAAGCTCTGGCTGGTGTATAGAATAAGCTCAGCTGATACCACAGACCTGATGATCATTCCTTCAGTCTGTATGTGCACTTTATATGTTTCTGTTTTATTCTATTATAGGCAGAATAAATGTTTGCATATAACAAATTCCTTGCACTCCTGGTAACTGGAGCAGCAGGACTCTGATTCCGATGTTTAGTGTGGCTTGAGTGATATGTAAGTAAAAACATTTCACAGCACTTGTTGCACATTTTATGGTACGGCCTTTTTCCAGAATTGATTCAATTCATTTTACTCACAATACCCCACGATGACAAAGTGAGAGCACAGAAACATCACGTACATAAGCATTCACAGCCTTTGCTGTGACACTCAAAATGGAATTCAGGTGCATCTTGTTTCCACTGATCATCCTTCAGATGATTCTACAGGTTGATTGGACACCTATGGCGAATTCAGTTGATTGGACCTGATTTGGGAAGACACACATCTTTTTTATAAGGTCCCATAGTAGACAGTGCATGTCAGAGCACAAACCAAACCATGTCTAAGGAACTGTCTGTAGTCGTCCAAGACAGGATTGTTTCGATACAGAGATCTGAAAATGTTCTGCTGCATTGAAGGTCCCAATGAGCACAGCAACCTCCATCATCTATAAATGGAAGAAGTTTGGAACCACCACAACTCTTCATAGAGCTGGCCACCTGACCAAACTGAGTGACTGTGGTAGGAGAGCCTTAGACAGGGAGGTGACCAAGAACCCAATGATCACTCTGACAGAGCTCCAGCATTGCTCTGTGGACAGAGGAGAACCTTACAGAAGGAAAACCATTTCCTCAGCACTCCACCAATCAGGCATGTATGATAGAGCGGCCAGACAGGAGTCATTCTTCAGTTAAAGGCACATGACAGCCTGTCTGCCAAAAGACACCTAAAGGACTGTCAGACCACGAGAAACAAAAGTATTGAACTTCTTGCACTCAGTGTCCCTCAGGCACTCTGGTACTGCTCATTACCTACACAACCGTTCCTACAGTGAAGCATGGTGGAGGCAGCAGTGGTTGGTGAGACGCAACAGATAATGTTCCCACTCTGGGCAACTATGCCATGCTACGCCAATAAGGGCAAGACTCCTAACACTACTCTGGTCCACTTCTGTGATATGAATAAACGTTGCTCTGGATAAGAGCATCATGCCTTTAATGTAATGCTGTGGGGATGTTTTTCTGCAGCAGGAACTGGGAGACGGGTCGAGGGAAAGATGACTGCAGTGATGTACAGAGACAGCCTTGAACATAACCTGCTCCAGAGCTCTGGACGAAGGTTTATCTTCCAAGAGGACAACGACCCTTAACACACAGCCAAGATAACAACGGAGGGGCTTCGGAACAACTCTGTGAATGTCCTTGAGTGGTCCAGCCAGAGCCAATGGAGCTTGAGAGGTTATTTACTTTGTTCCTATTCTTGCAAAGAAGAATGAGAGGAACTTTTCAAAAACTGGTGCCAAGTCTGTAGCATTAAACTCAAAAAGCTTGATTTTTTTTATAAATTTCCAAAGATTTCAAACAAACGTTTCTCACTTTGAATACAAGAATGAAAGAATGAAATATGCTGCATCGTCACAGCCACTATGTTAACGTAACTCAATATCGTAATTTGTTACAAGATATAAGATACCATACCATTTTTATTGGTCTGTTCAGTGTAACTCAGTGTACGAGCAAAACACAAGAGAAGAATTATAGCCAGGCACTGATGGACTGAGTTCATCTTAAGACCTGATCATACATAGATTTTTATACAGTTTCTAGTTTTACAGTGATTGGTTGTACAGTTACCGGTTAATATCTTTAATATTTCAGATTCAGCTATTTTGCACATCATGTCACTTGTCACTTTATAACTATATACGTTGCATCTTTACACTGAAGATCAACCAGCTTCACCACAGGACTCAAATTATGTGTTCTTGTTCTCCAAATTGTGTGTTTATTTAGTTTTATTATATAGTTTAGTATAATATGTATATTCTTCCCAGTCTTATATATATATACTGTATATTACATCTTTATCTGTCTATCTATCTATCTATCTATCTATCTATCTATCTATCTATCTATCTATCTATCTAGCTATCTACAACATAACACGGTGCCACAGAACAGAACTGCTTTTACATTATATTTCCAACATTGAGTAAAATGTAATTGCATAAAAAGTAAAAGTACTGAATTACAGATGTTCCCTGTGTTTATGAAAACACTATTTAAGCACATTGTTCACATCAGTCTCATACTGTTCATTTAACAGTTAGTTCTGTGAGTGGTGCTGCCACCGCAGCGTGGAATCAGAGCTTTATTTCACAATGCTGCTCACTTCTTTTACCCAGAACTGAAATAACAGCACACGTTAGACCTACTGAGTGCCACACTTCCCACATACGTACTACTAGCGCCACCTGCTGCCACCTGACTGTATGCAAAAGCAAAAGCAACATTTATTGATCTCACCTTGTGTGTGTGTGTGTGTGTGTGTGTGTGTGTGTGTGTGTGTGTGTGTGTGTGTGTGTCAGGCGAAAGAACATGAGTGTGCTCCTCTTTCAAAGAGTTGAAAGGTAAACCCTTTAAGCATGTGAAGGTCAGTAAATGAGTCTTGAGCTGAGCATGTTGGTCAAAAGACCTTGATGACCAATAGTTCAGATAAAAGGCTGGGAACCGTGCGCTGCTTTTCTACTGAGAATGGAATAAATGAATGAATTAATTAATTAATTACAGAGAACCATCACAGTTAAGACTTATATATGCCTTAAAATAGTGAACATGTCCAGTAAAACTATAATATGCTTATTTCACAAAACGGAAATGTTCTGCATAGTATATACAAATACACACTTTATGGCTTTTGTTGGTTTAAATCTCTCTACCATCCAGTGAAGATTTTGGAGCATTGCTGGGAGGATTTGATTGCGTTTCCCAGCAAGAGTGTTAGTGAGATCGGGATGCTGGATGATCACCACCCCACCTCATCCTCAGATAATCCCAGAAGTACTGGATGGAGCTCCATCAATCCAGAGAACATGCATTAGGCATGATGCCAGTAGGTTCATCAGTGTTTATCTACTCCAGAGTCCTATTCTATTGGCAGTAATTCTCTACAGGGACTAGGCAAGCTGTGTGTGTGCATTTGCACATCTGTATCAGCAATGTGGATATGATTTCTGCCCGAGTCGCTTGTCTGTTCACACGGGTAGTTCTAGCCAGACATCACTGGTCACCATCAGAACTCACCCATGGCTACCTCTGCACTGTCCAGTGTGGGTGGTGATGCCTTCTATGATGTATTCCTGGTACAGCCGTGATACTGTGGATGGAGGAATGATAAATGCATGCTTCGGAAATGTAATGGCCCATCCATCTGGTACCTGCTATCATACCTCGCTCAAACTCCAACATTTACGCCGCCTTGCCATGAGCAAGGTGTAAAGGTGTAAGTGTTCCTAAGCCGTCCCCTGATGTAACAGCATACTGATATCACATGACTTTTGACACTGTAGAGGGACTGGTGTATGGTGAATGCTGCAGTGTGAAACATGATCAATAACAGGGGATAATCTAAAGGGCATCTATCAGTTTCCTATTATTTCTTAGTTAAATCACGTGAAACGACCTCTGCTGGTCTTCTTTTCAATATCATAACTAACTTGCAAGCTTCACAGCAGTTACTGAATAATTCATAGTAGTTATTGAGCAATAAACTCAAGGTTCGAGGGGTTAATTTTGTGCTTCTAGTGGACATCACGTGGTGAAAACGTGGAAAAAAAAAACAAAAAACTTGTGGCTTCCACACAGCAAATGACCCAGAGGTTGTTCACCTTCTGTGCCTCAACTCATAAAAGAATGTACCAGGTATTTGACCGCTGAGTCACAAACCCGCTGTCTTCTCTCCACCTCTGATCCTTTACACTAACATAGCCAGGCTGGACCAAGGCTAACCAAACAGTGACCAGAAAGAGCCTTGAACAAACAGCCTTGTAGAGTGGAGGACAACACTAACTCAAACAGCAGACAGCAGTTTTACCTTCAGACACGTGTTGATGATACACTGCATACACTGTAATGGGGAGAATGGTTTCTCTATCTTTTGCACTCTGGGCAGTTTTGCCAGTAGAATAGGACTCTTTGGAGCAGGTAAACAAACATGAACCTATTGGCATCATGCCTAGTGCCAGGCATGGGGTAGAGGGGTATAAAGCAGCCACCCCCCCAGCATTGAGCCGAGGAACAGTGGCACTGTGTTCTCTGGAATGATGGTGCTCCATTTAGAACTTTTGAGAGACAAGTTGGGGATGATTATAGAACATCTTGATCTCATTATCTTTCTTGATGCAATGGATGCAATCAAATCCTCACAGCAATGTTCCAGAATCTAGTGGAAAGTCTTCCCTAGACTGTAGAGGCATGTACTCCAGCTTGAAAGAACACTAAAAAGGGAAGAACAAAACCAGGGTATCTCCTCCCACCTGAACTTTGGAAACCGTTGTGGGTTTAGGACGTCCAGTGTGGTAAAGTCCTCTCCTCTTCATTCCTGTCCTGTGAGCTGTGTAGAGCACGTGAGTAGCACCTCTTCACTTCCTCATTGTATTCTATAATGACTCCTCTGTATTGATAAGCCTGAGTTATTGATAAAAAAAAAAGGTCTAATTCTACACTTCTGTTTTCAGTGCAGTCACGTCTGAGTGATCACAGATCATGAGCTCTGGTTTCTGGTTGAAAATCTTAAGTGTTAAAGGGGGAAAAATGATTTTTATGAGTTTATTGAGCAAAAACTGTACAAATCAGTCTTAAAGCTGGAGTGAGATTAGAGTGGTTCATAGGAAGGTGGATTGTGGAGGACACATCTTTATTACTTTCAATTAGTTACATTTTATATGTAAAAAATGTCATATTGTATCAATTTTGGTTCTGCGATCACCTTATTGCTGACCACACGTTAAATATGTGTGTATTCTGTGGTGCTTAAAAGTTTGTGAATCCTTTATTTTCACTTTTTCTGCATATATTTGAGCTCATCAGATTTTCCTAAAAGTAGATTTATTTCAGTGTCTAGTGTGACCCCTTTGTGCGTCAATACATGCAACAAAATGTTTCCAGTAACTGTTGACTGGTTTAGCCAATTCCTCTGTACAGACCAGCTTCAGATCTGTTATGTTATTGAGTTTCCACCCATGAACTGCTTGCTTCAGGTCCTTCCACAGCACTTCTATTGGATTAAGGGCAGCACTTTGTCTGGGCTATTCTAAACCATTAACTTTATTCTTCTTTAAACATTCTTTGGTGAATGACTTGTGTGCTTAGAGTCATTGTCATGTTGCATGACCCACATTTTCAAGATTCAGCTCACAGACACACGTCCTGACATTTTGCTGGTATAATTTACAATTCATTGTTCAGTCATTCATGACAAACCATCCTGATCTTCCTGATCCATGTGATCTTTAGCAAACTGCAGATGGGCAGCTATGTTTTGTGGAGAGCAGTGACCGTCTCCTCACTACTCTGCCATCCACACCACTGTTGTTCAGTGTTCTCCTGATGGTGGACTCATGAACATTAACATTATCCAATGTGAGAAAAGCCTTTAGTTGCTTAGAAGTTACCTTGATTTCTTTGTGAGCTGGTGGTCTATTACTCACCTTGCTCTTGGCATGATCTTTGTTGGTGGAGCACTCCTGGAGAGGGTGATAATGGTCTCCATTTGTACATCTGTCTGACGCTTTAGAGATGGTTTTGTAAACTTTCCCAGCCTGATGAACATCAACAACTCATCTTGTGAGCTCCTCAGAAATCTCCTTTGTTGATGCCCTGATACACTTCCACAAGCATGTGTTCTGAAGATCAGACTTTGATAGATCCCTGTTCCCACTCACACCTGATTGTCTCACATTGACTGAACACACCTCAAAAGATCTGCTGATCTTAATGGTTCACATACTTTTATTCTCACAGATATGAAATACTGCATCACTCCCTCAAAAAATAAATGAGAGAGTGTAATATTTTTGTCTCAGGGATTGTTTTGGTTCTCCTTATCTAGGTCACATTTATCCAGAAATATAGAAAATTAAGGGTTTACAAATTTCAGACACCACTGTAGCTGAACCATGTATAACAATGTGCAAACCATGCTGGGGCCGACACATAGTAAAATGTGATCATATAATTTGCAACATATATCTATAAAAATGCGGTGGTCTGTTCATCTAGGATCATATTCACATGAGCTCAAATCATTTCTTTGTTTTAAAGTTTTTATCAAAATGTATTTTTCTATTATCTGTTTTATTTTGGAAGTTAGTTTCTCATTTGAATATTTGTTCAATATTTGTTCTTCTCGTATATAAAATTTGAGGTGATTAATTCACTGTAATTCTATTATGTACTCCACAGACTCCAATGGCTCCATTTCAAGAAATGCTGCAGCTGTGGATAGCACTGTGCCTCCTGTGGCAACAAGGTAACACAACCCCCTTTAACAAGGAAAACTGAACATAATTCTTCTCACAAATGCTATAATTGTACCTTTTGCTTAATTTGATTTACATACACTTATCATCAAAAATAGCCGCACCCAGAACGAGTCAACAGCTTGTAGTGCACAACTGCTATGGTGTCGAGAATGGCATCTTCAGTGATGAATCCCACTTTTGTTTTGGTGGAGATGACCAACGAATCGGTGTCAGCGCCAAGATCAATGATTTGTTGTTACTCGTCGCACGTCCAGAACGCCTGGTGTCATGTTGGGGGTGTAATTTCATACGATGCCAGATGACCATTAGTCTTCATTACAGGCACTTCAACAGCCCAGCTAGGCCATCATCAGTCTCATCTCCAGACCCATCTCTGACTGAAAATGTGTGGGACGCTATTGGACGCTCTATCAACACTCCACCCCTACCACACAATCTGCAGAACTGAGTGAGAACATTACAGCTGAATGGGATGGATCATCACAGGACACCATTAGGAACCTCTACACCTCCATGCAGAGACGTCTGGCATGTTGCGTTAAACCCGACGCCGTACTGAGAGACACCACTTCTGTATGTGTAGATCAATAAATATTGATCATATCAGTCTACATTTATAATCAGTTATTGATCACCTTTCCTTCCCAACAGCACTGCGATCCCACACTTCCCTCTGGGTGCTATTTTTTATGATGAGTGTATATATGCATATATGCATTGATGAGCCAAAATATTATGACCACTGGATTAAGATTAAGATCCTGAAGACCAGGGCAGCATCTTGAATTGTTCTTCATGTTCATCCAACCCTATATACCAGGGGGTGCTGCACTTTAAGATATAATCTCTCTCTAAGTGGAGTTATGGCATAACATAATTTTGAGAGAAGGATCCATCCCCAGCTTGCCAGGGCATGGTCAATACCAGCAAACCATCATTAAATTGTATCTGTGCCTGGCGCCAAAGTAGCATTTTTGTTGGCACAGACCAGGATAGCCTTTCTTGTTCTCAGGCTTTGATGAGCCTCAGGCTCCCAAGACCCTGTGGCTGGTTTGTGGTTTGTCTCTCTCTGGACCACCATAGGTGATCTCCACTGTGAACTGAGAGCACCCAACAAGTGAGCCATTGAATCTGAGATTTGGCATTGTTGTTGAAGTGGTTCAGGTCTGTTCTTCATTTGCTCTGTGGACATGAGATCATTCACTTCCCCATCATCTGTGAGTGGTCATAATGTTTTGGCTCAACAACTCATTCTTACCACTGAATATCTATATTGTATATATATGTGTTGATGTGTTGTTATTATAGTGTTGCACACTCACTATTGAGACAACAGTACTTCACTGAACTGTAAACTGCTGTATTGTGGTTGCTGTAGGTGCACAGAGCTTCATGATCCACAACACTGTGGAAAGCCTGTGTCTGGAGGACTCCATCAGGGATGGTGTTCAGCTAAGGAGATGCAGTCTGGACTCAGAGTACCAGTATTGGCTGTGGACAGAGACGTGGTTTCTAATGAACGTGGGCACACACAGGTGTCTGTCTGGCCTCCACGATGACCCTGTCCGGACTGTCGAATGTGATGGTGGAGACCCCCTTCGTTGGCAGTGTATGACCCACAGACTAATCAGTGTGAACAGTTCTGTGGAGCTGAGTGCACAGAAAGGGAGGCTGACTCTGACCAACAGTGGAGTAAACACCATGTGGAAGTCTCTGGATGAAGGAGATATCTGCAAGGAGAAGCTGAGTAAGTCCACAATATGAAACTGTGACAGAATTCCAAATAGTTCCTCTGATACCTTCTGTGAAAGGTGTCATTAGTAAAATCCCTGGTCCAGAAGTAAAAATGGCTTGTTTTTTTATCCATTGTTTTTGTGATGTCACAAAATGTCCACTTATTCTAGTATTTGAGTCCATTTAAGGCAAAATTATTGAACTGAATTTTCAATTTATTGAAATTTATTTTCATTTATTGAAATAAAATAGTGGGATGTACTAGTTCAGTTAGAACAGTGTGGAAAAACCTCCTTCGTGTTCATACAATGCATTAGTCAGATTTAATATTTATTACATGTATATTATATATTTCACACTGTTTGTTGATCAGGATTGTGTATTCCTCATGAAAATCAGAAAATTCAAAATCTCAATTTATTACAATATTTAAATTTGGGTTTGACTAAATTACAAATCAGTATCAAAATTAAAACAATATCTTGAAAAGCTTGAAATACTTTAAATGTAGTGAAAATAAAATAAATGACAGTTAATTTTTCATTAAATTATGAAAGAAAAAAAACCTATTTCATAATATTATATTTTTTGAGATGTACTAGTATCCTGTAAGAAGCATTATAAAAATTGTAGGGCCCCATAAAATTGACAAAAACATTGGGCCACATTTATCCAGAAGCTGATCTAAAATCAGCTCTCTTTAGCTGTAAAATTGAATTCAGTGTTATGCAAAGGGCATTAACTGACACCAGATCAGTATTCTTAGTCTTGATGAATACAGGCTGATTTCTTGCACCAACGCTTTTGGTTAAAATGAAAAATGAGTTGTTTTTGTTTTGTTTATATATATATATATATATATATATATATATATATATATATATATATATATTGTCACAATACTTCAAAATCATGTAATATTTCTGTTTTTATTACAGAAATTACAGAAAACGCTGCTACTCTTTTTGTCAATAAATTTTTATTGCATATTTTATTTTTTAAACTAAAAGCTGTTAAAACAGATGATTAATTTTAATAATTTACACACAGTACATCACTTGAGTAGCAGGTCACCTCTGGTCATTTACACTAAATTTGAAACCCAACTACTTCTTTGTGAATGAGACACAATGCTGTGCATCCAACCAGAATAGAACTCATTTACATAAATGTCTTAAAGACACAGTTTCATTCTGAAAGATAAAGTAAAAATAGGTTACAGGCGCTTTAACGTACACTAATGAAATCTTAATTTCAGCACTTTATCAGTGAAAATTGATATCAGTCTACAGTATTTAGGTCTGGATGTTCATATCTCATAATAAAGCAGACTGACTTAAGGCTCGTGCATTTAGTGAAAAAAGGGTTCTTTAGGGGTTCTTGATAAAGGCAATGGTTCTTTGTAGATTCTCAACTAATGGAAGCATCCATAAAAAGTCTCCCCTTTGAAAAATAAATGAATCAATAAGATGCAAATGAGTTTTTCTGAACAACAGTATTTTGTATCCAGTTAATGATTATTTTCATTATGGACTAATGTGATGATTATAGTCCTCATTATTTAACTGATTGATTTTAAAATTCTGATGATGATAATGATATTATTATTATTATTATTATTATTATTATTATTATTATTATTATTATCATAATTTAGCCATTTTTTTAAATATAGAAATGCAAAATTAAACAAATGTACATGGTTTAATGTTAACATTTTTAATATCACAGTATACCTGAAACCACTTCAACCCTACTTGGTGGAACACCTTCTGTAGATGTTTCTATGCAGAACTTTTTAATGGTTCTTTTGCACCGAAATTAGTACCAGCAGCAGCCCTGAGTATTGGGCTGTACATCTGATACGTCCAGCCCAATCCTATGTACAGATGGTGAATTATCTAAAACATTTCACGCTATGATTTTATAATCCTTAAGAGACTTATGGATTTAGGTCAGGCACAACACAAGTAGGACAGAGGGGTCAGATGACTATTGTCGTGGATGACCACTGAACAATAAATAAGCATTATGCTCTAGATCTGCTGACCTTAACCCTGAACTACATTAAACAAAAAACAGCACCAACAAACAGGCCTCAAGACAACTGACCTGAGATCAGACTCAGGCTTGCATTTTCCACACTGAATTAATAAAGCTGTTTCACTGAACGAGGACGTGTGGTGTGAGTTAAAGGAGTACGTACAAAAGTGAGACAGTGTCCTGTATTGTTGTTTGTGTTGCCCACCACAGGATCCCGACGACAGAGTGAGCCCAGTGAATTTGAATTTACAGAGGACAACAGAGAACTCATGGCCCAAACCATGACTGAAGAACAGAGAGAGTTCCTCAGGTGGTTCTATCGCACTGAAGACTGTGAGTGCTCCTTATCATCTAATGCTCCCTAATATCTAACAGTCTCACACTATTAGATATAGATATCAGATACATTCCACATAAAGAGTAATAGTTTAGGACTGGGATGTTTTTGGGCCACAGCGATGCACATTTAACTGAATTCAAAAAGGTGATGTCAAGGGGCGAGCAGACAGAACAAGGACGAGGGTGTGGAGGCAAATGCAAGGGAAGGAATTTAATATAAATAAAGAAAAACAAAGCACTTACAAAGTAGGGAACAAAGTACAAACAAAACAAAAGGGACCTATACTAACATACCAGGAACAAACTGACAGAAACATAACACTAACTGAGGTAACAAACATGGTCGGTAACAAAACAGAAACAAAGGACTGACCAAGACAGACTGAAACAAAGGGTCTTAAATACAAAACACTAGACACACCTGAAACTACTAATTACAAAGGGGCGTGGTTACACATGAGACACAGGTGGGAATGGGCGGAGCAAGGGAGGAGACAGAACTAAAACAAACACAAACCATGTGCTAAGGAGCACATGGGGGAAAACTGACAGGGAAGACAGGGCTCACAAGAGACAGACATGACAGGTGAATTGTCATATTTTTGTCACTCATTACGTATAAAGTGACATATTTCAAGACGTTTTTGTTTTAAAGTTGATATTGGCTGATTAGATGTGAATATTCTCATGTGAGAAAGTGTATTTCTGATCAAAAGTAAAACTAAATACTTCACTTAACATATAATGAATATAAAATACGACAGTTTGTCTTTTTCCCAATTTTTTCTTTTTTTGCTCTGACTTTATTGAGTGACGGCCCACAGCATAACATACCAAAGCCGTTCTTTAGATCAAAATCTCAAACTGAATTGCATAATATACAATACAGCTCCAGCTACTGGTTATTCTAATCACTTATTGTCAATTCTGTTTGTTCTGCCTCAGAGGCAGAGCTGCCTCCAGGCAGTTGAGTAATTTTGCACATGAGGACCCAGCAGGTACTGGCCTGCTTCCCCAGCTGAAGCACTGATATCCACAGCAGCATGTTCTGCAGACTGGCCTTGTCTGATTAATGCATCACCTGGTCAGCAAGCCAAAGCTTTTACCCTTGTTATCCTCGGATCCATATTCCACCAGAGTGGCCATTTGGGTTTGTTCCAAATGCAAACGCTTTTGCTTCTGAGCTGGTTGTAAAATTTAATGAGACAAGACTGTTATACAGAAATATAGGCATTTATTTCTAAATTATGAAATACATTTCAAATATATTTTTTCATTTCTAGATGTATTTTAACACCCTGATAACAAGAGGATAACAGACCACTGTTAGCCCACTGACAGCAAAGCTGGTGGTCCGGCATTTCGCTAAGCATTTTCTTGACGTCTGGACGGTCCATCAGTGGTTAAGCAGAGTATGAAACAAAATGCCACTTTCATCACCCGTTTTCCAGCAGTAGTTCAATTCTTTGTATATAAATGTATAATATAATGTATAATAGTGTATAATAACCAATAATAACTGACAGGAACGTTTTGTGAGAAGTGCAGGGTTACAGTCCAGCTTTCTGGAACCTTTAAAAAAGTAGACATTGCTGGACGATCTTATAATATCCTCTGTTGAATCAAATCTGCCAATCTGAAAATACAGGAAACGTACCGCTGTAGGGGGAATAAAATATTTTCCATCGTAGAGAACTTGTGCAATGCCCAGTTCTGGTACTCAGCTGCTATTTGTTCAGCCGTACCCATGACCCACATGAGGTTAAGAAGATAAAACGCTAAAGTGTGCAGGGCCATTAACCTCCACAAAGTGGGTTTGGCACTGCTGCTTTACAACACAGTATGTAATAAGATGTGATTGCAGTGCTGTAATGTTATCGATGCCATTTATTGCCCCATTTTGTTCCTTGGGAATGAATCAAATGAATGTCTTTGGTTTGATCGTAAAGCAATTACCCAGAAATGCAGTTCACTGAATTATTCACTAACGTTCATGAAACATCCGATGGTCCTTCAAATTTGAGTACGTCTCGTTAAAATAGCAGTACCAACCCTAATGCTGACTCACAACAAGGTGGAAGTTAACTCAGTGAGAATATATGAAGTAAACTAAAAGTGTACTTAAAAGCATTTCTTGAGTAAAGCTGAGTAAAGTTGAAGTGTATTTGCCTAATAAACAGCATGTACGTATACTATCAATCAGTGTACGAGTGGCATACTTATAAGTGTACTATTATAGTACTTTATAATAAGGGTACCTTAATGAACAGCACTTACAACTGTAATAATAATGGTTTAGTAATGTATGAATTCACAAAATATTGTACACAACATTATGGGGGACATACCAGAGTTCAAAAGAGGACAGATTGTTGGTGCATGCGTCTTGCTGGCGCATCTGTGACCAAGACAGCAAGTCTTTGTGATGTATCAAGAGCCACGGTATCCAGGGTAACGTCAGCACCACCAAGAAGGACCAACCACATCCAACAGGATTAACTGTGGACGCAATCAGCACTGTTTATTAATATACCTTTATTGTTAAGTGTTACCCAATATTTCTTGGAAATAAATTGTCCTATAAATGCCTATAAAAGTGTTTAGTGTTTAAGTATAATTTTAAGTAGCAAATGTTGAGTAAACAATTGCTAGGTTTTAATTTTTGTACTGCAGCTATAGTGAAAGTATCTTATCTGTCTGCTGTTTACTGAACTGCTGTTTTAGTTTATGAAAATATACTAAAACTCCCAGTAAACTATGAGTATGTTTTATATACTGTGTTGCTCTTTGGTTTTCTTTAAGTCCACTCGACATAAAAGTAATGGAATATGATAGTTTATACTTGATTACAACTATATAATAATATTTACACATAAATATTCACAATTTAGAACTTATCTCATTTCAATATTATTAAATTGTTCAAACAAATGTAGTGTCGGATGCTTTAAACTGATTTTCCAGTTCAAACCAATGTATGTTATGTGGCTTCTCAACAACAATTTCATAACTTGCAATTCATCATTTTGTCAATGTGAGTCAGACCTGGTAAATACAATATATGACATTAATGCAGTGTAATATTGAACGTTAAGGTGTGAATGGTTACGTGTTGAATCGACTTTAAGACAAAATCGACAAAAATAAACTTTTAAAATGAGATGCTTTTGTCTCAAGCGCTGACGAAACGTCATTCTGTAAATGAGGTCACATGTTCACACATTCACACACTATCCTGGTACACATCCAGGATCAGTATGTGTTACTGAGGGGCTTTCTTTCAAATGGCCTGTGATGTTAGTATTTGGTTTGTTGGATATTAGTCAATGTTCAGTACGATACGGTACTAAATATAGTATAACTATATTTATAACTTTAAAATATAGTAACACGTGATGCTTTTGTTTTCACAGCAACTCCATGGGTGTTTGCAATGCTGTCCTTGTCTTTCCTGGCTCTCCTGTTGGGCTGTGTGCTCCTGGTCATGGGAATGATGGGTAACAGGTCAGTCAGTATTCATATGAGCTTTTAGAACCCAAGGCTAATTTTATGGGGTGTTTTCGTAATTTTACATACTTTTATTCACCAACAAATTAGAAAAGTATTTATAGGAGACCCTAGACTACGCAACCGTGACTTCATCTGAGATGTAAATAAAGAGAATGTAAATATGTGTGTGAATTTGTCCATGTTTTCATAAAAAAAATCACTCCTGCCTATGTTTTTTGTGCTTGTTGGATGATAAGGACTAAATCTTACTTTACGTCTCAGAAATGTTCCCTCCATGCAGAATTCCTTCAGCTGTGTGATCTTTCAGCATCAGTCTTACATTCTCCTCAAGCCCCTTCTGATACAATGAAGATTTCATAGTGGTTTATATGATCTTCAGACCCTGCTGCAGCAAAGCAGCCCCTAATCATGACAAATGCTGTGTTTGGCTTGTGCGTCAACTGTGGCGAGAGCTACCTGTAGGTCATGTGATGGACATTTTAGGATTGTTGGAGAGTTCTTTGTACATCTTGTGGACTGCTCTTGGGCTGAACTTACTTGGACGGCCTGACTTGGCAGTGTTGGCAGCTGTTTTTAATGTTCTCCATTTGTATATTATTTTCTGGACAGTGGAACGGCTGATCTTTTAAATCCCTTCCCTGACGACAAACTTCTTTCTGAAGGCCTTATATAGCTCCTTGGATTTGGACATGATGATGCCCCTTTAACAATCAAGTGCAAACCAAACTAATATAAATAAGACGAGCCCCGATCACCTCCGTCTCAATATAGATACAATGAAGATCAAATATCCATATGTGGTCCACAAGTGAAAAATTTCAAGTGTTCATGGGGTGTTCTTTTTCATACACTGTAAATGTTTGTTGTTGTAGGCCTAGATGAGCTCGGCTGGCACAAAATAAAAACCCTCATCAGAATGATCGACACATTCATAAGGTCATTCTGTGAACAGGAATGAATGGGACAAATCGCTAAAAAGGGATTATAATATTTCCATCCTATTCAAATATTATAATGATATTTTTATTGTTATTATTATTATTATTATTGTTATATTCAATTAAATTAGATTAAAATCCTGTAATTGGAGTTGAACATTTTTCAAATATGGCAGAAATGTTGAAATGTGCATTTGTCAGTGTATAATAATGGTTAATGAACCAGGTTTCAAAGCAATAGAGCCACAGTGTAGGACCTGTATGGGTAGCCCAACTTAGATCCAGAGGATTTTGTCCTCAGGTCCCATGTTGCCTCCACATATGGATGTCCACAAGGGTCACCGATCAGACCAGGGGGTATACATGGGCCCCTCAGGTTGTCAACTGCACCATTTGGGTTGTCTTAGATGTGACCCATTTGAGACTAGTTGTGCAATCAATGTAGCCTGTTTGGGAAGCCTAATCTGGAACCCACCTAGCCCAGGATGCACCCATGTGAACCCCATGTGAAGCCCACATGAACATGTTGGCCAGGTCAGTTCTCTTCACTAGAGATCCTCTATTACAGCAGTTAGATGAAGTAGTTGAAGCAGTCTTCAGTTTGACCTCTTGCCAGATCGAAGGCTGGACAGAGACTTTATTCTGACCTTTCTTGTCATCCCTTCTGCAGAAACAGGAAGAAGATAGCGAAGTATAAGGTCGCTGCTACTGCAGCCTCTACACCAACGAAGCTCGAGATGAAGGAGCTTCAGGTCATCACTCACATCAATGAGGACAAAAACTCATACACCACACCAATGCAGGACAGTTTTCTGGACAAGAATGAATCAACAGGGGCTAGTGAGACAGAGGCACTGAAGCCCGGGGAGATTATTGTCTCCTGGAAGGATGGAAAAGTCTCTAATCTGTTCCCTGGTTCTGTGGAGGACAGAGATGATCAGAACATACACGAGTGACACCTGGACCAAATATCAGGTCACAACAACAAATGTCTACACTGATGAGCCATAACATTAAAACCACCTGCCTAATATTGTGTAGGACTCCCTCACGATGGTAGAACAGTTCTGACGCGGTGAGCCATGGACTCCACAAGGCCTCTGAAGGTGTTCTGTGGTATCTGCACACCTTGTTATAAATCATTCTATAGGAATCGGCATTTTCATAAAAACACTAACATACACTACTGTTAGAAAGTCTGGAAACACATTCTTTTGTTTTATACACATTTATGATTTATATAGTGACATAGTGAACTAGAAATTAGAACTAATAATTTGAAATGATTCATTCAATACTTGGGTAATTTTGGGAGCATAAATGAATTAAATCGTAGGGATTTTCTGTTTTTCCAAGTGTCCTGCCTTGTGATTGGATAATCACTTAAAATATGATTCATTTTCATTTGATGTTCTACATGGTTTCTAATATTCTATATTAGAATCACTTTCTACATTTTTTCTGCTGCAAATTGGTTTTATGTTATTCAAGCATTGATTTTAAACTTTTGGGCAGAACAGTAGCAAATCAAATCAAAAACATGTATCTCCAACATGGTGAATTTGGCAGGAGACGGCAGTAATTGAATGAAAGTTAAGGTAAAATAAGAGTCATTAACAGTAATTGTAAAGCATCTCTATTGGTTGTTTCATCCAGAATTATTTACACTGTGTGTAGAGGAGCTACATGGTTCAAACCACGGTTCAAACTAAAATCGGACAAAATGGAGATACATGTTTTTCATTGGATGGATTTTTTGGGGGAGTGGGGGGGGGTGCATTGTTTGCTTATGATAGTTAAAGGGATTAGACTTTCATTCTTAGCATTATGGCACATTAAGGTATAAGAGACCCTTTGCAGATCATTACTGGGGGTGTTAATCTTGTAATCATGCTCATCCCCTGGCTGTAAATTCAGATATGTAAGACTTACTTGGTGGAGGTGTGTTAGTGTATTTTGCACTGGTGTGAGTAGATCAGACACAGCAGTGCTGCTGGAGTGTTTAAACCCCTCAAACTTTATAATCCATCATCAGTGCTTGACATCACTAATGTTATAAACATATCCTCACAGCAATGTTCCAACATCAAGTCTAGACCTACGCACAAGAGTGTAGGTTCCTACTGCAGCAAAGGGGTGAAAAACGTCCCATTAACACCCATGATTTCAGGAGAAATGCTGGAAGAGCAGGTGTCCACACACTTTCTGGACATTCAGTACACGTGGGGACAGACTCCAACCAACAATCTCAGTGTAACATCCAATTACCAATTTAATGGCACTCGTGGTGAAAATCAGTCAGATCACAATCATATAACATTCATTTATGGCATCAGGTCTCATTTAGTGCCATATTAAAGCCTGGCATGTGCACTATTGTATTTATGATGATCTATATATGTGATAATCTATGTTCAGACTGACAGCCCAAATCAGATTTTTGGCAAATCCAACAGTGACATGGTTACAACTCCATTTGGTTACTTTGGTCAGTGGGGGGTGGTCCCTGTTTGTTTGCTTTGTCCATTTAAAAGGGGTGTCCCCCACATTTCTGCAAAGGGGTGGGGCATGGTGGGTAGAGACCCGGGCTATTAAAAAACACCCGGGGCTATAGTCCCATAGCCCAGGCCTAGTAACACCCCTGGTAACCAGATTGATTTTCAGCAGTTTGGACACATTAAATCCAATTTTTGGAGAATTGTTGGAAGTGGTTTGAAATCCGGTTACAATCAGATCTGTACAGATCAGCCTCCGCCTATTTAATCTAGTCACTCAAGTGGGATTTGCCTCACACTTTTGCCTCAGTCCTTAGTTTAAGAAGTGCAGCATTCCAAGAAGAGTGTGACACAGTGTAGTGATGTAGTTACCGACACCTATATCATTTCCACAGCAAGCCGTGCACACGGGTTTGTGATGTCCAGACACGCAAATCCAATCGAATCACTTGCAAATAACCAGTGGACGGTCAAATCAGCAGACCTGATTAGCCTGCTGTCTGAAAAAAGCCTAGTGATTCCTCGCGTCGATTCTTCAGGTTATTAATAACGGCTGCAAACGAAACGTCCAAAGTTCACAAGTACAATGTGTTACAGTACAATGGACATTGTTTATAAGGCAGATTCAGGGTAGAATGCATAAGAAGCCACGCAAGCCCCTTTTAAAAGAGCTACAGTGGCAGTCCAAGACTAAGACGATCCAAAATCTGAAGTCTAACTTCACAGTTTGTCCAAGGACTGCACTCTCCTACTGTCCTTAGGGTGCTTCATCAGCAGGTCAATGTCTTAAAAGCAACCTTATTCATGGCTGTTATTGTATTTCTAATGTGACATATATATATATATATATATATCACCCCCGGGATGGATTACTTACTGTAAAAGTCATTCAGAGTCGAGATTGGTGTGAAATATTTAATTGTATTTAAACTTAAACTTAAAAATTCTTCAGATCCTTACAGCGGCGGTGAACTGAAGCAGGGATTGCCATGATTACCACACACATAAAGCCATTTATTTACTATCCAAAGCCACCAGTGGAACAGCATGTAACACATAATCATGTAATAATCTTCTATGAGGGAACGTTCATGAGCATTAAACTCGTCAGATGTCGACTTCCTTTCACCACCGCGGTAAACAGTCTGTACATTTCTCTAGAAAAGGAGCAATTCACACCAAACTATTCTGAACGACTTTGTTCACCTACAAAAATTGTAAGAATGCAGAATTTTGATAAAAAAAGGATTACCCCGTTCAACTGTCAGCTTGACAGCTGGAGCATCACACCTCAATTTAGGCACAGTTCAGTCCAAATTCTACGACAAACTTGGAAACTTTGAGCTTATGGAGTCCAGCTGAACACAGCATGTATCTTCCAGTGCCAGCAGGAGACAGCATTGAGTCAGAAGATTTTGAAGCCTTTGAGGAGGGTGAGTGTGGGGGCTCTGCGTTTGCTCTGGGCCCTGGAGGACTTGACCGTCACCAGCTTGGCAGTGGCTGGGGTGGGCAGCTCCTTGTAGCAGGGCAGCAGTGGAGGTGGGGCTGACAGGTTGATGGTGGGTCTGTCTTCACTGATGAAGAGTGGCCGGACTGCCAGACTCCTCTCGGCCTCACGCCGGACCTCCCGGATGGCTTCGTGAAAAACGTGTTGAACGGACAAGAAGTCCAGACAGGCGGACACTTCGAAGAACAAGCAGCTGAACCGGGCAGCCAGTGACACACCATCTGACTTACTGACCTGTCTGAGAGAGAGAGGGCGGGGGGGGGTTGAATGGTATGAGACAGAATGGCAAAAGAACACTTGTGTAATGTACCTGTGCGAGTGAACTCTTACCACCAGATAAGACCGAGTCTGATCTCAGGTAGATCAGGACAACTTGCTCCTCCAGGCTTTCACTCACCAGCTCAGACTACTGCTCTCAGACCCTGACTCCTCACACTCCATAAACCTGCTCACTTTAAAGCCGTCCTGAAGCAAACTTCCCCCTTAATCCCCTCAGTAAACAACCTCAGGTGCAGGTTTACTGTGATCTCACCCAGCTGTCAGATCTTCATTTGGATTTGGACATCAGATAACTGTCGTCACTTACTTTTAAGGAGAGAGCAGGGACGGCTACTTCCTAACTGCTCACATCCATCTCTAAATATTTAAACACTGTAAAGACTGTAATTCTGCACCATTTACAGGAAGAGTAAACACAGTGTCTCTATTTCTGATTACCGCCGAGCATCACAGGAGCTCAGTCTAACAGAACAAAAATCATATTGTCCAGCAAAGTCCTAAAAGTAGACAAGGAACCAACTGACAAAAGTATTGCACTTCCTCATTTGTCTATTAAGGAAAACTATCCAACATTACAGATCTGTGAGGGCAAAAGAATGTCAACCTTAAGGGTCAGAAGATCATTTGAAGGTGAAATCAGTTGGTGTTTTCAATCAATGGGAGACAATCAGGTGTGAGTGGGGGTCCTGTTTTACTTAAAGAACAGGGGTCTATCAAACTCTGATCTTCACAACACCTTTGTGGAAGTGTAGCATGAACGAGGGAGATTCCCGAGGAGCTCAGAAGAAGAGTTGTTGATGCTCATCAGGCTGAAATAGGTTACAGAACCATCTTTAAAGAGTTTGGACTCCACCGATCCACAGTCAGACAGATTGTGTACAAATGGAGGAACACCAACACCATTATTACCCTCCTCAGGAGTTCTCCTCCAACAAAGACCACACCAAGAGCAAGACATGTAATAATACATGAGGCCACAGAGGAACCCAACTTCTAGGTAACTTCTAGACAACTAAAGGCTTTTCTCCCATTATGTTAATGTTAAAATTCATGAGTCCACCATCAGGACAACACTGACAACAATGGTGAGCATGGCAGGGTTGCGAGGAGAAAAAAAGAACATCTTCTTTCCAAAAAAGAACATCTGCAGGAGGCTAGTGTTTTGTGGACACGTCTTTATGGAACAGATCTTTTTGGTTTAAAAAAGAAGTTTTGCTGCATCTGGTCCGGGTTCACACACCCACTTAAAGCAAAGGTCACATACTTTTCATACTTTTACTACTTACAGCTCACAGATATGTCATCATGGAACGTTTTTCTCAATAAATAAATGAGCAAGTATAATATTTTTGTCTCATTTCTTTAATTTGGTTCTCCTTATGTACCTTTAGGACTTAGGTGTGGAAACCTGATGAAGCCTTTATGCAAAATGTATCCAGCATCCAATATATATATATACTGTTATTGAGTTGGGATGAACCTGTATCTCTCCATGTCCACTTTGTTGCCGAGTAGAATGATGGGAGCCTCGGGCTGCAGGCCTTTGGTGTATAGCGTCACAGTCTCCAGATACTGCTGACACACCTCGAAGCTATATCTGTTATCAATACTGTAGACGATGAGAAAAGCACTGGCCCAACCCAAGTAGCGCTCACAGTTCACGGGTCCATCCTGATGACAAACAGAGGAACAACAGATGATGGAGAAGCACAACACTCACCTTTAATACAGAAACACTCCGATAATCTCCAATTAAACTGATCAATCTACAGATTCTTTGATGATTATTTATGTAATCAGGATGGCCAACACAACAAAACTGACACTTCCACGTGGAAAAATTGAATTTTGTCCAAATTTTGACCCATATATATATATATATATAACCATAAATGTGCACATAGACCCAATGTGCTGCACACAGGGGAATTTGTCCTCTGCCATTTAACCCATCCACAGACCGTGATACACACACACACACACACACTAGTGAATTCACACACTAGGGGGCAGTGAGCACACATGCCCGGAGTGGTGGGCAGCCCTAAACACAGCACCTGAGGAGCAGCAGGGGAGGGGAGTTAAGTGACTTGCACAAGGGAAGTTCAGTCATGTTCAGTTCAGGGAAGTGTTTACTAGGTAAGAACTGTTTACTAGTAAGAACTTTATTAGGAACACTGGAACTAATACAGGGTAGGGCTTCCCTTTGCTTTCAAAACAGACTCGATTCATTATGGCATGGCAACTTGAAATGAAGACCTTAAGATCTTATGCTGATCCTGATTTCCTTTTCCAGCAGGAAACAGTGCCAAAACATCTTATATACCTTAGGAAATATTCTAATAATTTGAGAAACCAGATTTCTGATCAACTATAATCCATACTGATCAAAAGAAAAAAATATTTTACTCTCTGTTCAATTAAAATAAAACATAGGACAGTTTACACAGTTGACACTTTCTGAATGACTTTATGAACAAAAATGAACATTGTTTCACAATATTCTAATTTTTTGAGATGCACCCTGAAGTACATCCCTCATGCAGAGAACTCATCAGTTCCTTCAGCGTTTCTGTTTCAGAGAAAACACTGCAAATCATTACCTGGTCTGCTGTGTCCATCACTTTGACCAGAACCGGCTGCTGGTCCACCAGCTCCTCTGAAGAATAAGTGTCCTCTATAAACAGAATCGACACCACGTTTTTCATTAGCCTTCTTCCCATCAACCGCACTCCATATTTCCAACATCAAAGCCTGCAGCGTCCACTCATACCACACCAGTTTCATAACAGATTGACACGACATGTTTCTCCTTCAGAATAAAAATGAAGAAATCCATCTGCCCACCACATGACTCATGATTTAATAGGCTACGGTTTAGACAAGATGACAGCGTGATGTATCGGAGGTTCAGCTTATTAACCCATTTCAAAACACTTGCATATGAACTGGAGGCCTTGAAGGACTGGACTGTTCCTCAGCACGTTCCCACGATTACACTGCATCGGTCTGCGGTCATTTATCGTTTATCTGTGGATTCTGGTCATCAGCAATCAAACACAACATGCTGTTGGACACACTGAGTTTCTGGGTGCAAAACTCACCGAGGTTTGGATCATATTCACTGATGAACCTCTTTGTGAGGAACTTCACCGTCAGGGCTGCAAAAACGGGAACACACGGTTACTGGGAGTTCAAACACGAAATTACAGTCAGTTATATAACATGAGAAGGTCTCCCGGGACCAGGGAAAATCTGTTTCCCCCAAAAACATTCTCATGAAATATGACATTTGAGTAGACACTTCCTCTCCCTCCAAATAAACACTGATTACCATGAGCTGACCTGACACTAAATACTCAACTACGGCACATTTCACTGGGAAATGCTGGATCAGATATGGGAGGAAATCAGAATCTGATGTCTTCCTGTAACACATCTACCTTGAAATAGCACACACACACACACACTCACACACACACACACACACACACACTGTGTGATGTCATGTTGAAAGCTTTGTATCTCTTCCCAGGGTTCAATCTGAGGGTGGGAGGTGGGTGGCATGGGCTCAACCGCCACCATGTTTCAAAGCAATCTCCAACTTTACATCCCTGTTGTCGTGTGTTCACATACGATTTCTACGTTTTTAGTTATAATTCAATTCTATTGCTTTAGTCAATTCATTCAATGAACAAAACAGACTAAACTGACTTTTAATTCACATATTAGATATGTATAAATCTCAGTCAGCTTCTTTCCGTACAAAGATGTCCGCGAAAATATGAATAAATGATAAATCTGGGGAAAAAACACAACATTCTTTAGGGGCTAGTTTGCTGCCCACCAGGTACCACCGCAGTGCTTAATATTACAATCATTTTTAAATAATATAATAACAACATGAAATGTAATATAATTTAGTATTAATGTTGATCAAAGTGTTTAATAAAATTTAACCGTCATCATTTATAATATTAAATTATTGATTTTTAGTTAAACATTTTCTTTAATAACTGTAATTTTAAATTATTATTGCACTTTTGTGAAATGCTTACCGTCACCCCCTTTACATCCTAACTCTTTATTGTTGTCAAGCGTTCACCAATGATTTCTTATCTTATGGATATTTTAATTATAATTCTGCAGAATTAAGTCAATTAATTCAATTAAAAATTAGACTAAAACCAACACACAGACTTTATTAAAAGTATTACATATAATGTACAAATAATAAGTATAAAAAGATCTTTAAATATCTTATTTTGTTTAAAAAGCAAAAAAAACGTCTTTAAACTTAAAAGTAAAAAAACATACCAACATAAATTGAAATAAATGATACATTTAGAAAAGAAAACACACTTTTAGGGTCTTATGTAATACAGGTACTTACCTGTTATTGTGATACCATTTTAACCAGTAATTTAATATTTAAAATATTTATTTTCATCATTTATTATATCTTATTATAATATTGTGAAATGATTATCTGTCACACCCTTTACTTCCCAGTTGATTATTGTTGTCATGTTTCCACCTAAGGTTTTGGATTTTTTTATTTTAATTATATTCTATTGCTTTAAGTAAATTAATTCAATTAATAAAATAGATTAACATCAATCCTACTTTCAATGAAAGCATTAGATATAATTGCATAAATGATAGATATAAAAACATATAAAGATATATTTTTTCAGTTATTATGTGAACAATTTGATTCATTTTTAAACCTTTAATTTCTGGGGGTTTTTTTGTTTTATAAACAAAAAAACAAAACAATCAAAAACAAAATCTGATTGATTGACTGAAAAATCACTTTATAAAAAAGTGCTTTATATTATAATAATTTAATAAATAATGTAATAACACCCTGAAATGTAATATAATTTTGCATTTAGTTTGAAACTTTTATGAAACCTAATAATGTAATGCAGTCTTAACTGTTAGTGTGATACCAGATTTTTACCAGTCATTTAATATTGTAAATATTTATATTCATCATTTATTATACCACATTATATTTGAGGTATTTATCAATTATTTTAAGTCAAGTGCAGAATTTCAGTTCATTTCTTTAATTGATATAAGCCTTAATAATAATTAAATTCTTGTGAAATTATCTGTCACCCCCTTTACATCCTAGTTGATTACTGTTGTCATGTGATCACTTATGTTTTCTATATCATGGAAACTTTCATGATGATTCTATTGATTTAACAAAATGAACAAAAAAGACTAAAATCACACAGATTAGACTTTCAATTAATGAATTAGACACAATGTATTAGTAATATGTATAAAACATCGTATATGTTATAATTCTGGGCTTAAAATGTTTTTTTTTTCTCCCATTCTAAGAAAGTAAAAAATAAACAAACATAAATGTAAACTTGTCCCCCATGTACTGGTGTGGTATATTATAATAATTATTAAATGAAATAATAACACTTTGAAATTTAATATAGTTGATTTATGTTATTATACCATGTAATAACATGTATATCTTCGTGTTGATCGTTTATATTACATTATTACATTATTGTGCCTAATAGTGCATTTCTGTAATTATTTTATTACTATATATATATATAGTGTGTGTGTGTGTGTGTGTGTGTGTGTGTGTGTGTGTGTGTGTGTGTGTGTGTGTTAGTTGATATATAAAGTGTATATATGATATAAAGTGGGCTTTAAGAGGCATCACACTGAACACAAAATAATCAAATATAATACAATCAGCTGATCGTTCAGATCCCACACCTGATTTTCCAGATCCCAGTGCTCCCAGTACCACCACATTACACTCTGCAGGCTCGTGCTCTGGCACAGTGACGATATTACACGCTCTTGCTTTCCCAAACATCAGAGCCATCCTCACAAGCTCCTCTTCACCTATCTCCTGCAGGAAGCTCTGCTTGGTGGGCTTCGGTCAGTTCCCTCTGCAGTGCAGCTGGATGTTCTTCCTCCGCGCGCCATCCCACCCTCACACCCCAGCTCGCAGGACTCCAGTTCCTCCTCCAGGCTGGAAAAGCGCATCCAGGGGTCGTGTGAGCTGCTCATGGAGAGTCAGATCAGGAGATCCTGAGGCTGAGATCTTCTCACACTGAGTCTGAGTTGTGCTCTGTTGGATGCTGGTGCTCTGTGGGCTTGGCAATATGGAGACCTCGCCCCCAAACTGGTCCTAAAGCACTGATCTACCATTGCTCTCCAAATGATCTTCCACTGATCACCCATTCATCTCCCACCGTTCATCAACTCATCTCCCACTGATCACTTCCTGTTCTCCCACTGATCAACCACTGATCATCCACTGATCTCCCATTAATCATCCACTGATCTCCCATTAATCATCCACTGATGGCTTGGTTTGTGTTCTGACCTGCACTGTCTACTTTGGGATCGTATATAAAGAAGTGTGTCTTTCCAAATCACGTCCAACCATCTGAATTCACCACAATCAAGCTATAGAAACATCAGAAGGATGATCAGTGGAAACAAGATGCACCTGAGCTCAATATTGAGTGTCAGGGCAAAGGCTGTGATTGATGTATATGTAATATTTTTGTGTTTTATTTTTAATAGATTTCAAACAAACTTTTCTCAGTTTGTCATTGTGGGGTGTTGTGTGTAGAATGATTTGAATCCATTTTGGAATAAAGGCAGTAACAGAAAACGTGCAAAAAGTGAAGCCCTGTGAATATTTTCCGGATACACTGTAGGAGTAGTTTGACTAGAGGAGGAGGGGTCCCCCCCTTGTGAGCCTGTGTCCTCCAGTTCTCAGGGAGGTGTTCTTTGCTCACAGGGTATCTCTTTGACAACATCAGCTATGAAACAAATACAAAATGTATACAAATACATTTTGATTTGACCGCACACATTAGCAACCACCTTAAATACCGTAGCAACCATTCTAATCACTGTTGAAAAACACACTGGCAACACATTAACACCCATTCAGCTCACCTTTGCAACCACATGAAATACCATAGTAACTACCACATCAACCATCTGGAACACCTTATCACTCACCATAACAACCAGTATAAACACCTTAGCAACACAGTAACACCCACTCAGCACACCCTTGTAGCCATATGAAAGTGCCATAGCAACCACCTGGAACACCTTAGCAAACACCCTAGCAATCGTTAAGAAACACCTTAGCAACACAATAGCCTCTACAATAACATGCATCATCTTTGCAACCCCATGAAATACCATGGCAACCATTCTAGTAACCACTAAAGCATGCTGGCAACCCAATAGAACCCATGAAGCACACCTTACCAACCACCTGAAATACCATTGCAACTACCATACAGTCCACATCTACACCTTGGCAACCTAGGGACCATCTAGAAACACTTTAGCAACACTGTACCATCCACACAACAACATCTCAGCAATCACCTGAAATATCATTAAAAATGCCATAGCAACCATCAGAAACAATCTGCTCTGCCTATAATCAATTTAATCAACATATTTAATCTCGCACTTATATATCATTAAAGACTTGTCATAAAAATGATCTGTAAGTATCTACTGTCAAAATATCAAACCTGTTTGTGTATAGTCCACAGCATCTCTCCTGGAGGGCACTTTACCTTTGGGTCACTAACTGGGCCACTTGGTCAGTTACGCTATCTCTACATACCAGAGGACCTCAAGGAGTTAAACATTGAGCTGCATCTCTGTTCTGGTTTTATTTTGGGTGCACACGTGTGATGAGATGATTGATATGCTCAGCACTCGCCAGATCACGACCTGGGCTGCCATGCTTTTGCTGTGTCCCTGGGCAATGCACCTGCACCTATCAGATTTGCATGCTCTGAAATCCTACCGAGAACAAAAGCTGATGATAAATCACGAGTGAAATGACTGCCCTCTGCAGTCCCAGTGATGTGTCTCTGCTTCCCCCCACCCTCCTTTTTAGCTGCCCCTATTCCTACCATGGTATATGCCATGCCATGCCATGGGACTCTACTGGGACTATCTTTGCTTCTATGTATAGCCATCCCTATTCTTGCAGCTGTTAATAGAACACAAACAGTGGACCGTCAGTCAAGTGCATTTGTCTCTTGCAGCTTTGCAGAACCCGGTTAGAGCTGTCACTTCAGGCAACATCGCTGCGATAAAATATCAGGTGCTCTTCACCTTATCAATGATTTCCTGTTTGTTGTGTTACAGATCCATTTGGCACCCTTGTAGGTTTAGATGAAAATCTCTGGTGGTGACTTGATGGAGCCCAGCAGCTGTGCTGGCTCAGAAGATGGAGCTGTAAAGGTCTGTCAAGCTCTGGTCTTGGAGAACCCCACAGTGAGAGTGAAGATAGAAGGGAGCATTTTCACAGTGGACAGAGCACTCCTGGAAAGCAACTGCGAATATTTCCGGGCTCTGTTTCAGTCTGGAATGAAGGAATGCCAACAGGAGGAGATACACCTCCAGGTAGTGAGCACTCATGGCTTTTTGACTGCACTCCAGGTGATTCAGGGTGAGAGACCTATTCTGAGTGATGACGAAATCTTTAAAGCCATAGAGTGTGCCGCCTTCCTTCAGGTGCAACTTCTCGTCAGGCATCTCATAAACATTGTCAACTCCGATAATTGCCTTCTCATGTTTCACACAGCTGCTACTTATGGTGTGCTGGAGCTGTTTAAGAGTGCAGCTTTGTTTATTCGTGACATGTACCAAGACCTGAAGGAGGAGGTGCAATGTTTGCCAAAGGAACTGGTTGATTATGTAGAGTCTCTCATTCCTGGTACATATGTGATGGTTGGCACCCATTCTCCCAGTAACAAGGTGCTTCAGAACTTCATGAGGACAGTTTGTTTTCTTGATGAAGATGAGAAAGACTGGAAAGTCCTCACTCACCTTCCACTTGAGGCAAGCACCACCAAGGCTGGGGTTACAGTTCTGGACAACAAGCTCTACATAGTTGGAGGACTTTATGACCTTAGCAATAAAGTTGTAGACTCTGGTTTCTGCTATGATGTGGCTTCAAGTACCTGGAGCACATTTTCCAGCCCTCAACAGCTTCGTTACAACTGTACCCTGGTAGGACATGAAGGTTACCTTTATGCACTTGGGGGAGAGTATGAAAGAACCACCATTTCATCCGTCGAGAAGTATAATGTCTCTACGGACACATGGGGCTTGGCTGCCCATCTTCCAAGACCTGCTTCTGCAGTACCTTGTACCCAAGGCATGGGCAGGATCTTCGTCTGCCTCTGGAAACCTAAAGATGCCACAGAGATTTACGAATACCTGCCCAGCAAAGATGAGTGGGTTCTACTGACTACGCTCATCAGACACCAAAGTTACGGACACTGTATGGTGACCCACAGGGACAATTTGTATGTGATGAGGAATGGACCCTGCGACGACTTCTTGAGATGCATGATGGACTGCTACAACCTGACCACATGTCAGTGGACAGCCATGCCAGGACAGTATGAGAACAGCAAAGGGGCTTTGTTCACAGCCGTGGTGAGAGGCGACTCTGTTTTCACGGTGAACCGCAGAGCAACGGTGGAGTATTCCATCGAGGACAACAAGTGGAGGACGAAAAAAGAGATGACTGGATTTCCAAGAATTGGCTCCATGTGGACTTTCCTCCTGAGACTGCCAAAGAAAAGCAAAGTGCCTCTGGGAAAGCCAGAGTTGACCAATGGCCAACATTTTGAAGTCCTTTCTGACCTCCCTCCAAGATCTTCTGTAGAATGCTATGATTGACTCCAGTAAATATCTACAAACAGAGATTTTAAACAAGTGATTATTTTTTGAAATAACACACCTCCTCCCTTTCCCTCCAAGACTCAGGTCAGGCATCATTCCCTATATTAGGCATGTTGAGATATTTTTCACGTACATATCTGTTGATGCATAACATTTACAGGTTAAGAAAACTAATAACATACTACATACAGTACACTATATGGACAAAAGTATTGGGACATCTGCTCATTCATTGTTTCTTGCAAAATCACGGGTATTAAAAATAATTCATCCTATTTTAGTAACTGTTTCTACTCTCTTGGCAAAGCTTACTACTAGATTATTTTAAACCATTGTTGTGAGGATTAGACTAAACCAGCTATGTCTGTGCATTTGAACATCAGCAATGGGAGCAACTTAAAGTAGCTCAGTGCATTCATTAGAAGTGGTGTTCACAAACATTTAGACATACACTGTATTATATTTTTGTAGCCATTTCCCTCTTTTTTGACATAATGTGAATCTAGTCCTTGAAACCAAAATTCATGATGAGTAGGCCAATAGAAATGCAACTGACTGTGCAAAATTAACTGGTTTGTTGTCAAAGTTTATAAAATGAAAGTTTTTTGTCCTTCTGTAAAGTTGCCATTACAATGTTTCTGCATGATATACATGAATATGTGAAGCATTATAAGCTCACCAGACAAAACATTAGTAACTTCAGGCTCCTGAAAATTGCATTGCACACGGAAATTTGGGAAATTTGGGAAATAGATTGAGATGAGGGGGTACAGTACAGTGCATGTCTTGTTCAATGTGTGGAAAACGGGGCACCAAGCAGAGGTTTGGGATTGGATAAAAAGCCATAGTGTGAAATAAGTAGCTGAATCATGATGCACAGAAGCTTATAGTTTACAGTTAGTTCCACCTTAAACACACAAGGTGCCATTTTTTTTGGAAATCTTATATTAGATTATTTTAGTGAAGTAGTCTAATGTCCCACTATGTTTTATATATCCCAAAACTGTTTGAATAGAAAAAGGCAATGCAAATAATAAAAGTCCAATTTTCTTGTCTTATCCCAGCTGAGTGGTGTACACTGCACCAGTCGTCTGTATCTAAACTGGTCATGTTCACATGAACCTTCTCACCCACATAAAGCATATAGAATTAGATCACCATTTAAAGCTCTCTCTGTGGACTCATGAACACACCTCGTTACAACTGTAATTGTGACCAAAATAAACTGGTCATCTTCATCTAAAAAATTACCTCCAGCACTGTGGATATTTTGTTTCTATGGCTGCAAAGAAAAAAGTGTTGAAAGCTGATATTTACTGTGTAACAGCTCATCTGTCCACTTGAAGCATCCTGATCAGTCGTGCCAGAAAAATGGGGTCATTAAAGGTCAAGACAAGCTGAAATTGGCCAAGCAGGGCTCAGCCAAGACTAACGAAAGAAGAAAACAACTACTTTTAGTTCAATTAGTCTAATACAGGGGTTTTTTTTTTACCTCTTCCAGCTCATGGCCCATCTGTTTATAACGTAAAGGCCACAAGAAAACCAAAACTGACCATTTTATTTTAAATGATTATTGCCTAGAATGTCTAATTACAAAATGAGCACTTCTTTAATTCTGTCTCAGAGCCGTCTCTATATATCAGACCCCCATACCAGCTCATCAAGGAGCTTCTCTGCACACTTTATCTGAAAGGTTCAAACACTTCAGCAGCACTGCTGTGTCTGATCCACTTGTATCGGCACAACACACACTAACACCACCATGTCAGTGTGACCACTGTGCTGAGAATGACCCACCACCCACATCATAGCTGCTCTGTGGTGGTCCTGTGGGGTCCTGATCATTGAAGATCAGGGTGAAAGGAGGAGAATAAAGTCTGCAGAGAAACAGATGAACTACAGTCTGGAATTATAGAACTACAAAGTGCTCCTGTGTGGTCAGACATTGTGTGGTCATGCATTTCCATTAATGCTTATAATGTTTATAGTTTGAATATGATTGATCTCTACTAAGTACATTTGTGTCCCATGATATGTATGATTATGATGATTATGATTTAAAGTGCCATTACTGGCCATCTGTAGACAACTGCCTCCCCCTGAAGATGGGCCTGCAGACCTATAGAGTGTGTTTCATGGCCTACTGGTGGTCCGAGGCTCACAGGTTGAGAAACCGCGGTGTAATAGATGTTCATGGTTACTTCTGAAGTGTGTTCAGTCATAACACTGTTAGTACTGAGACATTATTCATCAAGCCACAAATGAAAACACTCTTCTCATGCCAGTGCTTAGTCTCACAGTGCTGCAAAAAAAACTTGAAAAATGAGGAGAGCTGTTGATCTCTGTTGAGCAGATACTTTTCCTCCAGTCTGCTCTGGAGGTGCAGAATGAGGAGACACTGGAGCCATTGTTTAGATTTACTTTAATCTTCCATTATCAGCCAAGTATTCTTTGGTGAACCAGCCATTAGTTAATTGTTATCCTCCATCCTAAGAAGTAAGTGATTAGATTGTTTGCGGGCATTTCATTGAGAGTAAGGGCGGTCCACTTTAAACCTATCAGATCTAATGTCTAGTCTTTAAAAGGGTTCCTTCCTGGTTCTTGGTTAGAATATAGAGTTCTAGGAAAAAATCTTTAATTAGTATAGAACCTTAACTTGGTAGAGCTTGTTTGACATATACCACAGTTAGTTCAGACCCTGTCATGGGATTTGCTGAGAGAAGATCTAGGAGTGCCAGCATTGCACAACCCAACAAATACGTAATCTAGCAAAGATGCCAGCACTTCCAAAAACTCCACCAGTGATATAATTATTCATGCAATTTAAGGCTGTGTCTGTTTCGTCAATTCTGATGGGGTTAAAGAGCCACACACGCCCTCTAGAACCTTCTGTTCTAAACCTACAAATGAAAGCAAGAGGCAATGAAACCATGTAAAACATCCTGTATATTCAAATTGTGTCCTGCATCCAAAATGTGTCCTGTATAAACAAACCAGCCTATTATGTAAGATTGCATAATAAAAACATTCCTTACAAATCAATAGAGATTTCTAACGACAATGACAATGGTATAAATTTTCATTTCCAATAAACATAACTACATTAAACAGAATTATATATTAATGGTATATACAGGGGTTGGACAATGAAACTGAAACGCCTGTCATTGTATTGTGGGAGGTTTCACGGCTAAATTGGAGCAGCCTGGTGGCCAATCTTCATTAATTGCACCAGTAAGAGCAGAGTGTGAAGGTTCAATTAGCAGGTAAGAGCACAGTTTTGCTCAAAACATTGCAATGCACACAACATTATGGGGGACATACCAGAGTTCAAAAGAGGACAAATTGTTGGTGCACGTCTGTGATCAAGACAGCAAGTCTTTGTGATGTATCAAGAGCCACGGTATCCAGGGTAATGTCAGTACCACCAAGAAGGACCAACCACATCCAACAGGAGTAACTGTGGACGTAAGAGGAAGCTGTCTGAAAGGGATGTTCAGGTGTTAACCTGCATTGTATCCAAAAAATGTCCTTCCCAAGACAAATTGATGCTGTATTGGCTGCAAAAGGAGGCCCTAGTACACCAAACTAATAAATTACTGTTGTCTAAAACCAGGTGTTTCAGTTTCATTGTCCAATTTTACATGTATTTTACATCTGAATGGCCTCTGTAGGTGTCTGTACATCACTGTACAAGCTAGACTGAAAGCTTTGCTTTCCCATCAAGGCCACAGTTCTCAGTGATAACCTCTAAGCCAGGGGTTTCAGTCCGGTGGACCCCACTCTCTGCATGTTTTTCATGCACTTGCTTGTTAAACTGGTCTATGAGCTACATCAGGTGTGCTGTATGAGGAACTGGGATTAGCAATTTCTACATCAACTATAATCCAGCACCATTACATCCAAAACATTGTGTATGGTTTGGGTGACTTGGTCACGCAACACGCATCATGAGTTCCTCCAGGGCTCGCTCGCGATGGTTTTCGTGCACAAGCAGCACCTCTTTGATAGCGTTCTGCTGGAAGCCCATCTCATGAAACTGCGTGAGCAGGTGAAGAAACTCCTCGGCCTGAATAACAGAGAAAGGACACAAGGCCAACATGGTTACTGACACCAGTATTAATGAAACAATTAAATATTCAAAGAATGTGAAAGTAAAGAGCTTGGAAGTCTACTGGTATTTATTTATTTGTTTGTTTGTTTGTTTGTTTATTTCTGCATTTCATTGCGTTTATAAGAATAATAATGGATTTGATGGATTAACTTCACAATAAGGTGTGCTGTAAAGGATGGCTTATTGACGGCGTGGATAACTCATCTGGTCAGCAGCGGAAAATCTCTATATGTCTAAATGCTTGTGGAAAAGGGGTGACCATATGTCCTCTTCTTCCTGGACATGTCCTCTTTTTTGGGATGTGACAAACAGGATTATGCAACCTGTCATGATTTGACATTGATTTCATGTTAGCATAGTCAGCCACCATGTCTTTAAGCATGTCTGCAGAAGCCCCGCCTTCTCCATGCTGATATTGGTTTACATGTACCTGCATCTACATCAATCACGAGCCAAACTGCTTCTTACCGAAGCAGTTGATTTACCAGACTTTTATTCACATATTGTTCTTTATTGGTATGAAAATAAAAAACCTGTTGTGTAAAAGTAAAACTGTTTTTACATATTTTATTTGAAGACACATAAATAGGAATTAAAGGAGATGCTTTGGGGGTCTAGGGTATTATCACTCTTTATTAGTGCTGGTAAATGAGTAAATGTTTATTTATTGATGTTCTTAATAACAGATATCGATATCGATATCGAACCTTCTTCTACTCTCATACACACAGTGCCACAGTCCTATAACGTAGGCCTACTTGAAGCCCCCAAGCAGCAACAGCCAAATCCTGATGCCTGTGTATCACCACACAAATTCATCAACACCCTTAAAAATAAAAACTATCACACAGTCTCAATGTGTAAGAATGGTCACTATAGTGATGAGACTAATATTGTGTCCATATTGCACAGCCCTAATATTTAAAAATACTATTTTTAGACGTCAGACTGACAGTTACCTTTGCCTCACAGTTCTGAAACATCTCCAGGGCTTCCTCCACCTGAGCTTCATCATAGCCGAGATCACACAGCCGGTCACACGCAACCAAGTAACTCAGGATCTGTAGGAAAACATCCAAAGCTCAGGTTACATTGCAGGATTGCAGTTACATAAGAGCACACAGCAACTGCACACACCTAAAAAAGGAGTGGGTTGCCATAAAAGAACCACTTGTTTGGTTCTTTAAAGAACGTAAGTGTGAAAAGCAGGTTTGTGAGTGTGGAATAGTGCTTGTACGTGAAAATAAATATAATCCATATGAAATTTCTTGAGCATCTGAAGGGTTCTCCCATTAACCACATCATGTAGGTTCTTGACACTCTCTTAGAACCAAAAGTGTTTCTTCTGTGGTCACAATGGATAAAAGTAAAACAGACCTTTGTACATAAGCTGCTCTGAGAGCTGTCTAAAATTACATTGCAAATGGCACCATGCAGCCTGCATCTTGTGGAGCAGATGATGGACATGTACCCATAATTTCGTACAGGTGACCTTTTGAACTTGACATTGAGCTGTGGAGCAGTGGAACTGTGTTCTTTAATACTTTTGGTGAGGGAAGAGTTTGGGAGCTGGGGATGAGGTGGACTGATGACCATCCAACATCCTGACCTCAATAATGCTCTAATTGCTGAATGCAATAATTGCTGATGCTCCAACATCTACTGTCCTCCACTGGACAGTAGACTCCAATTCCTTTTTAAAACCCCTGATTTTGAAAGAAACAATGAATGAATGAGTGAGTGTCCCTAAACTTTTGTCCAAAAAGTGTATGAGGACAGATCAGAGTGCTTCACAGCAGCTCATTTAGCAGGCCAATAGACAGAGTAATATTTGAGTCATCTGGGCTTTAATGAGCACCACACAAGGTCATGGAAATGGAAAAGGTCAGCGAAGATCAAGATTTCTCTTTTAAGATTCACGACGTCTCACTTCATTTGTTCCGCATGATCCTGAACCTTTCTGAACCTGCTCAACATCAAAGTCCTTTCTACACGCCTCACCTGAACGGCTGGTCAGAAACCACGTTCTCTCACACAACAATATTACTGTAACATCATGGACAAATTCCTCCACAGCAGTTTAGAAACACTGGTAATACAGTATGTTGTTGTAGCTGGTTTTGCCCATGACTCATCCCGTCTCTAGAGGGACGCTGAGAGATGCTGCGAACCAGCTAATAAATAGCAGGTTGTGGAAACTTTAGGGGGATATAGTGTCTATTTTTACTACCTTGTTTTTTGTTTCCCTTCAACATGACCAGAACCAGATCAGCATACCTGGAAGCAGATGTTTTGTCCTCACAGAGGGGCTGCATTGGGATGCATTGGTACTATTGAAAAGAAGAGTGCTACAAAGGGTTCTTTAAGCGATGCTACATTAGAACTATTTTTGGATTCATTAAAAAAGCTAGGAAAAGAGATGTGAGTGTGAAGAACCTTTAAATTGGCGAAGAACCTTTACATCCACTTCTTTAAAGCTTTGAAAGGTTCTCCACACATACTTCTCTTTTGCAAAAATGTCTCTTTATGGAATCAAACGTGGTTCTTCAATGGCATAGCTCAAAGAACCAGCAGAACCTTTGTATGTAGAGTGTACGTGAAAAGGAAAACATCTGGCAGCAGTGCCTCACGTTACATAACTCATGTCCTCACTGAGGAAAAATGCATCAATAACACATTGGTCTCTGTACCATAAAGACGGGACGCGAGCTGAGGTCAAAAAGGGGAGAAAGTAACGTGTTCCTGACGTTCCTGCAGATACGTCTGATTTTAGTTAACATTTTTGAAACGTTTTAATGGTTAAAGGGCCCATATCCTCAAATGTCTTGCATGTTATTCATTACTTTTGTTGTGCTTTTTCACTCCACTCCACTCTACTCTACACTACATTACTCTACACTACTCTACACTATATTACTCTACACTACTCTCACTACACTACATTACTCTACACTACTCTACACTACATTACTCTACACTACTCTACACTATATTACTCTACACTACTCTCACTACACTACATTACTCTACACTACATTACACTACTCTACACTACATTTTCTACACTATTCTCACTACTCTACACTATTCTCACTACACTATATTACACTACTCTATTCTCACTACTCTTCACTACACTACTCTACACTACTCAACTCCTCTACACTGCACTACTCTTCCCTACAGTACACAGACTACTCTATGCTACTGTACACTACTGTACAGTATTGTACACTACTCTACACTATTGTACTCTACACTACTCTATGCTAATCTATGCTACTCTATGCTATTGTACACTACTCTACTCGCACAAATCTACTCTATACTTTTCTACACTACACTACACCACTCTCCTTTACACTACACTATTCCTCTACACTACATTACTCTACACTGCACTACTCTACACTACACTACTCTACAGTACACTAACTGCTCTGGGCTACTCTACAGTACTTTACACTATGCTACTGTACACTAATCTACTCTATGCTACTCTACTTTACACTACTCTATGCTAATCTACATTGCTCTATGCTACTGTACACTACTGTACTCTTCACTACCCTGCACTACTCTACATTACTCTACATTAGAAAACATTGGGTTTCCACAAACATTGGAACATTTATTGTTTGTCTTTTTTCCATGATACGGGCTCTTTAAAATTGACTAAACTATTGTTTTAGGAACAACTGCATTATCGCACACTCCTATTCACCCACATTTTTATAAAACACTCTGTAATGTGATAGTGATTGCGTAACTGACCAGAACCTAAAATAAGTGACTAAAATAAAGATCACATCTGAAGGAATCCTCAAAGGATGCCCAGTGGGATTGGTGGGAAAGGACACTGAAATAACATGAGATGTTCTAAGCCTTTGAAGTTGGTCACCAGTGTGGCCAGTCAACTGGATCAAAGCCAGAAGTGAGAGTGTGTAAAGTCTTACTACAAGTCTGATCTACTACAGATCTGTGATCTGCTTCAAATAGCTAAAAATGAATACATCTGGGGGGGAGGGGGGTATAGTTTATACAGTTGATAGTGTAAGAATGGACTGTTTACATTGCACCAGTGACAAAGTGGGTGCAAACCTGACCTGACACAGATTCCGTTCCAAGGACAACCAAGACTGGACTGCATACAAGTCTGAACTCATATTTCAACACACCATCCCAATCACTGCCTCAGCTATTCCACCCCCCACTGACCTGCTCAGGGCTGCTCTGACCAGTCTTCTGCAGGGCGATGATGGCAGTGCGGAGTGGGTAGCCACGCTCCATCACAGCCTCCAGCAGCTGCCGCTCTTCTGGGCTGAGAGCTGAGAGCAGCTCTGCTGAGGAGTCCAGGGGAGCAGCGTGGGAACCCAGGGGCCGTGAGAGGGCCAGGGCCAGGCCTGGAGACTTTGGGGACAGAACAACAACAGAGCCTGTAAAATCAGTATCCCCCCGAGAGGAGAGGAGAGGAGAGGAAACACTACACTGCTGCTGAGATGGAAAATATTCCTGGATGGCAAAGTAATATCACAGAGCTTTAAATAATTGAACATGAGCTTGCATTAAATTAGCAATTTTTATTATTGTTGTTGTTGTTGTTGTTTATACTACTGTACTACAACTACTAATGCATAGATTATTTGCATACACAAAAATCCATATGTACCTAATTAAACAAGGAAGGCAAGAATAGTAACTGAGAAATAATAATAATAACAATAATAATAATAATAATAATAATAATAACAATAATAATAATAATAATAATAATAATAATAATAATAATAAACAATAATAAAGAGGGAATCAGGATTCAGAAAAATCCACTGTATGTAAAAATGAACAACCAAAAAACATTTACATATATGCCATTTCAGCTGACTGTCATTCAGAGGTGCTTAAATCTGCATCGTGTTACACCAGCATTGCTGAAGCTCTGATTCCTCTATAGTTTCTTCAGCTTCCCTGCAGTAACAGAGCTACTAAACCTGGGAATTAACCAGTGAACTAAATCAGGTTAAAAGCAGTAAAAGTACAAACTGTGCAGAGTCTGGATCTCCAAGACTGGGATTGCCCACCCCTGCGTTACACAGGTAGGCGAATGTAGTTTAAGGCTTCTTGCCCATGGGCTCTTACTGGAGTAGTGTGGTGGATGTGCCCAGCTGGTGAATTGAACCATGAAGAAAGCAGTGTTGTTATCCACTATGCTATCCATACACCACCACAGTCAAAAACAAAAGGCTCACTGGCTGAACTGGCGCTGGATCATTTGGGCCAGTACTGGGCACTATTAGCTTGCAAAGTAAACCTATGTGAACATTTTCTCCCATTTAAACCAGTTTATTGAAGTGTGAGTCATGGTTCGCTTCAGCATGGTTTGTTTCAATGGACAGAATTGTGAATAAGTCAACCAGTATCCTGTCATACAGTATTCCACAGTGGGGCATAACATGTAGGTGAGGTCATGCACATTGACAGCTGACAGAATTATGGCTGACCTTGAGAAAGACACTGACCAGCCCATTCCTCAAGCTAATCCTCATATACCTGTTGCAGCTTGGCTCCAGGAAAAGACTTTACACTGGCTATTATTAGCCAATTCATCTTTAGGGACATTTGAGAAATGCACACTGATAGTGAAAATAGCAGGGAGCGGTCAACAGTATGAATCACACTGACTAATTCAACACCACTGACCATAAATAGCCCTAGTTGTAATCTCAAAGGGAATATATTTAAACTGGAACAAGACTGCTGATGCTTTGGGTTATGTGAACAGGTCCAAGACCGTTCACTGACTAAAATACATGCCTCGTCCTATTTGTGTCCACAGCTAATGGAGGAAAAGGCCCTCTGAGGTTAAATTCCCACAGATACAGATGGGGAAGAGGGTCCAGGAGTGAATCAGAGTGAATGAAAGCTGTTGATGTAGCAAACTGTCTGTATGGCTGTCCATTTGATTTTTGCCATTTGTCTATCAGCCAATTATAATAATAGGTTCATGTACTGTATATTGCATATTTTTTGTTGTGGCATAAAACAATATAGGCCATACAGGTCATCTGAGACATGCATGATTTATATTAAAATATAATGTAGTCTGTGGTGTCAAACTGAGGTTGTTCCAGGTTCAAGCTCTGCAAAGACTTCCTCCAAATGATGGGCTGTTTCTTAATATGTGTTCTTACATCTTTGTGTTCTTGCCTGATGTCCTCTTCCACCCAATTTGCAAAGTGTGTTGGACACAGATGGAATTTTGCCTCTGCATTTAACCCATCCGTGCAGTGAACACAGACGAACACACTTGTAACACCACGTGCCCTCTCACACATGGATCTTTCTTACCTGTGAGGCAGCCATGGCAGGGTGTTCAGGCAGAGAGAACATATGTGAGCCACTGGGATCTGAGCTTTGATTTCTCCTGAAGAAACTGGGTTTTGAGTCTGAAAGAGAGGCTTGTCGGAAGCCGATGGGCCACTGAGCGGAGAGGCCGCAGGATGAAGGCAGGTTGAGGAAATTAGAGGAGCAGCAAGAGTGCATGTCTTTCACACCTGGCTTTTGTCTTGTGAAGCCTGAAGTGCTACATTTTGTTTCTTCGTTCCCTGGAAAGGAAGCGTCCTCATTATCTGAGCAGTCGTCATCCGAGTCGGAAATGGTGAACTTCACACCACCTTTCATGGCTCGGTAGTGAGCCGCATTCAGGCTGCGACTGCGGGGTCGAGGGTTGGGTTCCCAGAAGTCGCTGCTCCAGCGGCTGGCAAGCCTGCTCTCCTGCGGACTGCTGAACATCATCCAGTATGGAGGACATGTTGGACACGTCCCGGACGAGGAACTGGGAAGGGGTGTGGAAAGGTCAGTGCAGTAGCCACCCTGCAGGCCTGTCAGAACCCAGTTCTCCAGGCTAAATTCATACTGTCAAAACAAGACATATGAAGTATTAGCCACGGAAAATATCTTAATTCTACTATGTCTGATTATAAGCCTGCTCTGAGAACATGTTCAGAATATTTCTGCATACTTATAAAACATGAAGCAACAAAATCTAGAAATACACATCTCTTTTCTCAGAGCAAGACTCTCAAGATTTGTCTGTCCAAAGCACATTGTTCCAGAAGTTCTGGTCTTTATCTACGTGTTCTATGGCAAACTTTGTTCTTGCTCTGATGTTTTGGGGTTTTTTTAGACTGCAAGTGCTTAATTTTTTTTGTACACCTCCCATGACATTTTAGGATTGTTGGAGACGCTGCTCTTGGGCTGAACTGACCTGGACATGTTGGCAGTTTAAAAACAATTCCACTTGTAAAATTATTTTCTGGACCGTGGAACGGCTGACTTCTAATCATTTTGAGATCTTTTTAAATCTCTTCCCAGACTCATCTGTATCTTCTTTCTGAAGACCTCAGAGAGCTTTCTGGATCTCACCATGGTGATCTCGCTCAACAATCAACAACAATCAAGAGTAAACTAAACTAATGTCTGAGGTTTAAATACGCCACCTCCAAAGTCCTCTTTAATGATGGTGTAATCAAACCAGCTGGTGTGGTATACCTAATTTACACATTTTAAGTAATAATAGTCACAAAAATGAGATTTGTCATCTGGAAAACTGAATTTCTACTAATGACATTTTACAAAAGACATTTCTCAAGTTTTATGTTTTTAGTTATATCACCTTCTTCTCCAGATTTCCCCAGATCATATGAAATAAAACATGTTCTGCTTCTGGTAGACATTTTTATGTAGTTTAATACATTTAATTTACAGTGTACTATTAAATTGGACTGAGATCATTACAGCATGCGACTCCTTTCCACCCAAAGACACAGGACTCACTCACACATTGACTGATATCCACAAATCATTCACAATATCCTAGAAATGAAATGCAGACCCCCAGCCCCCTCCAAGGTTGCACATACAGATCACCATTCGTGGTAGTTAATAAAGATCGGCACACCACACTGGGTTGCATGTATAGATTGATACACCCCCCCATCACATATTCATATCACATATTCATATCACTGCCCCACAGACCCTCCATATGTTGCATGTGCATATGTTAAAATAGCATTATGCAGATTTATTTACCTTAAAACAACAGTTTCAAAAGCTTTGTTTTGTGCTACTGACCTTTAACCAGGACAATATCATCTCCATCACTGCTACTCCTGGATTGGCATGTTATTATCTGCACTATGTAACTTTGGTGAAGCACACAGACCAGTAATGGATCATATTCATATAAATCCAGTAATGTTACAGACTCAGCCCACATGATTCTTTCATTTTCAGTCACAGTTCTGTAACCTTCAGCCTGTGTATCAAATTACCCACATGTAGAGGGAGCCCAGGAGCAAAAATACAATTCTTGCATAATGCTCCTTTAATATGACAAAGTGATTCCATCTTTTGGAGTGGTAGAATACGTTTACATATAAAATAAACAGCAATGATTACACAAACCATAACTCTAATGATATTTGACATATGAATCAAGAGGATCCAGCACTCAGAAAAGTCACTGCAGTGTGTTCATATCACTATCTTTGTCAATTTGGTATTGAAATTCCAGAGCACAGAGCACAGCCTGAATTCATAGACATTCTGTAATGCCACTCAAATCCCGCTGAATGTAAACCAGAGTTCTCTTTCACTTTCTTCACCATGATGGATCACAAGGCTTCAATAAACATTCACGCATGTGGCAAACACTGGCCCAGCCAACACATTACACAACACATTTCAGCCCATTCATTCCACTTTAACGTAATGCTGTGCAAAAATGTGCTGCGAGGCAGGTACCAAATGTTGCTTCTGGATGGACAAAGGCAAATAAAAGAGAACACTGAAACAAAACCGAAGGCAGCCTACTTCCATAAAAGGCTCTGGTAAGCTCTTTCCTGATCAGATAACAAAAGCCGTCACTCAAATTAATGGCAAAGAAAGGCTTGTTTTCCCGTTAAGAGCCTTCATTCCATTTACCACAATCACATGACCTTAAAGTGGTGTTGGCATTTAGTCCAAACTGATCTACAGTACTATCTAGTGTCAACAATAGTCATCAGCCAACGCTCTTTTTAAGGAGAACGTCTCGTGCCGCCACACTGACTTGAACCTCAAAGCTCAAAACTGTACAGCACTGTATCAACTCTACATCAGCCGAGTAACTGCGTGATGGAGATGCCATCACGGATTCATACAGATGGGTGATCCATCTGTGTTTTCCCATGACGTTGCTGGTGCTCTTAATGATAATTACATTAGGGGCGCAAACTGTTGGAGCCAGCAGATGTTCTAGTTCAATTACACTGAGCCTACACTGAGGTCAGAGCTACTCTGGATGTGGAGGTAAATTCTGGAACACTTTCGAAAAACAACATCCTTTGAGTAATCACCAGTGTCAAAGTTGAGGAGGATGACCTAATTTAGTGAAGGGCCTATGGTTTACTCCATAAGATTTCCTTCCAACCATAATCTAAACTTCATGGTAGTGTTTACAGATGGGCCTCAAGATACTGAAACAAGAGCACGGCAGGCCAGAAGTGTAGAAGCAAGCAGTGCTCTTCAAAAATACTTTACAATCAAGGTCATTTTCTAGGGACCAACAAAAATGTCCAGTATAGCACAGGGCTTCCTTGGTTTGTAGTGGAAACCAAGTTTTTCTGTGAAGAACCTGAAGAACCCCTCTTTGGCTGTAAAAAGGTCAATATGTGATAATGGTCTTTGTTTGCAACCAATGAAATCATGTATCATGAAATTGATACACACTGATTTCTGTGGAATGCAACCACCTGACAATTACAAATGGCAACTATTGAGACCCAAGCATGTTCCAACTTGAGGAACCAGTTTAGAAAGTTTTGCAGATGGACATCTTGTTAGAAGACCTTTTGACCTGGGTATCATAGTTCAAAACACACTTTATGTGCAAAACTTTGTGGACACCCCTTCTAATGAATGCATTCACGTACTTAAGTTGCACTCATTACTCACACACAGCTATCTAGTCCCTTTAAAGAAGTTCTGCCAATAGAATAGGAGTCTCTGGAGCTGATAAACAAACATGAACCTGTTCACACCATGCCTAAAGCCAAGCATGGGCTACAGTTTAAAGCCCTTGAGTGGTGGATCTGTGTTCTCTGGAATAAAGGAACTCCATCTGGTACTTTTTCGATGAGTTGGGGTGTTGGGGATGAGGAACAGTGGAGAACATCCAACATCCTGATGTCACTAATGCTCTTGCCACTAAATGCCCAGCTAAAAATGTTTAGGCAGTACGAAAGCTACAGGAACATTCTGAAGGTTCTGAAGGCTATGAATTTGAATGTTCTGTCCAGATCTTGTAGTTCCTAGAACATTTTGACATTAATTATCACCACCAAATATGGACTTTTCACATTTGCACATTTCAAAAAGCAGTGTAAGTCATATATGTTATTTACTGTATGTTTATAACCCAAGAACCCAAAGGTCACTCTGACAGCGCTCCAACATTGTTCTATGGAAAGAGGAGAACCTTCCAGAAAGTATTTCTGCACCAATCAGGTCTGCATGAGAGCACAGAGTGGCCAGATGGAAGCCACTCCTCAGTACTTATTGTATTTATTATACTTTTTATCTTACAATAATACCTCCTTGTATGTATACATACTTTGAAAAATAAAGAGATTCTGATTCTAATTTGATCAAGTTTGTGAGGTTCTGCAAAGAAGAATGGGAGAACCTTCCCAAAAAACAGGTGCCAAGCTTGTAGCATCATCCTCAAAAAAGCTGTAAATGCTGCCAAAGGTGTTTCAAAGTATTGAGCAAAGGCTGTGAAAACCTGTGTACATGTTATATTTCTGTGTTTTGTTTTTAATAAATGTGAAACGATTTCAAACAAACGTTTCTCACTGTCATCACGGGGTACTGTGTGGAGAATGAATAAGGTTGTATCATAAAACATGCAGAAATTGAAGAACTGTGAATACTCAGTGCTACAGATCCACCGTGTCTGACTCATAAAGCTCTTTCAGACATAACAGTTTGAACAGTCAGTCCTGAGTCATGATTATGATGATCTCCAACCTCTGTCTCCTGCAGGATCTTCAGGTAGTCTGGCACTGTGATTTCCGGAGCTGTGACGAGTTCCACCTCCTCTCTGACTTCTTGCAGGGAGCCAAGTGGGATTTTAAAGGGCACCTCATACAGACAGCCCATTCTCACCGCCACTGATCTGGAAACACACAATGGAAAGGACGTTCAGGGTCAAACAGGACTAGAACTACACCGACTAATCTGTTTTCATTTCAAATGTGTACATCAGTTCCACATGAAGAAAATGCATTACGTCAACGGAGTTTCATCTTTCAGTTCAGTTTACTCTTGGCAATAACTGTGTTGATGACACAGATTTCATTGATGGGAACGTTAAATACACATCTGAATCAAGGGAACGCAGTGGATCACTTTTTCAGTGTACACAAAATGACACTGGAAAACATCCAGCCTTTCAAAAACAAGATTGACTGTACTTGACTTCACTCTACACCACTTTTGTGGGATGTTTTCGTAGATATTATTATTTTCAGGAGATCCAAGTCTCCTTGGATCTGAGGTGTAAAAAATAAGCAAATTTATTTTGCATTTGTATAATTTTGACCATTTCTTTTTTTTTTACTATGAAACAATTTGCATCCAAGAAATTCTGTTAAAAATGGATAATTCAGAGCATTTTGAGCTGAAAATACAATAATTTTGATATGATTAGACTGACCAGGGTATTTATAATAATAAATTTAATAATAAGTTCTTCAAAATACTGCACAGTGGACCATGTAAAACAAAAAACCCAAATACCACTTCTTGTTTTTGTTATTTATGTATCAGTATTATTCTCAAGAGTTTAATCTGTGAGCAAAAAAAGAGCAAACATCCCCCTTCTTTCTTTATTTTCCTGTGTAAAACAATACCTGACACAGTCAGAGTCTGCATGCAGGTTGAGCATGTACACAAGGACAGAGCAGTAAACATGCACTGAAATCCTAGCTGTTTTCCGAGGTGGGATACTTGCTGATATCATGTCTGGAGGTTACTCTGATCCTGAGTTTATGGAGCCAAGAAAACTGCATGTAACTGCCTGCAAAGTTTGGATCTCGTGTGGAGTTAAACAAGCACCTGATTTCCACATCTAAGAAACATGTTCTATCAGCATGTTTTGTTCCTCCAGTTTAGTCATGTTTAGGTCACACCTTAACAAAGAAATCTGACGAGTAAGGCCTTCCCTGAATCGCAGAGTTTGGTCTCCTTAACTTCTTTGCTATATTGGTTTGTTCTATTACACAACAGTGGATGTGAACACAGGATTAAGGATTACAGATTACAGAGTCTTGGCCATCTGACTGTCTCGCAGACACCACAACACACCCACTCTGTACACAGAGAGTGCGCACAACAAATGCTCCTGATGGTTTGGGTTGACTTTTGGAGATGGTTTCACTTTGTCTCATAAGTAACATGAACTAGGTTATTCCTAGTATGGTCTGATCCATTAACTGATATACTGATATATCGTTTGTCTGATAAACTCATCTGATAAGGTTTGCCAAACTGATAAATGTTTTTTAAAACTGCCTGATGTAGTTATTGCTGATAAAATATTCTTGATATTGGGGCTAATGTGACCGATATGTCATTTATCAGACAAGGATCTGACCGATACATCATTTGACCAATAAACTGGTCCAATATTAAAGATATTGTTTGTCTGATTAAACAGTCTGATACTAAAGATGCATGTATTGTTCATCTGATAAAACTCTCTGATAATAAGGTTGTGCAGTCCAATTTATTTTTTGTCTGATAAAATCATCTAAATGGTTTCACCCACCAGTATACTATTTGCCTAATTGTCTGATTGTAATGTTTGCCTGGAAAAACTGCCTGATATTAAGGTTCCACTGAAAATACATGGTTTAATAAAAAGAAATAACGTCTGACTGGCTGATAAAACTGCCTGCTGAAGTTTCCACAGATTTGTCCAAAAATTATATAAAACACAGTAAATATTACACATCGTATTCAAGAATGCATTCTATTTTGAACAGCAATCAAACATCAACAGTCACAAGTGATTAAAAGAGACAAACGACAACATTCACTGTTTGATTAAAACTATGAAAGGCTGTTTTTTCATCATATCAGATTAAACTGACCATCATTGTTGATCTGAACTTTTTAACTCCGTTTAATGTTTTTTAAAACTGTTTTCAGGGCTTAGTTACAAAGCTGTTAAAACTGAAGTGCTGGATTCCACCTGAAGAGTCAGCTGGCCGAAGCCACATTTCTGGAGCCAGCAGGCATCACCAAATAACCTGCGGCAGAATGCTGAGAAATCTGCTCAGGCTGGACTCTCTGACGAGCTGCTTCCAAAACTACCCAAAGCAGATGGTTCTAGACTTTATAAGCAAGCCTGGGTCTTAGCTACCAGCTGCTCGGTAAGCTCTTAAGTTGTTTTTGTTCTTGTGAAGGACGGAACAATGGAAAGTTCAAGAAGTCAGATGGTGTTTGTCTTCAACTGAAGTCCTTTACCTACCTATAAGAGAGGTTTTCACAAACCACTGCAATTCCTAGGCCTGGGAGTGACACACTAGCCCAGGAACCTCAGTCTGGTAGATAATTCAGGATGATAAACCTAACCGGCTGAAATATGTTCCATATGGTCATGGCTTGGTCATTTTGCAATCCAAACACAACAGGTCAGTTATAGACCATCCAAAGTACAAAGGCGCACAAACTCCATATTCCTGTAGAACTTCAAAATGTTTTAGGACTAGAATCATCTCATGTCTCATGTTCTGCACATATAAAATGGTTCTTCTAAGGGTCCTTTAGTAAATGCAATGAATGTTAACTCAAATAAACATCTAAGTACATAAATGGTTCACAGACGTCTCTAATATGTGTCACCAAAAAGCTCCTTATTGATGGCAAATGAACTTTACAGCTTAAAAATAGAGCCGAATCAAATAATTCTGCATTATATTGTATCATATATTCTACTGACTGGAATATTACACTCATTTTACTGTTAAACAGTTCATAAATCATCCCCTTGGTGATACTTGTGCATCTCAGAAAATTAGAAAATTGTGGAGAGAATTCATAATGTTCATACTTTCATGCAAACATTAGAGAGATTTTATATTCATTACATGTAAAGAGACATATTTTCACACCACAGTACTGTTGATCAGAAATCCAAAATCTCACATTATTACAATATTTAATATTTACATTTAAATTCAGGTTTGACTAAATTATGAATCAGAATAAAAAATTAAACAATCGAAGTGCTTCAAATATCACTTTACAAATAATGAATATAAAATTAGTTAATTTTTAAATTCAATTATGATCTTAAAACATTCTACACTATTGTATTATTTGATATTATAAGGTTCTATCTGCATTTGAGCAGTTTTGAGATATTGAGCCTGAAGTTTCTCATAGCTACAGTGTGACTATGATGATACAGCCTTTCTGAGTTCTAGATAAAGAGTTCAAAATACACAAAACTGAAAAAAGACACCTTTCATAATGTCACAGAATTGGAATATGTCAGATAGAACCTCATACTTTTGAGGGAATTAAATGTTAAATATTATTCTCAAACATTTATTGCCAAAGAAGCATTTATTTCCAAATTTCTGTCTACATTATAAGAACCACCTTTATATTAACTAATATATGAATAATAAAAGATTCCTGGAGATCCAAATTATGGGACACCATAATTCATGGATTTTAACACACTGTGTTTGCATGGAATTTCAAATGAGTGCATATAGACCTGAACCTCCAACTGAGCAGAGAGTTAAACTTCCAGGTGGGTTTAAACATCATTCTTTAAAAAAGCCCTCAATGCTCACATGAACCCTTGCAGCCAATCGGTTAAAGCAGTCATTGAAGAACATCTTTTAATGTAGGAGTCCAGACCCTAACAGAAAAGCAAAACACCAATTTGGAAAAATGTACTCACCTGCACTTCCAGAGTGTGTGTGTGTGGTCCGAGGGCTGAGGTGTGTATGATCTTGCCGCCGAGCCAGTCTTAAGGCTAGAAGACACCTGCTTACATGGATAAGACACTCTCTGCACCACTAATCCACTGACATAACACCTCGACATCAGCTGTTTACCTGACACCATAACACTATAGTTAATACACGTGCACACACACACACGATTGAACAGACGGTATTACTATAAAATATTATTTTATCTTCCATTTTAGAATCCACCATGAACTGTTCCATATCTAGTATGAAATAGAAACTATGGTGTCCACTGTGAATTTTTCATATTTACATGTAATAATATGGTTGATCATAGCATTTATTCAGCATTCATTATGAATCGTTCAGTATCCTTTATGATTTATTATTAAATATTATTCAGTAACTACAGTATAATAATAGGTGTCCTGTGTTTTTGAGCACTATGAATCTTATCTGTAGGTTCCTGAAAAGTGAGGAACTGCAGTCCACACTTGGTGCACATAAAGACAGTGTTTAAAGGGTTAAACGACTACATTAAACCTGTTAATGAGTTGAATTCTACAGTTTTTAAAAGGTAAACAGACAGTTTTGTTTGAAAGTAGAGGAAAAAATACCCTGTAAATCTGTCAGGACTCACACTGCATCCTAATGACCACATGTAAACACCAGGCAGAGTGGCTCAGTTTAAAGAAAACACTGTGTAATGCGTTAGAACGAAGCTGGCTGGCCAACATGAACTGTAACTAAATCTGGAGAACTTCTAGGACTGATTGTGACTTAAAAGACTTCAGGGTAACAGATATGAAGCTGAAACAGACCAAAAATGTTGCCAATGATAAAGCCGGTAGACACTGTTTAACAGTAAACAGACACCATTCGTATGATGTTATTTCAATAATGTTTATCTGTGACTTTTATTTGCCATTAAAAATTGAGCTCAGGTTGTTTGATCTTGATCATCCATCAGATGTTTCTACAGCTTGATTGGACATGATTTGAAAAAGAAAAATTCTGAGACAAGTTTGCATTGAGACACAGATCTGGGGAAGCGAACATAAACATTTGCTGCTGCATTGAAGGTCCTAATGAGCACAGTGGCCTCCATCATCCATAACTGAAGAAGTTAGGAACCACCAGGACTCTTCATAGAGCAAAACTGAGGGATCGAGGTTTGATGAAACAAAGTCTGAATTTTTTGGCCTCAATGCCGAGCATCATGTATGGAGGCCCTGCTCATCACCTAGCCAATACCATTCCTACAGTGAAGCATGGTGGTGGCAGCATCATGCTGTGGGGATGTTGTTCTGCAGCAGGAACTGGGAGACTAGTCAGGGTTGACGGAAAGAGGACTGCAGTGATGTAGAGAGACATCCTTGATGATAACCTGCTCCAGAGCTCTGGACCTCAGACTGGGAAGAAGGTTTATCTTCCAACAGTGTGGGTGTAGAATTTTGAAGGGAAAGTTCAGTCTATTTTGGAATAAAGCAATAACATAAAAGGTGGGAAAGTGAGGCTCTGTTAATACTTTCAGGATGCACTGTATCTCTATGGTACTGCTCGAAGAACCCTTTTAGCACATCTATGATTATACAGCAGTTAGTTACAACCCTGCAGGGTGAAGGACCGAGACATTAGAACAGTGTTCCCCAACCCTGTTCCTGGAGGCACACCTGCCCTACACATTTTAGCTTTAACACTTGCAACTCTGAAGGGCTTGTTAGTGAGCTGATTAGTTGAATCAGGTGTGTGTGGAGCAGCGTGAGCTCTAAAACATGCAGAGCAGGTGTGCCTCCAGGAACAGGGTTGGGAAACACTACATTAGAGCAATTTCAATAATGCATAATTGCATTCTGAGCAAAAAGTTCCTGAAGTATTAATCTGCCACATACACGAACAGCAGCAGCCGTACCAAAGCAGCTCATGTGAAAAATCACTACTCAAAATGGTTCTAGGGCCAACTCTGCCTCTGAGGCAGAACAAACACAATTCAGAAAACAGAATGAAAATAATCAGTAGGTGGACTGATTTAGTTGTTTTTAAGAAATGATTTGGTTGATTATATATATATATATATATATATATATATATATATATATATATATATATATATATACACACACACAGAGAACTGTACGGGAGTTTTAGTCCTCCTGTGTAAATCGTCTGGGCAGTGAGAGTTTATTACCTCATTAAAACGCTAATATTAGAATAAACACTAACAACCGTCCTACAAAAGTTTTGGTTTTCCATCACTGTGTTCATTAAACATCTCCAAAGCTCCTCATTTCCACAGTATCAGTGCTGTGCTGCTCATGGAATTGAACACATCCAGCCGCTGGCTGGGGGTGTCCAGGAGAAATCTGGAACCAAGCCTCTTTCCTGGATTTCTGTTTACCTGCATCTGTTCTAATGGGATCTGGAGTTTCTACACTGATCATTCCTATTGACTAGAGACAGGAGGAGAAATAACGGGATTAGTGNTATATATATAATTATATGGTGTTAGGTTCTCAACTGTCAGGAAAACTAAGCTCCCTTCTAAGCAGTATTTCTGTTTGGTTGCCTGCTGCTTAGCTGAGTAGATATGTAATGTGCAGGAAAATTGTCAATAACCCTAACTTGGCTATTTAACATGAGCATTAATGCTGTGTTTATATAATGAAACTGAAGACACGGCTCTTTGTGCAACACTGTCACGGTACTTTCTGGAATGCAGTAAAGATAAGACTGGATAGAGGCTGTGAAATGCTGCGATATCTCACATCACAGCACGAACATTGAGTGTATCATTGTTTAAGTGGAACTGACCGATCCATTAATATGTCCGTTACTATTAAATATGTGCTAGAAGTCAATAAACTACATGCACTGGTTTTGGCAGCACTTTATTTTAAGGCTTCCTAAATACAGTGAATAAAAACCATTATGACCACCTTGTTTCTGCATTAACGGGGTCATTCTCAGCACTGCAGTCACACTGACATGGTGGTGGTGTGTTAGTGTGTGTTGTGCTGGTACGAGTGGATCAGACACAGCAGTGCTGCTGGAGTGTTTGAACAGTGTCCACTTACTGTCCACTCTATTAGACACTCCTACAGAGTGTCTCCACCTTGTAGATGTAAAGTCAGAGACAGAAGCTCATCTGTTTCTGCACAGTTTGTGTTGGTCGTCCTCTAGTCCTTCATCAGTGCTCACAGGACGCTGCCCACAGGACTCGGTCGACTGGATGATTCTGGTTGCTGGAATGTTCTCTGACACTGAGGGGTTTAAACACTCCAGCAGCACTGCTGTGTCTGATCCACTCGTACCAGCAACACACACTAACACACCACCACCATGTCAGTGTGACTGCAGTGCTGAGAATGACCCACCACCCACATAATAGCTGCTCTGTGGTGGTCCTGTGGGGTCCTGATCATTGAAGATCAGGATGAAAGGAGGATGAAGTATGCAAAGAAGAAGATTTACACTCTGAACAGAAACAACTCATAAATATAGGCACAGATTGCCCACAAAAATGTACTTTTAATATTATTCAGTGTAGCTTTCTATTCTTCAGGGTAGCCTTTAAATAAAATGTCACCCTGATTTCATGACTCACCAAGTACAAAAATAAACCACAGCTGACTCAGCTGGCTCCCAAGCCATCTTTGATGATCGGTGCAATTCATACGACCCACTGGTGCAACTGATACGACCCACTGGTGCACCAGCACATCTCATGTTCTGACATCATTTTCTTTTCGAGCCACATCAGTCAGTAGCAATGAATGGTCAATAGCAATCTGTGGTTCGGTACACAGATTCACTTCTCCAGAGCAGTGGCCCAGATGTCATCTGCTGGAGGGTCCGGCAGGATCCAGCCCTGAGGGACTGACATGCCGTCAGGATGATCCACTGGAACCAGAAACTGATCCCATTCTCTCCTGTGAGGACAGGAAATCAGAGGCTGTGGTTCAGCTACAGATTTTACTTTCACTTATTTTAACCTCAATTTACACAACAACAAACCGTCGACTATAATTGTTATTTTGGTAAACAATCACTTAAGCAATCAGGGTGTTAATTTTTTTAACGTGACTGCCATCATTGACAGTCTTTTAGAATCATCTAGAGCTTCATTCATAGTTCTGGACACATCTAATATTCTTCTTTATGATTACTGCTTCCTATTTTCCTACTTATTATTTTAAATGGTCATGTCTGTCTCTTGTCAGTCTTATCTCCCCTTTGAGTTCCTCCCATGTGCTCCTCAGCACATGGTTTGTGTTTGTTTTGTCATAGGCTCCTCCCATTACCATCTGTGTCTAATCTGTTCACCTGCCCTCTCTTAGTTTGTCCCAGCTGTTACCCTGTTGTCCCATCCTGTCTTTGTCCGTCCACTGTAATGTTACCTGTGAATGTAGTCAGTGTTTCTTTGTTTCTGTTTGTTTCTGTTTTACTTTGTTTTACTTTGTTTAGTCGTTTGTATTTGGTTAGTGTATTCAGTTCGTCTTATGCTTTCTGTTTTCTTATTAAACTTTCAACCCTTCTGTCTCATCTCTTCTGCCCGTCCGATCCTGACATAAATACTTAATACATATAAAAGCTGTATACACCCTTCAGCACATTAAGGTGCATCTGCAACTGATTTTAGTCATGTGAAAAACTTTGGACACCCTCTTTTTCTTAACATATTTAAACACGGATTTAAACAATGGATCTTCATTTGAAGTGTGTTGAGATGGAGGTGATATAACAACACATACAACTGAATGAATGACTTTTAAACAGAATCTGTAAAATGGACGCTGCTCAAAAAAATGGAAATTATCATCACAGTAAACCTCATGGATATCAATCTACCCAGGGAGGAAGCATGAATCACTTGTGAATCAAGATCACCTGCTTTGGTGCAAATGAAAGTGACCATAGGCACACCAGAGAGGCAACCTCAAACGTCCTGACTCTCTGTATATCCTTCCTGACTGATTCTTTTCTAGTTCTCTGGTAGCATGAAGCAGTACCTGCAGCCCACTTGGGTTGCACAGATAGTCCAGCTCCTCCAGGATGGCACACCACACATGCTGGCCTACAAAGCCTAAACTAGACCAGCACCTCCGTACTTGATGGCAGTGGTCAAAACTCGAGCTGTACCAAGAGCCCTTCAAGCATCAAGTACAGCTTGGCTTGACCCACCATCCTTCAAAACACAAGGAAAACCAAGGAAAATGGTGGAACCAACTTCCCCTGGGAGTCCAAACAGCCGAGTCCCTCACTGTCTTCAAACGCAGACTGAAGACTCATCTGTTTTAAGATCTAAGGATATTCTAAGTGAAAAGCAAAGCACTTTTGTAAGTCTGCACTCTGGATAAGGGCGTCTAATAAATGCTGTAAATGTAAACCAAACACAACATTTGAGCCCAACTGTGAAGCATGGGGGTGGAAGTATCAGGGTTTGGAGCTTCTTATCTGAAGCCCAGCCTGGAGATCTTTCCATCATAGAAACCACTATGAATCTTTATTGTATCACAGGTGGCTTGAGGAAAATGTAAGACCGTCTGTACAAAGACTGACACTGAAACATCGCAAACCTGAAAAAACCCCACACAGAGGAGTGGGAAAATATTTCATCCACTCAATGTCAGACTGTTAGATTGGCATTCTTTTAGCTACAGGAGGACACGCCAGCTAGTAGAGCATATGGTGTCCTTTTCCTCACAAGAAAACTGCATTTCTAATTATTACATTTTACATATATATTTTACTAATGATCACCTTTCTTCAGTTTTAATACACTTCAAATGTGGATCAAACGTCCGTGTGTTTAAATAAGGTGTTCAGGCATCCTAACTTTGTAGATGTGATCATATGTAATTAAAATATAATTGCATTGTAGAATTATGCAACTGTGACGTTGTATAATTGTAAACTTCTGAACTGTGGTGTAGGTCAGGTGACCTCGCATGTACTTGACAAACGTCAAATGCACATCAGAGTGGACACAGTACAAGAAGTTTGTTTCAATACTGATACCAAGTGTAATATTTCAATGATCAACAAGAAGAAAATGTCCAACGTCTTCATGATGTCTTTGTCTGAACACTAAAGGTTCGGTTTAGGGAGACTGGCTTCAAATGCTGCCTGGATTAAACAAACAATTAACATCCCGAATATTTTGCTAATTTAAATAAAGAACTGAACAGTTAAAATCAGCAGCAGAGACTCGTTTGCAGAACTATGGTACTGATATGCTGTGAAACTACATAACATACATAACCACGTCATACATTTATATAACTACTCCCTCAGATCGTCCCCTCCGCCCGTTTCACCACCACCAACTCTGGAACTCCTTACCGCCTTTCATAAGGAACAGCAATTCACTTACAAACTTTAAATCTGCTCTCAAAACACACCTGTTTAGAACTGCCTTCTCCATCTGACTCAGATATTTTTATATCTTATCCTATTTGTTTCTTTTCTTATTATTTTAATTTTATTGTCTCTGTTATTTTACTCTTTGTACGGTGTCCTTGAGTGCCAAAAAGGCGCCTTTGAAATAAAATGTATTATTATTATAACGGAGGAGTGATTTTGCAGGTACAGTCAGAGTGTTCCTGGTAAGAATGCAGTGATGGTTGGTTCTTCACCTTATTTGGATCAGGACGGGTAGGGAGTGTTCCGCCTGGGTGTAGTATTCTTGGAAAGGCTGAAGTGGATGATCAGGAGGCAGCTCAGCTGATGGCAGGAAGAGCATTATGAGAGCCATGCAAAAAACACACACACATACACAGCAGCAAACCAACCAAACTGCATTCCCACTTTCCACCAAATATTCCCAACAGTAAGGAAAACCTCACCATTCCTTCTCAAAGATCTTATATGATCCTGCCACCTTGTGGTGAGTGTGTGAAAACAAAGGCCATCCACACGCACAACAGGGCCCAGCTCCAGATCTGACGTTTAAACATCAGTTAATTACCTCCAAACAGCATGGTGTCTATCTCCCGTCTCTTAAACAGCAGCTTTTCCTTTTCTTTCTTTAGCCGTTTTTCCCGATCCCGTTTACGCTCCTCCTCTTGCTCTCCCTCAAGCATGACCATCAGGGCTTTCTCTTCGGCCCCATAGACCGCCGTGCGCTTCTTGATCAGGCTCCTCAGACGCGTCAGGTGGCCTTCAAACACCTCGTCGCTCTCCTTCTCTGGGAACATGCCTGTAGGGGTGTGAATACTGTCAGGAACTTCAAACTGGAAGCCTCCAAGAAGCTTCACTGTACTCTTAATTATGACAAATCTGGACAGCAAGAAAGATTAATGCTGAAGAGACGGAGACAGGAAGCAGACGTGCTTATATACGTGAGGCCTGATGGATGGCATGGCCTCTTCCATACTGTTTTAAATACACACTATATGGACAAAAGTATTGGGACACCTGCCCGTTCTTTCTCTCGGTTCAATCTGAAATCAATTTTTGTTTTAAAGGATTGATCCTGCTTTTGATGGAGTAACACTCTCTACTGTTCAGGCAAGGCTTTCTGCTAGATTATGGAACACTGCTGTGAGGATCTGATTGCATTCAGTGTCAAGAGCATAAGTGAGGATGTTGGATGATCACCACCCCACCTCATCCCACAAATGTTGGGTGGAGCTCCATCATTCCAGAGAACGCAGTTCCACTGCTCCCACACCTCAGTTCTAGGGGGCGTTATGCCACTTGAGCCCCCCTGCACATCTGTGTCAGCAGTTGGTGAAACTTAAAGTAGCTGAATGCATTAATTAGACTTTTGGGACATACAATGCATCTAGTTTGATGTGACCATTTCACTGCTGGTCAGTGTGTGACTGTACGGTATGAACTTCCATTAGATTTTATAAAAATACGCTTTAAGAAACCTTTGCTCACCTTTCCTGGACGCGGCGTCTTTGCGCAGTTTTCTCAGCTTCTCCAGAGCCTTGAGGACGTCCAGCATTCGTTTAGCATCCGCCTGTTTCTTTCTCACCTCTGACAAAACAGCGTCAGCGGCCAGCTTCAGCTCGCGCTCCTGCAGGTGGGAATTCAGACCAATCATGATCACTTCCACCCATTTATCAGTTCATCTGAGCCGTGCTTTTTTACTCTAATTCAAGCCTTTCTTTGTTTATGTCGATACAGTTTGAACATTGATTTATTAAAGTTGAAATTAAATATTATCATAATCTGAGAAACTGGTTTCACAAGTTATAAAGCCAAACTGATCAAAGACGAAGCACAAAAATCTCCCACTTTACAGGTAATAAATCTGAAATCGGACAGTTTACCTTTCTCAATTAAATTACAACAAATACACTTTTCTAATTTTCTAATTCCCGGAGATGTACAATGATCCTGTGGGGTCCTGATCATTGAAGATCAGGGTGAAAGGAGGAGAATAAACTATGCAGAGAAACAGATGAACTACAGTCTGGAATTATAGAACCACAAAGTGCTCCTGTGTGGTCAGATGAGCTGATAGAGTGGACAGTGAGGGTAGAAACAATGGTCAAAATGTTATAATATTCACTGGTCATCCATAAAAGACATTCTCACAGTATTTTCCTGATTTAAAATAGTTTCTCCTCCTTTCACCCTGATCTTCAATGATCAGGACCCCACAGGACCACCACAGAGCAGCTATTATGTGGGTGGTGGATCATTCTCAGCACTGCAGTCACACTGACATGGTGGTGGTGTGTTAGTGTGTGTTGTGCTGGTATGAGTGGATCAGACACAGCAGTGCTGCTGGAGTGTTTCAACACTGTGTCCACTCACTGTCCACTCTATGAGACACTCCTAATCAGTGTCTCCACCTTGTAGATGTAAAGTCAGAGACAGAAGCTCATCTGTTTCTGCACAGTTTGTGTTGGTCGTCCTCTAATCCTTCATCAGTGCTCACAGGACGCTGACGGCTGGATATTTCTGGTTGGTGGACTGTTCTCAGTCCAGCAGTGACACTGAGGGGTTTAAACACTCCAGCAGCACTGCTGTGTCTGATCCACTCGTACCAAAAGTGCTCCTGTATAGTAAAAGTTTAACACCCCTTTTGACCCCCTCACCCTGTTCTTCTCCTCCAGTTCTTGTATCTGTTTCATCTGGAACTTGTCTATGGCAGCCTCCCTCTCGGCGGCTCTCCTCTCCTCCTCCTCCTTCTCCTCCATCCTCTCGGCTCGTCTCCTGCGCAGACGTGCCCTCTTCTTTTTGATCAGCTCCAGGTTCTTCTTGACCCTGTGGATGACCTCTCCATCCTGCAGGGCCGCCAGCCTCTCCTGCAGGCTGCTCTTCAGCTCCACGGCCCTGGAGTAGGCCTCCACCCACACGCTCTGGTTCTCCAGGTTGTTCTTCAGGGTTTGGCACAGCAGGGTCAGCTCGGACAGCTCGCGGACGGCTCCCTGAAGCTTCTGTCTGTAGTCGGAAACGCTGTGCTTTGAAGAAGAGTTGGCTTCTGTAGCTGGCCTTTTCCTTCTCCTCTGCAGGAAACCTCTGACCCACAGCTCATCCTGGACCTTCTGCTCCACTTCTGCATCAGAGGTCACTGGCAGGACACTGCTGATTCCTTTATTTTGGCCACCCCCTGGCCAGGGGCCCTCTGTGCTCAGCTGGTTTAGAGTTGGGGTGACTGGTTGAAACCTAGGCTGGTGCACTGGTGGTGGTGGGGGTCCAAAACTGCTAAAAGGTCCCCTCTGATCAAACTGTCTCCCATCAGCCCCAGCATGCTGCTGCTGCCCCCTGCTGGCGGCAGGAGGCCATTGCCCGGTCTGCTGCTCCCCAAAGAAGCCTGGAGGGGGTCTGCTGGGGTCGAAAGGCGGCGGAGGCGGTCCACACGGGGGGCCCGGGGGCTGAAACGGGGGCCAGTGCCCGTGTTGGACCGGCCAGGCCGGCGGCGGTGCTCCCATAACATACCCGGCCCTGCCGTCGAAGCCCCCTGCAGGGGGCGCTGCTGGGTACGGCGGGGGGGTCTCCATGCTGCCTGCAAGTCCAGAACAAACCCAGCCCCGCTGTTTGCCCCCGAAACCCGAACCACGGAGACATCAACAGCCCCGCACCAAACACACTGACCCGACGGAAATACAACCGTCACTTCCGGCTCCGGCGTGGGGCGCGTTCCAAACGAAGGGAGCGCACTAGACCTAGGGCCCTTGACTCGGGTTAGGGTTCTAAACAGACACCATGGTAGAAACGTCATTTCAGACATTAGTCTCTCTCGCTGTTCAGAGGGGACGCTTTTATCTTTTACCCAGTCCCTCATAAAGTACAAACCCCTAAGGTAATGTCAGCCCCTAAAGCCACACAAATCAAAACAAAATAATCATTTAATTAAAACTAATTTAATACAGCCCCTAACGTAACGTCCCTCACAAAGTACAGCCCCTAAGATAATGTCCCTCATAAAGTACAGCCCCTAACGTAACGTACCTCACAAAGTACAGCCCCTAAGATAATGTCCCTCATAAAGTACAGCCCCTAACGTAACGTCCCTCATAAAGTACAGCCCCTAAGATAATGTCCCTCATAAATTACAGCCCCTAACGTAAGGTCCCTCATAAAGTACAGCCCCTAAGGTAACGTCCCTCATAAAGTACAGCCCCTAAGATAATGTCCCTCATAAAGTACAGAACCCCTTAGGCAATGTCCCTCATAAATAAGGTTCGGACCCCTAAGGTAATGTTCCTCATTAAGTACAGAGCCCCTACGGCGATGCCTCTCTTTAAGTACAGCCCCTACGGTGATGTCCCTCATAAAGTAGAGCCCCCAAGGCGATGTCCCTCAAAAGTAGAGCCCCAAAGGCAATGTCCCTCATAAATAAGGCACGGAGCCCCTAAAGCCATATCTTGCATAAAGTACCCTTCCCCAGATCTGTGTCAATACAACACTGTCACTGATGTCTACAGACCATTCATTCACTTCATGTCTTGGTTTGTTCTCTGACCTGCACTGTCTACTATGGGACATTATATAAAGAGGTGTGTCTTTCCAACCAACTGAATTCACCAATCACCAATCAAACTTTTCAGTTTCAAATGTTCTAGTATCATCGCTAAGGCTGTGAATACTTACGTACGTTATATCTTTGTTTAATTTTTAACAAATTTGCAAAGATTCCAAATAAACTTCTCACTCTGTAATCGTGTGGTATTGTGTGTAGAATTTTAAGGGAAAATTAATTTAATCCATTTTGAAATAATGCTGACAAAATGTGCGAAAAGTGAAGCGCTATGAATACTGTCTGGTGCTTCAAGGCCGTTACATAATGAATAAACGTTTTTAATTATAAATATTTCTGTCTGATGCTGCATTTATTTACTCGTGTTTACACAGGACAACACAGAAACACATTAATGAGAACAGCACCGATGTGGGATAAATTAATCCAGAGCCCGAGAGTGAAGGACAGCTTTATTAAACCATACATATTACAAGACAGCCTACAAAAGAACAGAGGCGTGGGATCTGTCTGCTTTGCCTCTCGGAGTAAAAACTGATCTAGGATCAATAAATCAATAAACTGCACAGCTGAATACTTCTCCATAAGGCGGAACCTGAACATCAAAATCATATAGCTGCATGCTGCTAGTGAGATACACCAGGCAAAATAACAAGCATGAATCACTGGGATGTATTTAAACACTTGTATTATCATTATTATCATCATTATCATCATCATTATTATTATCATTATTATTATTATTATTATTATTATTATTATTATTATTATTATTATTATTATTATTATTTAAATCATTTCAATTAGTTGATAAGCATGATACATCACAATAACTATATCACAATAATTAGAAAAGCGACATAATACGCAGCCCTGATATCAGCAGCATGAGATCCTAGATCAAGTATTTTATCAGAGAAATCTGTACATATGACCCCAGTTATGAAAGCACAGAAGTTCTTTAAAAAGCCTGTCACAATTTGTCATGTAATCCAAACACATTCAACAGTGCCATCACCATGTTTGACAGATGCGGGAAACCTTAACCCTTCTTTGCATCTCCATACTCAAGCCTATCTTGGTTTTATCAGTCCGAAGGAGACTCAAAGGAGTCTGTCCTGACTGTCTTTTTTCATCATGTTAATCTGATCGTTCTGTTCGTGAGGGGAACCTCAAAGATTTAGTGAGTAGAATAAAACACAGCTATTGAAAACAGATTCCAATATCTATTAGACGGTTTCCCAATCAGAAGCGAGGATCAGTTTTGTGTAATTCACAAGCCAGTCTTATGATTACATCGACATGTAACGGGAGAAAGGAAAATGTGTGCAGAAGAGACACAAAGCTGCATCTTTGGAGGAATTCCCATCTGAATGCAGTTGGGAATCAGATGGGAATTGATTCTACTTGTCATTTAACTGCAATTTTTAATAGGTGTGTTTGAGCAGGACAGGAAAGCTGTATGGACATCAGACCTCCAAGTCAAGAACGGCAGAACCTTTGTCTAATGTGTTACAGCAATAAGACATTGCTTACATTTCAGCTCCTCAAGGACCAGCCAATCAGCAGCGTTCTGGAACAGTCGTCATTCTAAACCAGTTCGTTACAAGATATACCCCTGCAAGAATCCTGCAGCATGAAGGGTAATACAGACAGCAGCAGATATATAATTATAAAACTCTATTACAAAGTTGTTTCGTTAAGAACTACCGGTGTGCCACAATGCGCTCAGTCACGGAGATTCCCTAAGGAGTTTCATTGACAACTAAAAGCTTTAGGAGTTTAACGAAACGAAAAAAAATGATAAAACTTAACAGATTTACATCGTAGAGTGTGACGTAATGACCAGTACGTTTTCTTTAATTACACTGTGCACGGGAAAAAAGGATGTTCAACAAAATGACGGAGATCTTTCTCCTCTTATCTCCGTTTAAACCAATGAAATCCAACAGCTCATAAAAATGAAAACACACCATCTGTTTATAAAGGAATAAAATATGTTTTTACATTAACTATTAACAGTCACTCGCTGACGGGGAAAGTTCATTAAGAACATTTGGTTTAAACAGGTTTTTCGAAATCATTCTTCCATAAAGCAAAATCCAGGAAATTCAGGGAAAACTCCACACAGTGACACACAGGGGACATAGTCATTAGAACAGATCATTCAGGGTTACACCATTTCTGTGTGTATATGAACCCGTGGTGAATGATCACTTACGTATTAGACTGAAAAACACAATTCAGAGCTTAAATAAGGAGATTTTTTTTTCATCAGCTGGTTTTAATTCTTGGCTGCATCAACCTGCCTGGTCCAGTTCTCTTCCTCAATTCCAGAGTCATACTCCTCCTCTGTTGCTTCTTTTGCTGGTGTTCTGCAAAGAAAGAAATAAATGCCAACATGTAATATTTGAAAATTTTACTTAAAGGATATTCAGGGTCTTTTATTTATTTTCCTTTTATTTATTATTTTTGTTATTTACTCATGTATCATTATCATCCATTCTTGGGACTTTTATTCTGAAACTGGAACACTGAGTCAGCAAAAAAAAGAGAGCCAACAGCCCACCCTATCTCCTTTTCTCTGTAACCCTATATCTGGGTCAGTGATGGCATCAGCCCCGCCCCCTCTAGCTGATCAGAAGTCAGTCGTGCATTACACATGGGCAGAGCAGAAACCATGCAGTACATGGCTGCTGTGGCTTTTAAACTGGGATTTAATTCAGATGGATAGAAGTGGATTTTAGCCATTTTTCCAAGCTGAATTATTTGCTGATGGTGACGTCAGAGTTGGGTTCTAAGAGTTAAGCATAAAGCATTATTTCAATAAGAGCATGCAACCGAAATCTCCCCCGATTATCTAAATATACTCCAAAATACTACTCTTCTTAACTTTAAAAAAGTAATTTTGGTGCATTTCTATTTCTTCTTTCATCACGACCTTTAAACACAATGTAAAATGCCAGACTCACAAAAACGGAGATACAACATTTTTGCGTGACATCAATGTCATATGGTTACTTCATGAAGTCAAAGTATTCTGGAAGCACTATTCCTAGGGCCACCTGACCCCCATCCTCAATTACAGCACTCATACTTTCCCAAGCAGCGAGAGTGAGCAAAAATGTAAACTGGAATTCACGAACTGAAAGTCTAAGCATTGAAAACTGATGACGAACAGGGTCCCTCACCTTACGTAATGAGGCTCTGATTTTCCCAGAACCGCATCCTTGTTTATCTCCACAGCTACAATATCAGAGTGTGGAACTTCAAACATGGGGTCCAGCAGCAGTTTCTCCTGTTACAACACAATTCCATTAATCACAGAGAGGCACCAATCAGAATGTGTGACACACGAGAGGCAAGCCTTTACACACTCACCATTATAGACCGAAGCCCTCGAGCACCCGTCTTACGTTCCAGCGCCATCCTGGCAATCGTTCGCAGGGCATCAGTGGTCACAGTTAGATCACACTGAAAGAGTGAAGAAGATGGAGATGGAGTTTACAGAAGTCAAACATGGTTCTACATGAGTTTTTTTTCCAATTTATAAACCCTTTAAAGCAGTGGCTACCAATTGGAGGAGCCCTGCCCTGCATATTTTAGTGTTTACCCTGCTCCCAACACACCAGATCCAACTAATCAGCTAATTAACTAGTAACAACTAAAATGTGCAGGAAAAGGTAAAGTGTAGGCTTCAGAAAGAAAGATGGTTATAATAATAGTAATAATAATAATAATAGTACATTTTATTTATAAGAGCCTTTCACAACACTCAAGGACACTTTACAAAAATGAATGAAACAAACATACAGAAGGACACAACACATACCAGAGACATTTAGGGTGGAAATTATAGAGAAATTATAGCGAAAATTATAGAGAATATGCTTCATTGAACAGGAGTTTTGAGTCCCGATTTAAAGAGAGGAAGAGAATCAATGTTATGGCTGTCGGGTGGGAGGGAGTTCTAGAGGTTTGGAGCAGAACGGCTGAAAGCTCTGAACCCCATGCTACTCAGACGAGCAGAAGGGACAGAGAGATGGATGGAAGAGGAGGATCTGAGCGAGCGGAAGGAGGGTGCGATAGTGAGGAGATTAGAGAGATATAAGGGGACGAGATTATGGATGGCCTTGAATGTATAGAGAAGTACTTTGAATGTGATTCTATATTTGACTGGAAGCCAGTGGAGTTGCTGAAGGACAGGTGTAATGTGATGAGAAGAAGGAGTTTTGGAAATGATACGGGCTGCTGCATTCTGAACTAACTGAAGCTTATGGAGGGATTTGTGAGGAAGGCCAAAGAGGAGAGAATTACAGTAGTCAATACGGGAGGAGACAAGACTATGGACAAGAATAGATGCAGCATGAGGGGTGAGAGAGGGGCGTAAACGATTGATGCTACGGAGATGAAAATATGCAGACCGGGTTATATTACAGATGTGAGAGTGAAAGGATAGAGAGCTATCTAGGATGACACCCAGACTCTTAACCTGAGGTGAGGGGGAGACTAAGGAGCTGTCGATTAGGATGGAGAAGCTGTCAACTTTACATAGTGTGGATTTTGAACTGCAGAGCAAAATTTCGGTTTTATCACTATTGAGCTTTAGGAAGTTAGAAGTGAACCAGGTTTTAATTTCAGATAAACAGATTGCGAGAGATGAGGGTGGAAACAGAGTGCCTGGTTTACTTGGAAGGTAGAGCTGGGCGTCATCCGCATAGCAGTGAAAATCAATGTTAAAAGAGCGAAATATATTTCCAAGGGGCAGAAGGTAGATGATGAAGAGGAGAGGCCCGAGCACAGAACCCTGGGGCACTCCGAATAGAACAGGAGAAGGCTGGGATCTGAAAGATTTAAGTAGAATGACACACAGCTTGTCCAATCCCAATAGAGATGGATGTCTGTCACACATGCGCTAGAGGGGTTTAAACTCCTCCAGCATGGAGCAGTGGATCTGTGTTATCAGGAATTACGGTGTTCCATACAGTACTACTGGGATGAGTTTGGAAGTTGGACAAGCATGTGGGGTGGTGATCATCAAATATGCTGATCTCACTAACGCTCGTCACTCAATGCAATCAAATCCTCACAGCAATGCTCCAAAATCAAACAGAGAAGTCTTTACTCCAACAAAACAGGATAAACTCTTTTTAATACCTTTGATGAAAAATAAATAAATAAACAGTTGTCCCAATACATTTGTCCACACAGTGTAATCATTTTGCTGGACACTGACCCTCAGAGACCATATGTAAAGAACCCCGCTGTAGATACTCCTTACCTTGTCCATGCTGAAGAGGGCCTGGTACTGAGGTACCACAGCATTTCGTGGTTCAGTCAGAATGCGGACAAGTGTGTCTTCATCCAGGCTGTGCAGCGGAACCACCACAGGCAGGCGGCCCACGAACTCCGGGATCATGCCAAACTCGATCAAGTCACGTGCCTCCACCAGTTTCAGGAGGCGATCTTTCTCCTCGATCTCCGCCACCGCATCCACCTCCCCGCCCGTCATGTTGGCCAGGTCGGCTGCTGCTGCTGCCCGTCGACCCTTACCCAGGTTAGATGGTGCACCAAAACCCAGGTACTAGAAATATGAACATAAATGATTACACTTTTAATTGTTTAAAACAGCGCTTCTACTCCAGGACCACCATACAACTGTCTGAACACCAAAGGACTATCTGAATGCAGATAACGATCACATGACCTGTATAGGCCTGTTATGATAATTGTTATTGACTTTTCTTACAACATGTTGACATGACCTCAATAATTTTGCTGACCTCAATCTCTCTCTATGTCCTTCTTAGCAACGAGAACAAGTGAACATGAATGAGCTGGTAGGTTATTTAAAACCAGTGGTTTGTATTTTATCCATGCTTTATTTATTTGGGACATTTATAAAATGATATTCCAATTCATCTATATATTATTAGTTATGGAAGTTAAAATGAAAATAATACTGTTGATGGGACAATATATCATCCAAACAAGAATACTTGTGACGTTATGGTGACAGCTCAGGAACTATACAGTGCATTATACAGAGAACAGGAAAGCATTTGAGATACAGACATTGACTAACTGTCCATTCCAGGGAGGAGGCAGATAAGTGTCTGAAATGACTAATGTAAACAAACCTTCTCATTCTTTCTTCTGCTGATTATGCGGTCCAGTCCATTAAAAGCCCCAGAAGCAACAAATAAGATATTTGTAGTGTCGACTTGCACAGTCTCACCCCTCAACTTGCGGGTGTTTTTCTCAGGAACGTTTACAATCGTGCCTTCCAGGAGTTTGAGTAAACCCTACCAAAACAATGCATTAACAGACAAAACATCCCACAGAATTAATACAACCGACACATTTTAGATCACAAAATATTTCAGGGCTGGGCAATATGGACAGAAAATCATATCCTGATTTAATTGAGCTGAATGGTGATATACAATCTATATAATATATTTGAATATTTGAATTTGAATATACAATCTTTAAATATATTGAAATGTGGTCTTCATTTCTTCTATATACACCACGCTGTCTTTATGCCAGAGCTCTGTCTTATGTTAGAACTTGAGTGGGGGTGGAGGGAAGCAGGAAACGATATTTAAACGATATTTAAAACCTTTACACCTCGATATTAATGATATCGTCTCAGCCCAGATCATCCGTTTACATCCTGATAAAGATAAAAATATCAATATCGCCCAGTCAGGAATTCTTTGCAGGTTTTCTTTCATTCTTACAACTGAATAAATCAAACGGCCTAAATGTATTTTGCTCTTCAAAGGAAAGACAATTACAAAACAACAATTTAACATCCCAGCAGACACAGCAAAACAGCAAAAATGACTTAAACAGTAGATGCTCCCCTTTAGTGTCTGCAAACGGCCCTTTGTGGGTCATTCGCTGTTTACTGCATTTACAAAAAGTACTAACACATGGTTGCGTTGTCACACATCACCAGAAGTGTCTGTTTCAGGTATAAATGATTTGGCTGAAGACCGAAAGTGCTTTTGTTGCAAATTTGTCTGTTGAATAATTTCAGGTGCATCCCTAATAAAAATGTTACCAACTACAAAGTGCGTTCGTTTTTTAAGTCATTCAACAAAAAACACCAAACTGCAGTTATTAAAATGCAGCACTTAAACATACAGTCAAACCACAGTATGCTGTTCAATAAACACAGCAATTATTCTAATCACTGACCTGCTGAACTCCTTCTCCACCCACATCTCTTAACTGATGGATTCCAGGCACACTGCCAATTTTGTCAACTTCATCCAAGAAAACAATGCCTGTGAATAAAACGACTGAAGTCAGAACACCTCAAAACACACTTCACAGCACCAGACTATCACGAATTAAAAATAAGAAAAGTTATCAAATATATTATAGAAATCATCCCCTCCCTTCTTACCCTGCTGAGCTTTCTCAATGACATAGTTGGCATCCTGCAATAGTTTAGCAATGACTGACTCAATGTCCTCTCCCACATAGCCAGCCTGTGTGAGGGTAGTGCAGTCGCAGATCGCAAACGGAACATCCAGGCATTTAGCTAAAGTTTGGGCCAACAGCGTTTTACCTGCAATATAAAAATCAAAGACGTCACAACTTTGTGAGGTCACATGGGACACTTTGGTATTTGGAGACGCAAACACGGCCCACATGCACAGAAACACACAGTAATGGTTGCAAAGGTTTTGGCAACATTGGTTGAATTGTTTTCAATTATTAACCTGCAAATTCCATAACTGGGAAAGAAAATTTGGGGTGCCAAAACGTTTACACACCACTATATTTACTATCTTCTGTACTACACAGTACAATCAATAATGCAGCGATGGGCAATGAGACAACGTAGCAGTGTTACTTCATTAAACTTCAATAGACAAATGTTTTTAGAATCAATGTTATTCCGAACTAGAAGCATCGGAAAACCTCCAGATCAGAAGTCCGGAACGTCTTGCTGGTGATCTGTGGCTTTTTCCTCACATTCCAAAAGCACTTCACCCTCCAATTTGTACTACACTCCAATTTTTCAAGCACTGCATTCGTCCCACATTGCCAACCCCTACTATAGCATATTAACGCTAAGGTTCCTCCACTGTATTCATACAGTTACAGCATGCATTAGTCTAAACCCCTCCCAGCAGGAGCTACACCCTGACAACTACAAGCTCAGTCAGACCAGAGCCGGTGGGACCCAGCAGCACGATGTTGCTCTTCTCCAGTTTGATGTCGGTGTGGGTGGAGTCAAGCACCTCTCCTCCTCTCTTTTCCTGAGGAGCCTGCTGGTTCACCTGCTGCTGCATGGAGGCTCCCAAGGCATTACCATGGGGGCTGATCCCTGCAATCTGCAGCAGCTCTGGAACAAGCACAGTGGAAAAGAAAGAGGGGGACAGCAGTTTTAGTGAAGATCTCCAGAAAGAAGTGGGACATGAACAAGGCCAAGTGCAAGATCAGGCATTTTTAAGGATGTTTTTGCACCTGCACTTTTTAGTCTGCTTAAATCGAACTCTGGCTCGTTTTCACCCTTGCTGGATACATCTCCTTTCTCCACTCATCCAGTATCTTTATAAGATTCCCAACCCTCACACCAACAGAACTCTGTTTGATATAGCTCTCGGTTTAATCCACAAGCTCCGTGACCGAGGCAGACAGCTGCTCAGTCAGTACGCTTTGACCGCAGCAGCTGCAATAAAACTGTATGTGATTACTGAACCCTGTGGTTCACGTGCGAGCCGATATGTTCTTAGTTCGTTAGAAAAACACGTACGATGACCTCGCCAACTAACAAATTGGTTGCCATCTAACTTGGTCATCAATTGTACTCAAAGATGTGGATTAGTCCCTCTACTCTGAATAAGATGGTTATTGTGGTCATGCCATAGCAACACAACCCTCAAGAATACACTGCATCTGTACAAAGTCAACTTGTGGGCTTTAATTTTGCACGTACATGTGTAGTAATTGGACTTGGATGGTTAACGTCCTTCTAGAATACGTCTAAAACTGTGCTCTAGGACATACGTGTCCCTCATATGTCTCAACTGAGAATGGACAATTTATCTGTGCAATTACCTATTAAAATATGGCATCACCCTTGTGCCCCAGTCCAATAACAATTAAAAATTTCTGCTTCTCAGCTGAAACTCAGGCACGTTGTGAACGATGTAGGTGTGAAGCGAGCACACAGATCAGGGACATGGAGTGAAAGACACTGAGCACATGGGAGCAAAATCACATTTCAATTCAGGGGCACCACCTTTCCTTTCATCCAAATGAAGAATCCCTCACTCAAACAAAACGTTTGTATGCAATATCAAGTCTGTATGTCTTCTTGTTCGCTCAAAACATCCACACATGCACACAACTGAGACACAAAAGTAACACCATATTAAAGTCTTTGTCACATCTGAGAAACGGGACACTCTTGAGTACATGGACGTGCAAACCAGCACACAAAGCCATGCATGTTAACTGGGACACGTTGGGAAAAGCTGTATGACTAGGGAGGGACGGACAAACAAAACTGTCTCCGTTAATCGTGTCCATGCCTAGAAAGACAAAAACAAACTAACAAACTGAGTAAATAAAACATTTACTCCAGTTAAGTAGGTCACATGACTAAAATCTCCTTTAAATGAGATTGGAAATCGACTGTTCACCTGTTTAAACTAGAGAACATCGGTCTGCCTTGACCTGAATATAGATAGATTTCAGCCGTAGCGGTTTCATTTAACCTTGCATACACTGTTTTACGTAATTACACATTGTGTGGACTCAGATCTGCCCATGTTTTGGTCAGTTTTCCAACAGGTTAACTGGCAACAGGACAAAAGCTGCTGTCACTGCAGTCTCAGATGAATAATCCCAGTGACTCGTGACTCAGCGCAGCTTAACCAGCATGGATGAACCAAAGGGATCTAAGCGGATTTCCTGTGGCAAGAACCACTGCAAACATCAACTGAATGAACACTGACCATACAGGAGCACGTTGTAGTTCTATAATTATAGATTATACAGATATTATTTATAATTATAATAATAATCTCTTTCTCCTCCTTTCACTCTGATCAGTGATTAGGACCCCACTGGACCACCACAGAGCAGCTAGTATGTGGGTGGTGGGTCATTCTCAGCACTGCAGTCCCACTGACGTGGTGGTGGTGTGTTAGTGTGTGTTGTGAAGGAACAAGTGGATCAGACACAGCAGTAAAGTTCTGGTTGTTGGACTGTTTTCAGTCCGGCAGTGACACTGAAAGGTTTAAACACTCCAGCAGCACTGCTGTGTCTGATCCAGTCACACCAGCACAACACACACATACACACCACCACCATGTCAGTGTGACTGCAGTGCTGAGAATGACCCACCACCCACATAATAGCTGCTCTGTGGTGGTCCTGTGGGGTCCTGACCATTGAAGATCAGAGTGAAAGGAGGAGAACAAGGTATGCAGAGAAACAGTCTGTACAACCATTACACTTTCACTCATACTGTGAACGACCTGGTGGCCTGGTTACAGGACAATAAACACTCAGCAACTTCCTGGTATTCATTTATAAATGCATGCACTGACATTGCTCTATGGTTGCGTAAGACAACTAAAGCCTGAGTGAAAGGAGGTCACTAGGACACTCTCTCCTCTCATGCTCAGCTTGGAAACGAGAGTTACTGGCTGGGAACCAGTGAGTTTATTACGTTTGTTTAACTTGTGTTACTTATGAAACCTCCATCACTCTCCCACACCCCTCCTAAAACACCCCCTTCCAGACAACAGCAGAAATGAAAGGAAACGACAGATACAAACACATACAAACATGGTTCTTTGGCATTTGTACAACAAATCAACTCATGAATCAAACCGCATAATTAAATTGAAAAGAACAGAAAAGGAGGGGATTGATTTTTTCCAGCAGGTTTGATTAAATTATAGAAACACATTGGAAAGAAATTATATATATATATAAAAAAAAAAAAAAAAGTTATGGGCATTAACATAAACACTTACTTGTGAATCTGTACTCATCCTCCCGACGTCTTAGCTCTAGCTCTACAGAAAAAGTAGGAGATTTACAATGACATCACTACTACCACTACAGTATGCACAGCACATTTTCTCTTTCTGTGGTCAGTGAAGTTGGAAAAAACTTAAATATTGTACAAATGCCAAATCACAACATACACTGAAGGCTCCTGAAAGGGAAAACGGTCAAACATGAGCAGGAGGATGTAGCTAGTTAGGAGACTCGACACATTATAAGAGGCTGAAAAATGTTATAACTTACAGTATTTATTTTTTTGCGTTACGTTACAGCTGTATTTCAAAATGGATTCACTTCATTTAATCCATACGCCTCAGTGCTGAATTCAGATTTTTGCTCAGATCGGATTTTGCCCTCTTGTTGTTTCACATTCATAAATATTAGAATATAAATATGAATGACACACTTTGCTTTTAAAGAGATGATATGAATGAGAAAACCAGTCACTGTTTCAAAGTCACCACTCTCAACATGCCGTTTGTTTTTTGGATTAAGTCCCGCCTTTCAACAAAAACAGGCAATCAGCTTACTGGATATGAGCGGGTTGGCGTATTTTGGGAAACCTCACCTCGAAATAAAGACCTGCATGAGCGCAGAGGCACAAACAAGTCATGTTTTTTGTGCGTTACTGAACCAGATGCTACAAAAACATTTCTTTGAAACTGTAATCTGACCTTCAGTTTCTGATTTGAAAAGCCTTAAATAAATCAGATCTGGGTCACAATAAGGCCAGGTTTGAGTTACTTCAGTTTAGTAATGTGAACAAAGCCTTGATTTATATTATTTATATGAAGACAAAATGCATTTAATTGATACATCTTTTAAGTATTTTTTATTATTAAAATTAAGCACCATTTTTTGCACTTTATTTGCATTGTAAAATTTATCTTCACACTGATCCACAGCTCAATACCCTTCTTTCCAACATATGGAATTAGGCTTGGTGCAGTAAGCTCATGTTCATCTACTCCTCGGAGTCCTTCTGTATCGCCAATATGTCTCAATAAAGTAGCTGAATGCATTCATCAGAAAATCGATATTCTGCCGATCAAGCTCGGAAGGCAAAGTGATTGAACTGCAGTTTTATTCAGGTGACAGCCAGACATTAATCCGTATCCATTAGATCAGATTTAAAACACATTTGAATATAACATTTCTTTATTATTTTCTAAAATGTGTTCAGAATGGGTTCTGGTTGAGCCCAGTTTGGCACTGCAAAATTTAACCATTAAACTGAGGGTATACCACTGTGACATGTTCATGATATGTTTGCCGTGTCTCATATCATCCCAGAGTTTCATCAGCCCTGATAAGATGGTCCTTTCAGCTCCCAACCAGCTACAAACCAGGTCATAGAGAAACCAATCGCGCAGCTCACGTCAAAGTGACATGGTGACTTATCAGACCCTGTGGTAACTCCACAAGCACACCAGTACGGTTAAGCAACAGTTAAGCAACCTTGACAGTGACGATCTGACCTTCAGAATATACTTCAGCAGTTTTCAACCTAATCTGCTGCATCTGCAGTATACAGCTGATAACCACTGAGCTTCCCAGACAGAACAGAAAACCTGTTGACTGAAAACAGACTTTCAGTAGAAGACAGTTTCATAAACCTCTGTTGATTAAAAATGTAAATTATCCCAAGCTTTCATGGCAAAATCTCAATACTGTTTTTAAGAAGATATCTTTCTGAATGTCCCAGAAGTCCCCAGCCATAGAGCCATATGGTGGGTTTCACCTAGAGGAGGAAAGGTACACCAGCCTAAATGAAGGATGGAACAGACTGAACTGTATCACTGTTAACAAGCTGGTATATTCCATTTTAATACCACAAACACAACGACAGACTGACCATTATCCTTATACTGCTGGTTTCAGGTGGAATTTCTCCTGCTTCTGTCAGTGTAACTGTCTCTACTGTCCAGGGAAGACTTTCTACTAGATTTTAATACATTGCTGTGAGGATCTGATACCATTTGTCGATGAGAAGGATTGTGAGGTCACAATGTTAGATGATCACCTTCCCACCTCATCCCCAACTCCTCTATCAAAAAAAATAGATGGAGTTAACCCACATCTGGAATTAGTCAAGGTGCCAACAGGTTCATGTTCATGTACTCCAGGGAGTCCTATACTATTGCTAGTACTTCTCTACAAACTGTGGGTGAGCCTGAAGAACCATTTAACTAAAGTCAAAGTAAAGGCTTTTACTAATGAACACTTAAACTTAAACAACACAGTGTAAAAGAACCTAACCGGCCGCTTCACTCCCAAGCAGGCCATTATCATAACAGTCACAATCACTACAGAAAGCAACCACACAGTGCAGATGCAGAAGACCTGGTTGAAAATACACAAGTATCTATTTAATGTCCACGTATGTTGATGATGTACATCACAGTGTGTCGGATACTGACCTCGAGGTGTGATAGAACCCTGCTTCTCCACCTCCACCTGCTGCTGTCTGGAGCCTGCTGGCATGTTGTTGTAAATACGCTTGTAATGGTTGTACACAGCCACTGAAAGCACCTTCTTCGCATGAGCTTGTCCAACCACATACTTGTCAAGGTAGGCATAGATCTAATGAGGGGAGAAAAGAGGCACAGCTTAAAACAGGCTCAACCAAAACCAATCCACTCTCGGAGTCTGATCTGAAAGAAATCCCTCACAAACACCTACAGCACATAAAGCCCACAGGCATCTGTCACTATTAAGCCACTTTTCCGTGGCATGATACATCTACGGTACCAGACTAAGTATCTGGTTCAGTTTCCACCAGCACTTCCCACTTCAGGACTGAAAGTTGTTTTGTTTACAACAATCCTATCATGATTAAGTTGGACAATAAGCTAATATTAAGAGAATTTGTGGTAAATAAATGCTTTTTTGGTTGCTGGCCAAGGTATCCTGCACTATATGTTATCATTGCTGTTTATAAAGACATCTGTACCTTGTAACAGGCACAAATAAGTACCATATTTCCTTGTAGGTCCTCGATTACAGATAATGCTTTACTGAGAGGTTTAAACTGGAAGCTCCTAGGTGTCCAGTCAGACAGTTAGAGAAGAATATATCCTGTTCTAAAGAAAAGATAACATCACTGTGCAAGAATGTTAAAGTGAGCCCATCAGGAGTTCATTAGGAGTCTCTTAAGCCCTGAATTCAGGCAGGATTACTTTAACAGGGAGTCAACAGGGGTTCTCCGTGATTTTAGTCCCATCTGAATTTACCTCCTGCAAAACGAGCTGTTAAAATAACCCCAGGTTAAATTAGTCCCATGTGAATCAACACTTGGGTAAATATTTGCTAGTTTTTAGCTGGATTTTTCAGTACTGAGGTGGTCGAGGAGGCATTTAGTTTCATGGGGCATGGATACTTTGGGTTCCTACTCTACACGACTGGAACCATGAGAGAACAGATACGAAAAGTAGTACCAGTTCCAGGTACCAGATACCATTTTCCTAAAAGAAAACAAAGAATCGGAGAGTCTAGCATTGTAGGGTTCAGACTGTGGAAAAGCACCATTAAACAGTACCTTCTTGGGCGGTGGTGGTGGTTTCTGTTGAAAGGCCAGCTTCACAGCTTCAGCGGCTGATTCGGGGTCTTTACTCAGACTTTTCTTCGTGTCCGTTTCCGACAGCACCACGAAAAAGTGATGGCATTTTTCACATTTGACAAACCTAGTTGAGGCTGACAGAAAAATATAATTCAACAGCAGGTTATTAAATTTAACACCGGCTCAAACGTTCCATGATCAAGATTAGTAGACAGTTCAAAGTCCTACAGAATCAAACCCAAGGCCTCCACAATCGTATCTGATTTGGTAGTTGAACGGAGTACAGATACAGCAAGGCTGTCTGTCCAGTTCACAACTTTCCTGAAACCTCAGGAGCAACAAAACAGACCAGAAAAGCAACCAAGACTGGGAGTAATTTCAGAATGAACACCATTACTGGAAGAAGCTGCCAGTGGTTATGCAAGCAGTTTATTTATAGTGTCACTTGACGTCCCACATGGACAAACTGTCCACAAGGCCAAATGGCACAATAGCTGAGGAATGAGTGTCACATGAGAATTCCTAGCGACAACATTCACTAAACTAGATCATATACAGTACATGGACAAAAGTATTGGGACACCAGTTCATTAAATTCAAAAATAGGTTTATCCTGCCTCTGTTGGAGTAACTGTCTTTCTAATAGATTTTAGAACACTGCTGTTAGAATTTGGTTGCATTCAGTGACAAAAGTGTTAGTGAGGTCAGGGTGTGGGATGATCATCCCACAAACATTTGGACATATAGTGGCTGTCCAAAATCATCCAGGCATCCCTTCAGGATTCAGGTACATATGGTAAGGTATACTTGACATACAGCTTGTACTGTATAATCTCAATAGAAAAGCTCTGTCCAATAGAATGAGTACACATAACCACCATGACCAATCGTAAGGGTGGGCTAGAGGGGGAAGAAAACCCAAGTACTGGGCTGAAGACCAAAAGAACTATATTCTCCAGAGTAACGCAACTCCTCTAATATAAAGCCTTCACAGAAAAGAAGAGGAAGGGGATCCAACTCCCTATTCATACCAGTTATGTCACAAGAAACATTAGAAGAACACTGACTCATTTAGCAAAGAGAGACACAAAACGAGTATAAATACAATACTTACAGACAAATGTTTCCACGTGTGTGCAGGGATCTCCACATTTGGGGCAACGAAGCTGACTACCGCCTTTCCCTGAGCTGGTACCGGAGCTGGATCTCTTCCCACTTCCTTCACTGACAGATTTCTGAGAAGGAAAAGTGCAGGTTACTTCTCATTCAATTTTACTGAGAGCTATGGTTGCATGAGTAATCACATTTCTCTACCAGGTTCTCATGATGAGGTTATGCTTTAAACATACTGTTAGGGGCTGCAATGACAGATCAAATCAAATTATGTCAAGTGTGCAGCTCAGACTGACATTGAGGGATTAAAGCATAACTACTCCACTAGAGCATCTCTGGAAATTAGAATATCAAAGCTTTCTTTGCTCATCATTTCTTTTCTTCTTGAATCTGAATAAGCCACATTCATGAGCAAGACAAAGCGGGTCAGCTACAGGTCATTGCTGGTTGTTGTCAGACTGCTGTATCAAAACATATTAATGGAAAGTTGACTGGAAGGGGGAAATGTGGTGGGAAAAGGTGCACAAGCAATCAGAATGACCACAGCCTTGAGAGGATCGTCAAGAAAAAGGGGTGAAGAACTTGGGAGAGCTGGAGGAGTGGACTGAGGCTGGGGTCAGTGCATTAAGAGGCACCACGCACAGATATCTCCAGGAAAGGGGCTCCAACTGCAGCATAATATCAAGCCCCTCCTGAGCAAAAATTAAACTCACTTTATATTCATTACATTTAATGTGATTTATTTCAAGCATTTTTGTTTTAAGTTGATACTGTGAGAGCTACAAGCCAAACTGATCAACAGTATAACCAAAATAAAAAGGCTTGAATGTCACTTTAGGTGTAGAAAATATGACAGTTTATCTTTTAAAGAAAGTGTGATTACAAAAGCATTTTTAACTACTCTCTCTGTGTGTGTGTGTGTGTGTGTGTGTGTGTGTGTGTGTGTGTGTGTGTGTGTGTGTGTGTGTGTGTGTGTGTGTGTGTGAGACACCTGCATCCAGAGCAACTTGTGTTTTGCTGCTCACTCAGAAAATATTCTTATCTAGTGGACGAGATTGGAATCCACAGATTGCTCACGCTCACATTGAGAAACAGATGTCAGACCAACAACATTCAGAATAAATCTTATGGAGTTAAATACTCCTAAAACAGATGATCTTCAGTCTGCGTTTGAACACAGTGAGCAGGAGAAGTTTGTTCCACCACTTTGGTGCCAGAACAGAAAAGAGTCTGGATGCATGTGTTACTTGGGTTTTGAGGGACGGTGGGTCAAGCTGAGCTGTACTTGAAGCTCAAAGGGCTCTTGGTACAGCTCGAGTTTTGAACACTGCCATCATGTATGGAGGTGCTTGTGCATTTTTGGCTTTGTAGGCCATTCAAGATTTTGAATCTGATGTTTAGCTACAGGAAGCCAATGAAGGGAAGCAGCAGAAGAGTTACATGACGGAATTTGGGGACGTTGAAGACAAACTGCATGGCTGCATTCTGGATGAGTTGTAAGGGCCTGATGGTCCACATAAGAAGGACAGCAACGATCACCAATCTTAACAGGGTTCAGTACTGTTAGCAGAAATTCAGTGTTACTCTGGGAAGGTCAGTTGGAAGAATACATTAAACTACGACATTGCTGGAAGCTGTAGCTTGACTAAATTTGAAAAGCTTTACAACAAAATACTTTAAAATGCTGCCATGATAAAGCAGATAGATATTAATCCCAGAAGGAAAGTCACAATGGGATGGCTTGGGAATGCTCACGTCGTTTATCGTGCGAGTGAGGAACACTGGCCAGGGTGCTCATGGCAAGACAATGTGAATTATCAGAGTTCCATCCACAGTGACCCGAGGTGTGTGAGCAGTAAATTGACTCTACATGCATAAGCTCAGTGCAGTGTTTTTAACTACTGTGGGATATGGGAGAAGAAGACCGACCAGAGTGTCCCTGTTAACACCACAACACCAGACAGTTCCTGGGGTACAAATTGTTTGGGGCTGATGGTGGACCCCAAAAAGCAAAGGACACTAGCTGTCAACAAGGCACTGGGCAGGCTGGGGGTGGTTTGAATCTGGTGTGGGGTATATTCTCATGGCATGGATTGGGTTAACTGGTCATTGACTTGTCCCTGCATTCATGGACTTTCATGTCCACAGTGATGGGATATTTAACAGGATAATAAACTGTGCAATCAGGCCCAAGATGGGGGTCCTACAACATACTAGTTCCTGTCCCATTATTTTTGGTATGTCAGTGTACACAAAACCTGATTATAGAATTAAAATAATTATTCATATAATTAAATTAAAAGGTTTTACTGTTCAAATTAGATGACATTAGTATGGGAGGACAAGAACAAAAAAGTCCTTCTTTAAGTCCACCCTGTTAATGCGTGCCCTCCTCTTGTCTACCTGTCCACATCCAGACACAAAATGTAACCATTATTGCTGCTCATACGGTCATGGAACCACTGCAGGTTGCATTTTATGTCCATATTGTTTATCTTGGTGTATTAACGACAGTATACAAGCGAAAGTAAAAGGGTCTCTGAAAGACGTTGATCAAAATGTCATTTCCTACCTTTCCACCATCTCCATCCTTCATCCCATCCTTGGACGCATAGTACACCGAGGTCTCTGAGAAAGATCTCACGGGGACTTTATGGGTCCGGCGTATTTCATGAGATCCTGCTCGACTAAGAGATAGCAGCTGTACTCTTGATCCATGGATTCCTGGACAAAAAGAGACAAAAGCTGTCTTTAATACACTGACCATTCTGAACCACCCGACCTGATATTTAAAAACAACAACAAAAACAACAGATTATTAACCAAAAGTAGATGGGCTGCACAATATATCAGGCAAATGACATTGTTTTATATCCTGTCATTGTTATTTAATGATCAGGACCCCACAGGACCACCACAGAGCAGCTGTTATGTGGGTGGTGGGTCATTCTAAGCACTGCAGTCACACTGACATGGTGGTGGTGTGTTAGTGTGTGTTGCGCTGGTACGAGTGGATCAGACACAGCAGTGCTGCTGGAGTGTTTAAATCCCTCAGTGTCACTGCTGGACTGAGAACAGTCCACCAACCAGAAAGAGTGGACAGTGAGTGGACACAGGGTTTAAACACTCCAGCAGCACTGCTGTGTCTGATCCACTCGTACCATCACAACACACACTAACACACCACCACCATGTCAGTGTGACTGCAGTGCTGAGAATGACCCACCACCCACATAATAGCTGCTCTGTGGTGGTCCTGTGGGGTCCTGATCATTGAAGATCAGGATGAAAGGAGGAGAATAAAGTCTGCAGAGAAACAGATGAACTACAGTCTGGAATTATAGAACCACAAAGTGCTCCTAAGTGATAAATTGAGATGAGTGCAGAAACAAGGAACTAGATCAAATATCTTCCCACCACAGATCAGTCTATAAAACAAGTGTGTTTTAGTCTCGGTGGAACTGCAAAAACCTATATTCCCAAAGATTCAAAAGGTCCAAGTTTCAAATCAATAAATCAATCTTACGCCGTTCCATCCACCATAGCCTGTTGAAAACATTAATATGACTTTTAAAAACTATTTTATTTATTTACTATTTTAACTTTGTTATTTTAATATGAAATTAAATTTGGTAATTTTAGCTTAAATTTATTTGTGTTGTAACTGCAAAAACATTCATATATTAATTCAGCTGCATTGGTTTTCAGGTATTTAACTCCCTCCTACACAAATCCACATTCACAGTGTCACAGTCCTACAATTTAGGAACTGAATTGAGGGAATCATAATAATTCCCTCATTTTAACTAATGCTCTACGTCACAGTTACTGAACAGTTCACCGACGCTTTATGGCACAGTTACAGAACAGGTCACAGATGTTCACCAATGTCCTACAGAACAGTTACTGGACAGTTCACCAATGTCCTACAGAACAGTTCACAGACGTTCTAAAGGAGGGTTCACCAATGTCCTACAGAACAATTCTAAAGAAGGGTTCACCAGTGTCCTATAGAACAGTTACTGAACAGTTCACCAATGTCCTACAGAACGTTTACTGAACAGTTCAAATACGTTCTACAGAATAGTTCACAGATGTTCTACAGAACAGTTCAGAGATGTCCTACAGAACAGATCACAGACGCTCTATGGCACATTTACTTAACAGTTCACCAATGTCCTACAGAACAGTTACTGAACAGTTCACAGATGTTGTACAGAACAGTTCACCTATATCCTACAGAACAGTTACTGAACAGTTCACAAATGTCCTATAGAACATTTACTGGCCAGTTCACAGATGTTGTACAGAACAGTTCACCAATGTCCCACAGAACAGTTACTGAACAGTCACTGAACAGCTCACTGTTGGGGGGCTAAGCTAAGCTAACAGAGCTGTTTCTCACCTTTATGAGCTGAACTGATCATCAGTCTCGCTGCTGAACTGCAGGCACAAGACATGATCCCAAGAGACAACCAGTTGAGCTCTAAACGTCTGATAAACAGAGCTCGGGCTCATCGGTCCAGTCCACCTTAAAGACGGAGCTCGGAGACCCGGACCCTCAGCAGCTCCTCGGTCTGAGGAACCTTCAACCACCTGGAGAACGCAGGAGTCCAGCAGCCTGCTCTGAGCGCAGCTGTGCTAAGCTAATCTGGCTGACTGGGCTGGGAGGTGCTCACAGGGTTGCCAGGTGCAGCAAAACGAATCCCTGTCTGTCTAAACCCCCCAGGAGCTGAAACCCAAAGTCTGAGGATCACAGAGTCTTAAGAAAACCTTCAAAGTGTACATTTCATAAGAACTACCAGCACCCTAAATCTAATACCACCTTAAATCTCACACCACCTTAAACCTCATACCACCTTAAACCTCATACCACTTTAAATTTCATACCACCTTAAACCTCCTACCACCTTAAATCTTATACCACCTTAAATCTCCTGCCAATCTTACTCTGTTTCTATTTTTCTAGTCTAGTTTACAGTGTGATTATTAGTGTTTTTATCAGTCAATTATCCCAGTCAAAAATAACGCGAACCTGGCAACCCAGGCTGACTGCTGAACAAAATCCCTCCAGAGGTTGATTAAAAACAAAAACAGTCAAACTGTTCATTTCAACTACTAATACCTTAAATCTCACACCACCTTAAACCTCATACCACCTTAAATGTCACACCACTTTAGATCTCACACCACCTTAAATCTCACACCACCTTAAACCTCATAGCACCTTAAATCTCACACCACCTTAAATCTCATACCACTTTAAATCGCATACCACCTTAAGTATCACACACCTTAAACCTCATATCACCTTAAATCTCACACCACCTTAAACCTCATACCACCTTAAATCTCACACCACCTTAAACCTCACACCACCTTAAATCTCACACCACCTTAAACCTCATACCACCTTAAATCTCATACAACCTTAAATTTCATACCACCTTAAATCTCACACCACCTTAAATCTCATACCACCTTAAAAGTTCAGCTAAAAAAAATAAAAATAACAATAATATAACAAAATCACCAATAATAATAATAATTGTAAATAGTAATAATAATAATAATAGTAATAGAAATAATAATAATAATTGTAATAATAACAACAACAACAACAACAACAATAATAATAATAATAATAATAATAATAATAATAATTGTAATAACAACAACAACAACAACAATAATAATAATAATAATAATAATAATAATAATAACAATCATAATAATAATAATAATAATAATAATAATAATAGTGCTGCTGCTGGTCGGAGCGGATGGGTCTGAGCATGCGCAGTTTAGTGTGTAAGATGCGGAACTGGGTCATATGACTGAGGCTCGTGTTGTTAAAATGGTGCTGCTCCGAGGCTGAAGTCTCCGCTGAAGGTAAAAACATCCTGAATCAGAAGCACAGGACCGTGGTGTTCACCCCGCCGCGGTGTGAGACTCCTCTCACTCCTTTAATGTCCACATTTCACTCGTTCCTGGAGCACGCGAGCAGTTTCGCTCGGCTGCAGGTTTGAACTCTGCGCTCCACCTTAAATCCGCAACTGCTGCCGCTGCTGCGCGGGCAGCCTCCGCCGTGCCGACGGAGCATTTAAGGTGGAAGGCAGAGGTGCAGTCGGGGTGTAGATTTGAGTACACAGAGGTGCAGACCGTGCTGCTGAACACGGATCAGGACTCTGCTGGACTGGACTGAAGGTCCAGCTGCTCCTGTCTCTGGGTGAATGTGGACTGTCTCTGATGGGTCAGGGGACAGGGCTTCTGTGACAGGGGCTCATTCTCTCACCCCAGGTGTGGGCTGATGGTGAGGTTTATAGTCTGATATTGAGATATTTAATTAATACAGTTAATGTGTGTTAATGTTATTGGGTGTGCACTGAGTGTGTATTTATACGTGTGTCTGTTAATGAAATTATAATGTGTGTGTGTGTGTGTGTGTGTGTGTGTGTGTGTGTGTGTGTGTGTGAATAGGATTTTTTAACATTTCTTTAGCTCATTAGGATGGGACGATGGGAGTGTGGGAGGCCGAATCATTGAAGTGTCAGTAATTGGTGTTGTGTGCTTCTTTCTGCTCCACTGCAGGGTTTGTCGACCTGTAGTCAGGGACCCGAGTGGGCTGCGAAGCACTCTAGGGGTCCATACTACCCTTTGGGTGTAGTCTATAGTGGGCTCGTAATGCCACGTTAAAAAGCTTCTACATGAAAAAATTTTAATTGAAGATAAAGTAAATGAGTGGTCTCTTAAATGTCTGGCATAGAAAGTTGGGTTTGTTGTTGTAAGCAGGTGGGCCGTGAGTCGGGAACAGTTGTAACGCCCGCAGTGTTTTCGTCAGGTGTTCTGACGTCGTTGTTCTTATTTAATCATTGGTCTTATTGACTTTTAACGAGGAATGTGATGTTGCACTAAAGCCGCCCTTTCAGCAACTACTGAGGACCTTTGTTTCTGTGTCCTGGTTGAGTTTGAACCTGTGAATTGATTCTGTTTTAGAAATGGAGGAGATAAGAGTGTCTCCTGACTACAACTGGTTTCGAAGCACAGTGCCCCTGAAAAGGGTAAGTCCCTCCATCTCTGCTTCATTTTAATCTGGGTTTCATGGTCTGATAATTATTCCTTTTCACGTTGAAGCTCCGTCTTGTTTTTCTTTGGTGTCCCATGGCTGTTCTTTCATGGCTTCTTAAGCTCCGTCTCTTCATGATTTGTGCCATGTGACAGCCTTGTGATCCAGCACCTTTAGGAATGTGGCTGCTGTGCTTGCGACACTGCATTTGCTGCTTTTCAGATCATTGTGGACGATGACGACAGTAAAGTCTGGTCACTCTACGACGCCGGGCCGAAGACCATCAGGTGCCCGATCATCTTCCTTCCTCCTGTGAGCGGCACAGCTGAGGTGTTCTTTCAGCAGATCTTGGCTCTCACCGGTTGGGGCTATCGGGTCATTTCGGTAAGCTCTTACTGTTCCGACTGTTGTTCAGAGTTAACTCTTAACATTTCGGTATTTTATGGGGCTCGTATTCACAAAGCGAAACTTCGTTAGTTAATGATCTTGAAAACTCCCTGCTTAGAAGAGTACGCAGCTTGAGAACCAGCATATACCCGCATGTTCATCAGTCTTTCCAGTCCACATCCAGATGAGCAGCACTTTAGTTTAGACTGACTTGCCTGAAATCATCAGTTCTTGTACAATAATTCACTGCAGCAGCTCAACTTTAACATGTTCTGTATCTCCTGCAGCTCCAGTACCCTGTCTACTGGGACCTACTGGAATTTTGTGATGGATTTAGGAAGCTCTTGGACCACTTACAGCTGGATAAGGTTTGACCAGCTTGCCTTTTCGTTAAGGATCTGATGACATACCCTCCATTCGTAATCACGGGTCCATCAACCTTGTGTCTGTATTACTAGGTGCACTTATTCGGCGCCTCGCTGGGAGGATTTCTGGCTCAGAAGTTTGCGGAGGTGACGCACAAATCGCCTCGAGTGCATTCCCTCATCTTGTGCAATTCATTCAGCGACACATCCATTTTTAACCAAACGTGGACAGCGAACAGGTCGGTGTTTGCATGTAATACTTTGAATTCAAGCCGTTTTAATGAAAACGTCCACTCATCCTTAAATGTTCCTTTACAGTTTCTGGCTGATGCCAGCCTTTATGCTGAAGAAGATTGTTCTCGGTAACTTTGCCAAAGGACCTGTAGATCCAAAAATGGCAGATGCCATAGACTTTATGGTTGATAGAGTGAGTATTGAATGTTCACACGTTCTTCTGAAGAAGATCAGTAAAGCTGGGAGTGAGACCGACTTCATTCATGAAGCGTAAACAGATGTTACAATATCGACTCGTGAAATTAATAATGCATAGAAGTACATTTACTGTATTGAACAGAGTAGACGGAGCATATGCTTCACCTGGCTGTTTATAGGTGATATTTGTTGAGAAAGGATCCTTTGTTCTAAATTCAGAAGCAAATCTACCTCACCCCGTACCGACTGTGTGATGAAGTGTGCTCTTTGTGTTTCAGCTGGAGAGTCTAAACCAGAGTGAACTGGCCTCCAGGCTCACCCTGAACTGCCAAAACTCCTACGTCGAACCTCACAAAATAAAGGACGTTGCCGTCACCATTATGGATGTATGTTTAACCCGCACATACAAATGTGTCTTCTGTTGCACTGCTAGTGTTGGTTCATATTCATGAGTTTGTCGTGTTTTGCTTTAGGTTTTCGATCAGAGTGCTCTTTCAAACGAGGCAAAAGAGGAAATGTATAAGCTGTTTCCCAATGCAAGAAGGGCTCACCTCAAAACTGGTGGAAACTTCCCGTACCTTTGTAGAAGTGCTGAAGTCAACCTTTACATCCAAGTGAGTTGAGACCATGTCTTGATCTGGTCTCATCAAGAGCTTGTAATTACTTTTTCTTTCTCTTTTTTTTTTAAACACCTGCTTTACATTCATTCAACCGATGAAACCATCCCAAGCTGACGGACACTGAAACAGCAGATCTCGTTATTTACTGTAGTTAACTGCAGGCATTTTTGGTTTTAGATCAAATTAGATTTTTTTTTCCCATTTGAAAATCAAAATAAGCCATCAGAAGGTTCATGCTGCTTTGACCAATTGAGGCACGGACTCCTCCTGTGGGATTGAATCTGATGGGCTAGCTTTTGCTGCCCACTTACATCTTCTTGGACGCATTCATGACCCTGTCACTGGTACACCGGTTGTGCTTCCTTAGAGCACTTTCAGTAGGTAATAGCCACTCTGTAGCAGGAACACCCCACGAGACCTGCCTCTTATAGATTGTGAGTTCTTGTTGCTGTGGAGCTCTCGACAGGAACAGGAAGCTGGTTCGGTTACAGATCGATAGGTCATCTGCGAGCTCCGGTCAGCAGTCTGAATAAGCTAAAATTATCTTTTAAAATCTGTGTTTAAAGGAGATGAACTACAGTTATGGATTCTATTAGAGCAACGTACAACCATCAGCCATATGGATGAACAAATCCATGTGCTGCCAAAAGAACTCTGACCCATCAAGACATGGACTCCACAGGACCTCTGAAGGTGTCCTGTGGTACCGGTCACGAAGACAAACATTAGCATCAAATTGTTTAATTCCTGTTACAAAGTAGGGCCTCCGTGGATTGGAATGATTGTGCAGCATGTCCCACAGACGCTCCTATAGGACTGAGAAATGACCATAGCATATTCTGCCGAAAGCATCTTTCCCAGATTGTCCATCCTTGAAGCACCTTTGGTAGGTACTGAGCACTGTATACCTGGAGCTTCTTCAACAGTTCAGTCTGAAGAAGACTGTTCACTTGCTACCTAATACGTCCACCCCTAGATAGGAGCCACTGGAACCAGATGGTATTGGTATCATATATACAGTCAGTGGTTGAGCTCCACATCTGCAGCCAGTCACTCTTGATTGTACAGCTCATGAGTTCTTCTTACTGACTTTGATGGTAATCATCCACACGGTCTGGCCAGTGTAGTCTGACCAAGGTGCTGAAATGGAGAGTTAAATGTTTATATGAAGGAGATGGACTGCAGTCGTTGATTCATAGAATATACACGTGCACCTCATGGATTTAGAATATCAGAAAAAGAAATGAATTTTGAAATTTCATCTTTCAAAATGTAATTAAAAAAGTTAACCTGTCATACACTGATCAACCATAACACCACCTCCTCGTTTGCAGCTGATTTTATCAGCTGTGTGGTCAGTGGTGCTGATGAACTGGACAGTGAGTGTAGAAAAAGGAGGTGGTCATAATATTATGGTTGTTTGGTGGATATGATCTGGGTTTTGAATGAAATTATGAAAAATATACATTTTCACGATATTCTAAATCCCTGAGATGCACTAAATATTATCAGTGATATCAATGAGCCTCATACAGCGGTTGTTCTAATTTGCTGGCACTATGATCTGAGGATCACAGGTTCAAATCGCAGGTGCCATCAGCAGCCGGAGTCTGAGAAAACGAAATTTGACCTGCTCTCTTTAGGTGGTAGATGGCACTCTCTCCCCACATCACACCCACTGTGATGCTTGGCTGCCCAGCAATGATACAATGGCAGCAGTTCAATAAGAGATGGTGGACTATCAGACGAGGCATTTCCTGTTTGTTAGGACTTGCTGAATGAAGCCCACTGTCCCCTGATAAACACATTTTCACCAACTGTTCTGTTGTTTGGCTGCAGATACACCTGCGACAGTTCCACGGGACGAGGTATGCTGCCATCAACCCAGCTATGGTTAGCGCCGAGGAACTTGAAGTCCAGCAGAGCAGCCTGAACAACTGCAGGGAGAGTGACGATGAATCGTGAGAGGACCCCTCCGTCCCACTACGCTGGACCTCCCACGGGAACATTAAATGGGCTGATTGTCACCTTCCAGAGGTCCCTCTTTGGTCTTGTGGTTTTCTATGATGGATCCAATCAAAACAATGGACTATAAGAGCTTATTTTTTCTTCACAGAAACAATATTTTGATATTGTATTATGACTGTAAATAATTTACATACTGTCAGCACAGATTTCACAGGATGCTCTTTTGAACTTGCTGCCTTATGTGATATAAATACCTTAACGTCTCGTCAATTTTGCACTTCTTATTGCCTTTTTTCATCCATTTCAGCTTTTTTTTTTCCTTTTGAAAGTTTTTGTAAGTCATGCACTGATTAAAAGTATAACCTACAAGTGTCGGTTTTGGACGTTTTTTGAAAATGTTTCCATTCATTCATCAAAAAATGACAAATGTTGGCTGTCAGAAAGGGCGACGTTACAGGAGACCCACCCCATGGAATCCTTTAACTATATTTAAATCTATAGATCTTCATTTCTTCTTATATTTTACTTTTTAAAATAAAAATGTTTAATTGTATTTTCTATTATCCCTAGAAGATGAAAATATTTTCTCTTGAGTCATTTTCAAGTATTTCTGTTGGTTGGAACTGCTGTATTCAGGTCGTCAAAAATTGCAAAACAGCTAAAATTGAGACACAAGGTGTTTATATGACAGCAATGAACTGCATATTTCTGCTGAAGTGGGATCATTAAGCTCTTACTGGTTTTCCATTCTCCATTCCAGCAGGTCAGTCACATGGAACAAATGACATGCATGCCTCTGATCCTTAATACCCAGTTTTTACCATCAGAAATAATGTGCCATTTATTAACTGCTTAAATTTATATCCATGTTTAAACTGCTCTGGATTTGTTTTTGGGAACCTTCTGGATGGAATAAAACGGTATTTATTATTCATTAATACAGGAAGATGACAAAATCCTGCCCCTCACCACTGGGTTTACACATCGGGCCCACAGCTCCAACCTAAAGTTCATCTGAAGTTGCTGTAGCTGTTCATGATCCAATCAGCAACATTCCTGTTATGACCTGTGTTTGACCAATCGTACACACAAGCCCCTCCCCCAAACATTACTCTATTAATGGTTATTAATAACAATCCATAAATCCGCACCACTTGGTCTGCACACTTTGTAAATGGAAAAGAGTAAATTAATGAATGTGGAACGATTTCATGACAAGTGGTTTATTTGGCCCCGTTTTTGAATATAGATACAGTTGTTCTATCATTAATATTCTTTATTCATTAATAATCTTCATTAAAACATTAAAATCTGTTTTAAAGCTTGAATCTGAATATACACAGTTCAGTCATAATGTTACGACCACCTCCTTGTTTCTACACTCGCTGTCTATTCATCAGCTCCTCTGACCAATCAGGATCTCTTTGTAGTTCTATAATTACAGACTAGTTCATCTGTTTCTCTGCAGACTTTATTCTCCACCTTTCACCCTGATCTTGAAGATGAACTTCAGTAATATTACAGTTGATAACTGCATGTATTAACTATAACCAGACTCTTGCCTTTATATACAAAAACAGAAGAAAAGACTGATTCAAATGTATCTGATGGATCATCCATCTAAACACATCAGCCCAAAGCTTCCTGATTCTGTCTTTAAAGGGACAAATAAACATTTCAACTGAATTTATAAATACGTTTTTTTTTTGCATTCACATTTTAAAATTCACAGTTTAAGGTAAATCATTGTTTTTTCTCCAGAAAAAGAACAAAAATCTGCAGTATGATAAAGCCGTGCATTCTGCAGTCGAGATCACGTGCAAAACAGAAGAATATTTATAAGAAAAGAATTAAAAAAGAAAACTTTAGGCACAACAACTATTTTGATTGCAGGCTCTTTTGTAAGTTCCTCTGAAGGATATCTTCGTAGGGACTGTATGGTACAGTAATCAGTATTCATATCTCTATGGACTGAGGCGATACTCTTTATATTGAGTTTTAATGTTTTGAAATAACGTTTTTATCTTTTTTCTGATCCCTCACTCTGCTTCACTCGCTGCTCTCAACTCCTCCTCAACTCTGCTCCCCTCACGTACAGAGTTCATGTGTATAAAGAAGAAATTAAGGTCAAATTTCAATCCGTTTAAATATAGTTTTAAAAAAGAGAAAAATTCCCTTCATATGATGTATCACATCGTACGTCCGTATCAACATACAAAGACAGTGGGATATAATTTTTTTGTCCATGTTGCCCAGTCCTACCATGACACCCGCAAAAGCACCGAATAGTTTTTAAAAAGCGTATTGCACAAACAGCCCTCGTTGCTAATAGCAGATGAGGTGACATTTTATGTCTGTGAAATTGTACTGAGGTAATGACACTCAATAATCCGATCAGATTATGAAAAACAGATTTGGTCTGAGATGATGGGAAAACTCCGGGTTTACATGAGTCAGACACGAATCCGATTTCTACTATAATCTCACAGTAAAATGTACGAATCTGGTGGCAGGAAGGCGGCATCCCTGCTGGTCCCCGTTGGTTTGTGGTGTGTGTTCATCTAAGACATCAGAGTATACTGATCACATGACCACCTGCCTAATCAGATAACTACAAGATCGGAGTACGAGTCAGCGCATGTAAACAGACTGTTCTTAAACATCTGCATCCAGAAGGAATCAATGCCCGACTTCAATGCCAGACTGTCGTGGAGTCACTCAGTCACGCTTTTGTCTCGGTGAAGACATCCTGTGTGGAGGCACTGTGGTCTCCACCAAGATCAACAATTTGCTGTCACGTCATGCATCTTGAAGGTCTGGTGTCATGTACAACGTCAGATCACCTTTGTTCTTCATTACAGACACTTTGAGCCCAACGTTACCTTAATGAGGTTCTGCAACCAGTGGTTCTACCTTTTCTGAACACACACTCCGGTGATCTATTCCAACAGGACGACACTCGTCCACATACTGCTGCCGTCTCAAGATCTCATCTTGAAGACACAGATACTACGCCGTGGTCGGTCTCATCTCCAGACCTGTCCCTGATTGAAAATGTGTGGATGCTACTGGACGCTCTATCAACACTCCACCCCTACCACACCATCTGCAGAACTGAGTGAGAACATTCAAGCTGCATGAGATGGATCATCACAGGACACCATTAGGAACCTCTACACCTCCATGCAGAGACGTCTGGGTTTATCTTCCTTCCCAAAAGCACTGGGATCCAACACTTCCTTCTGGATGAAACTGTCTTTTTTACAGTGTAGAGTGTAGGTCCCAATAATTACTGCTTATAGAACATCGTAACAGTGTTCTACACGGAACTAATTTACGGACCAAATGTCAAGGTTAGGTCATCTTGTGACATTAATACTGAAGCCCTGAATTTTCAGTATTCTGTTCAGTACTTACACATGATTAATAAAGCCCACATTTAGGAAGCCTTTAATCAGTGTTGTTCCTAACGTCTGTATAGTGTTCTGGCTGTTTGGTATTTTAACCCTTTTAAATTCCCTCGAAAGGTTGTTAAAAATGACAAGGACACCTTCTGAAATCAAGGGTACTAAAGAGTTTCTCTTGCTTTTGTTGGAGTAACTGTCTATACTGTCCAGGAGAGACTTTCTACTAGATTTTGATACATGACCATGAAAATTTGATTGCATTTAGTGCCAAGAGCATTAGTGAAGTCAGGATGTTGGATGATCGCCACACCACCTCATCCTCAACTTCCCAGCTCATCCCAAAAGTACTGGATGGAGCTCCATCATCGCAGAGAAGACAGTTCCACTACTTCGCAGATCAAGGCTGGGGGACTTTATACCCCTCTAGCCCACACCTGGCACGAGGCCTATTCTATAGGTATCTCTGTAGCTGTGTGTGTGCATTTGCACATCTATGTCAGCAAAGGGTGCAACTCAAAGTAAAAGAATGCATTCGTTAGACAGGGTGTTGACAAACATTTGGACAATTGACCAATGAAGTTCCATGATATGATTGTCTTTCACCGTCACCAATGTGATGGATACAAACGAAATGAATGAAATGCTGGTTAAATGTAAAGTCTGCTTTTGTATGGAGCCTCAGTTACGTGGTGCTTGTATCCGTCGCCGCGTGAGTCTGACACATGATCCAGTGCATCTGTAGTGAAGACGTAGCCCTTAGAAGCTGATTTCACCCGCTGTGTTGTGCTGTAGATCACTTTGTCAGTTTCTGTAAATGTCCGTTCCATTTCAACAACCATCCTTCACATTGTAGAGCACTTCTTGGAAGAGGCTGCGTCTGCATTGGCTTGCTGTCGTACACTCTCTGTTGGAAAGAGGCAGAACACTTCTATAAACAGCGGTAAGATGTTTCTACTTTGAAACATTCTCCAATTCTGAGGTTAAAATTCCATCCTCAACCTTCTACCTATTAAAAGGCTTAAGCCCCGCCCCCTCTGAGGTTTCCAGAGAGCATCCCACACCTCGCTCTCTCTGAATGGGTAGGATGGCGTCCCTGTGTCCCTCATCTCTCAGTGCATCAGGTGATAAGAGAACTAGAAGCTGGTGTTCTGAGTTTAGCAGTTCGAATAAGTGGTGGAGCTTCATGTGATTCAGAGGAGGCACCTGCTCACCCTCCCAGCCCTGGTGACATCATGTGATAGGGGAGCTCCAGATTCTGGTCTGGAATCAGAGATGACTCGTGTGGAGAAAACTCAAACTAACCGAATTACGTAGATAATACGTTTTTGAGGGCATCAGATCATGTTCTGCTTTTGGAACAGTTACAGTCAGAGTTAAAAGTAGGTACAGTAAAGATTTCACATCCTCACCTGCCAGATCCATCCTCGAGATTCCCATCAGGCCTTCATATAAACCTTTAACTGGGTTTTCTCCAGCAGTCAACACGCCGTGCAGCCAGATCAGCAGCATACGATGCCCATGTTCTTTATAACTTTTTGAACCTTAAAGACCAGAAACAGTCCCTTCACCACCATCAATCAACATCATGACTGTGCAAATACAGTGTTCTAATGAAATGAGGAACATGAGACCACCGTACAGGCCTTTGATACAAAAGTGTGACTTTCCCTTCCCCCAAACGTAGAGTAACTTCATTTTTCTGCATGACACTACAAACTGCTATCTAGAAGATTTTGAAAAATAGGAATCTCAGGGTCTTCGGCATATTTTAGTGATTTCCCTGCTTCCAATCCATTGGAGGGCACAGACAGATGGACCTGCCTACCCTGGACCCTGCACAGTTTGGTGGTGTGAGACAAAAAACAGGAAGGGAAATACCCCTAAACAGACAGAAAGAGGGGTTCAAACAGCTGTACCCACCGAATCCAACCAATCAGGTCATTATCAAGCCCCTTAAGAGACGGAGGGGGTGTGTCCCCTAAAATCTAGGAAATGCTAACTGGTTTAAGGCAGGGATGTCCAGTCTTTTCCGCAGCAGCCCAGTGAAACACCCACTGCTGAAATACTATACCTGTCCACTCATGTTCTATGGCTCTTATGTGGGCGTCTGTGAATCTCCAGTGCTGAGCCAGTCTCTTCCACTCTCCAGGTTTCAGGTATTTAGTGGCTAGCTTCCATAAAATAGAGCGGATGTGCTGCGTCTCCAGTTGATGGTCCTGCCTAAAGGTCAGATTCCTTCCCGCGAGGGAGTCCGAGTCACTGTTCACATTGTCCTGTAAAACCATTCGATACTTATGAAGTTCAAATGAAGATCAAATGTTCATGTTTCAATGTTAAAGCTGTTTCTCACATAAAAAACGGTGTATATTAATGCTCAAGTATGATTCGCACATTTCAACGTGAACATGGCTATACCTGTTCCCACTTGTAAAACCTATCAGCTTTGATGATCATATCCACCACGTTGACGTGATTGCCTCTGGCTGCAATATCCAGCGATGTCTTTCCCTGCTGCCAACGTGGAAACGTGGTGTTACTTTATTTTATTGACATGTATTTATTTATTTATTGATTCGTTTATTAATTGAACCAGCTGCCAAGTGCTGCATGAAATCAATTTCATCTAACCAGGAATTGGAGCTGTACCTTGTCGAGTAGTCTGAGGTTGACCCCAGCAATCAGTATCATTTCAGCTATGCCGTGCCGTCCGTGTTCCGCCGCTATGTGAAGAGCTGTCTGAAGTCGCTGTGAGAAACATTTACAGTGGCGGTCAGTGTTTTTGGATTTTCAAAAGGTTTAAAGGCTTGTATCACATTTTCTGCTGGAAAAGGCAGACAAACGTAAAGACGAGTACTATACTCACACTATCAAAAATGTCCAGGTCACATTCTGCGTCAATGAGTATCTTCACAGTCTCACTGCTGTTGTTAAACACAGCCAAGTGAAGTGCTGAGGTATGGTTCTGGTAAGGGATGACAAACAGAATGCATTTTTAACCCGTTATGACCTTTACATTACAAATAAAGACTAACCACACTCATGACAACACATGACTGCAACGGTCAGTCAGAATGGCAGTGGGTCATCTTCAATGACGAGTGTCCTGCTTTTGCCTTGAAGACAAAGGCACCGAGGTTTGTTGTCACATCTCACACGTCCCTGAAGGTCACTTTGTGATCACCTTTGTTCTTCATTACAGACACTTTGAGCCCAAAGTTACATTAATGAGGTTCTGCAACCAGTGGTTCTACCTTTTCTGAACACACACTCCGGTGATCTATTCCAACAGGACGATGCTCGTCCACATACTGCTGCCGTCTCAAGATCTCATCTTGAAGACACAGATACTATGCCGTGGTCAGTCTCATCTCCAGATCTGTCCCTGACTGAAAATGTGTGGATGCTACTGGACGCTCTATCAACACTCCACCCCTACCGCACCATCTGCAGAACTGAGTGAGAACATTCAAGCTGCATGGGATGGATCATCACAGGACACCATTCGGAACCTCTACACTCCATTTATACTGCTCTAACTGCTTCACTGATTTCAGCGTTTGTACTTACAGTGTCCACTGAGTCCAGACTGACCCCAGCCTCCACAAGTAACCTGGCCACTGTATCGTAGCCATGCTGGGCTGCAAAGTGAAGCGCAGTCATATTTCTCTGAAAAAGGGGAAAAGAACGTCATAGAGCTCAGAACCTCGTACAATTTTGCGACACCTTTTAATCGTTGAAAAATCAAGCACCTGGACATTCAGTCTTAAACAGTAATGAAAGAACAGGCTGCACTAAAGAGCTCGTTGACACACGTCAGCTGGTGAAATTCATTCCCTCCTAGATATTCCACCATCCAACCATATTATTGACCAGTTTAGGACAGAGGTCACCAGCCCTGCTCCTGGTGTGTACCCTTCCTGCAGACTTTAGATTCAACCCTAATCCACCCCACCTGATCCAACTGACTACTGCCCCCACCCATCCACCCCCCGTCTGCAATTAATGCATGAAGTGACAGACCATGTAAAGTTATAGGGGGTACCAACCCCATATTAATGCCTTTGGGTTTAGAATGGTATGTAGGTGCAGTGCAGGAGCTTCTGATTATTAAGTGTTCTGAACTCCATTACGATCTATAATTCCAGACCGTAGATCATCTGTTTCTCTCCATCCTTTATTTATTCTCCTCCTTTCACCCTGATCTTCAGTGCTCAGGACCCCGCAGGACCACCACAGAGCAGCTATTATGTGGGTGGTGGGTTGTTCTCAGCACTGCAGTCACACTGACATGGTGGTGGTGTGTTAGTGCGTGTTGCATTGGTACATAATAGCTGCTCTGTGGTGGTCGTGTGAGGTCCTGACCATTGAAGATCAGGGTGAAAGAAACAGATGGACTACAGTGTAATTGTGTAATTGTAGATCTACAAAGTGTTGTTGTATGGTCAGTGGAGCTGATACAATGGGCAGTGAGTGTAAAATGCAGACAATGTTATGGCTGATCAGTACATTCCATAGTTCCAACTTTTGTCCACGGGTTTGATATTGGTCCCACATGTGGATGCCCACCAGGGTCAGCGATGGGAACAGTAGGGGTTAAACATGGACCCCATCTAGACTGTACTGTACATTAGAGGGGACCCATGTGAGATTAAGGTGGGATGTAATGATGGAACCCATTTGAGAACACATGTAGAAACCCACTCGGAGCTCATTACCACCTGGAACCCACTGAGCCCAGGTTTCACCCTCATAATGCCCACATGAGCATGTTGGCAGGGAGCCGAGGTGCTCGGTTCCTAAATGAACTCTTCATAATCCTGGGAAACTAGAAGCACTGAAGCTTGTGATTAAAACAAGCTCACAGTACTATGTTTTTACGTACGTTAGTCAGTTCACTGACGTTGCAGTGAGCCTCCAGCAGCAGCCTGGCGCATTCATAATGACCTCCATCCACCGCCAGATGAAGGGCTGTCATACCGTCCTGCCAGAGAAGAGTGGAGCACATTAATCCTCTGAGCACAAACTGCTGAACGTTACATCCCCAAAGATGATTCACTCACAATGTTCCTCTCATCTGTGTTCTCCCCCGTCTCCAGTATCTTCTGCAGAACCTCTGCGTGGCCGTTTTTAGCTGCCAGGTGCAGTGCTGTGTTCTCCTCCTGCACCCAAACCCAAACAACATTAACACCACAAGCAACACCTGGAGAGACTTAAAATGGAACCGAGCAAAGGATGCAAACAGACACTACTGCTCGAACGTTCTGAACCTCATTCACCAACCGTTCTGAAGCTTCTTCTTAAAACACACCCACAACATTTTAATGAGGAGTCTGACCTTCACCTATTTTGCTCATCATCAGAGCAGAGCTGAACAGTTCTGCACTTTCAAAACATGTGGACGTTTTAATTACGATTTTTCTCAACAACTTAAGTAAAGTTCTTAAGAAGAAACAGGCGTATGAGGTCCAGTTTATACTCGGAAACAGTTAACAAGAACAGTACGAATAAGATAAACACATTATGTAGATGTTCTCACAAATATTTCACGTTTTTGGGAACGTTAAAAAAATGCAATCAACAGTTCAATGTATTTATTTATCAAGAATAATGTTCTGTTGATTTACTTCAAATTTTGATGACCACTGTCTAAGCTCCGCCTCCTACTTAAGGCCAATTATCCAACCCAGGTGCTGTTCATTAGATCTCCTTTAAAAGCTTAGTAAGTCTTTGGTAAAGTCTCTGAAGCTGTGTCTGAAACTGCGCCCTATTTACTCACCACTACATGTGAAAATCCAGATCACTATGTAGAGCACTATTATGGGTAGTGAATGAAGGCTCCAAGTGCACATTCGTGCCACTAGTAGTGCAAAGAACCTATGCTTTTGTAAACTGTTACACACGGTCACCAACCCTCCTGATCCAACTGATTACTGCCTTCAGAAGCTCTTGATTGACCCCGATTTAGATCAATAAAGGCTGAAAATTCTACATTTAATTAGTGAACGTTATTATTATGATTATATAATAATAATAATAATAATAATAATAACAACAATTATTATTATTATTATTATTATTATTATTATTATAAAAGCACTGCATGTGTAAAATGTAAACAAATCTCTTAAGTCATTGTGTAACTGGTCATTTTAATAATAAAACATGGGCAGTTTTTTGAGAACATTTCTCAAAAAATATATTTGCTCCAAAAAATAAATAAATAAATAGATAAACAAACAAACAAAAAATAAACAAATCTCCTGATCAAAATCTCCACATACTGCAGCATAACACCTCGAAGTTCACTCCACCTCCACCCATACCTGAACCAGTCCTTACATGAGACTTCAAGTTATTAATAGTGACACATTCATTGGTACGACGGTGCCTCTTTGTTCTTCGTTTAACTTCAAAATAGTTATTTCATGATCATCTGACTGATGTTTGAGGGTTTGTGAAACATGCAGTACATTAAGAGGGATATCTGGGGCTGAGAGACCCATCTCCACATGTTCCAAACAAACTAAACAAAATGAATTATGGGTATTTCATGTTCAATAGTGTACACTACATTACAATGCATTGTGGGATTATTACAGTGCATTACGTCCACTAGATGGCAGAACCTCTTAGTGCACTATATAGTGAATAGGGCACAGTTTTGTCTGGATTATGGCTTTGCCTGTGTTGTATCTGACTGCCTGTTTCCTGATGATGAGTTTTGTGAATTTTGTGAAATTTAACACCTACAGGCCGAAGCAGTGTTTCCCATCTCTGGTGCTAGAGGCACCCCTGTCCTGCACGTTTTAGCTTTAACACTCCCCCTGCAAAAGGTGCTGTTGATGAGTTGATTTGTTGAATCAGGTGCGGTGGGAGCAGGGAAAGCTCTAAAATATGCAGGGTAGAGGTGCCTCCAGGACCACAGTTGAGAAACACTGGGCTACAGTTTGTGTTGTTCTTGTCTTTACCTTCAACACTGACTGATAAAACACTAAGCAGAACCTCAGGCACTTCCAGAACCTGGTTCATTAAATCGTGACTACAATTGACCGCCATCTGAGGAGATCTGCTTTGTGCTTCATTTTCCAATCAGCAGGAGGCTAATTAGTTACAGTGGGGGTCTCGGGTGGGAGGCAGCTGAATGTAGCCATGCCTCCTGCTCGTTCTCACCTTGTCCTTCAGGTCGCGAGCGCAGCCCATGCCAACGAGGAACTCGGTCACCTCCAACTGCCCATGTTCTGCTGCCAGGTGAAACGCTGTCTTACCTGACTGACACACAGGACCAGATCTGTACATCAACCTTACATCACTTCCAGTCGAGTAACAGCAGGGCGTGTTTCACATCTGTCAAACATGTATTATTATGTTTTCCAAGCAAACATTACTTGGAGACTACTTGAGGGTTTTATGACTAGTATCTCCCAGACAACGTCTCAAACACAGATAAAGGTCCAGTAGAGCTTGTTTCAATGCGTCTATCTCGGGTTTCTCTGGGTGGTGATGGACACTTCAGTCAACAGCTGAGTCTTTCCCACTTCCTCATGCATAAGGAATGTGTTAGTGGGTTTCATAGTATGGAGTTTGTCCAGTTATCACGATCCTCTGTTTGCCTTTGAGGAGCAGAAGAACCTCTGTTTACACAGCACAGGTCAAATGTACTCGAAAAAGTAGATGTTATTATACAGACCACCCACACATTCAGTCATGTGACAAGTTAAAAAAGCTTTGGCGCAGCAGGACCTGGAGATCTGTCCATCACAGAAACCACTAGGAAATCTTTATCGTATCAGAGAAACATCAGGAAACATCGAATTCAGTCGAAAGAGGAAACACCACCTTTCATTACATTTGTGGCTGCTTTGGTGCAGTAGGGCCTGGAGATCTCCATCATTGAAACCACTCTGATGAAAATGTAAAACGAAGACTGGACTAAAATGGTTACATGAAACATCTAACTGACATGATTTCAGCCAAAGGAGGAAAAAACAGTTATTTGGCAAAGGGTGTCCAAACTTTTTCCTTACCAGAACATTGTATTTCTATTTTAAGACATTTCTTCAGTTGTGTGTTTAATTATATCACCTCCATCTCTCAGGAGTTAAAATGGAGGTCAAATGACCACATGACCATGTGTATCAAAATTAAACAATTGTTCAAATGTGTTCATAAGACAGGGTTTGTAGAATCTTTCAAACCCTAAACACAGAGTATATAAGGAACATGGAAGAACGTCTTTTTCTCAGTTTATAAACTGAATTCCTAAATTTTACTGTTTATTCAATATTGAATCAACGTCATGGTCAGGGCTGAATCAACACTGAATCAACTTTTGATTTTGAAAAGTGAATCGATGTAGAAATCGTAATGTTGTTTTAACATTATTTCAATGTTGTTAAACTACTTTAGTAGACTGCAGTATTGTTTAAAGACGGGTGGAAGTGGGAAGTTAACTGGGTCATAAATGGCCACAGCACCTGTAGATGAAGGGAGGTACCTGATAAGAGTTTGGGAATAAGTAGAATTCCAGTTGTTAGGGGCAGGATTTTGCTATCTTCCTGTATTAACTCCTAATTTTCAATTTCAACACTGAAATGTGTTGTTTATACTTTCACAATCATTTAACATTAAACATTAGATTACAATGTCTTTTCATCACTGAAGCAACGTGTGATCTGAATTGTCAGTGAAAGAATTGGCACTTGAGTGTGTTGATTATGCAAGATCATCACCTTGTCAACTCGATTTATTCGCACATCCTCCAGGTCTTCCATGATGAACTCCAGAATGCTGATATGACCCCTCTGGGCAGCGCAGTGCAGAATATTCAACCCTTTCTGAGAAAGTAGAGAAATTTTACTCACACAAAGATATTTGTCAATATTTAATACTACAGGGGTTGGACAATGAAACTGAAACACCTGGTTTTACACCACAATAATTGATTAGTATGGTGTACTAGGGCCTCCTTTTGCGGCCAATACAGCGTCAATTCGTCTTGGGAATGACATTTTTTTGGATACAATCCGTGTTACAATCCCAACATCCCTTTCAGACAGCTTCCTCTTGCATCCACAGTTAATCCTGTTGGATGTGGTTGGTCCTTCTTGGTGGTGCTGACGTTACCCTGGATACCGTGGCTCTTGATACATCACAAAGACTTGCTGTCTTGGTCACAGATGCGCCAGCAAGACGTGCACCAACAATGTGTCCTCTTTTGAACTCTGGTATGTCCCCCATAATGTTGTGTTCATTGCAATATTTTGAGCAGAACTGTGCTCTTACCTGCTAATTGGACCTTCACACTCTGCTCTTACTGGTGCATTTAATGAAGATTGACCACCAGGCTGCTCCAATTTAGCCATGAAACCTCCCACACTACAATGACAGCTGTTTCAGTTTCATTGTCCAACCCCTGCATATGTTATCTATTTTTTGCTAAACACATGGTATATTTATATCCTACCCATGTTTAACTTTATTTTCTAGGTTTTACATTTTCCTTTTGCCTTCAGTAAGTAAATAATTATACTTTTTTAACCCACTGTACTGGACACATGGGAATTAATCCTCCACTTTTAACCCATCCACACACAGTGACACACACATACACACTAGCGAATTCACACTCCAGGGGGCAGTGAACACACATGCCCGGAGCAGTGGGCAGCCCTATCCTCAGCACCCCGGGGAGCAGCTGGGGAGTTCAGTGTCTTGCTCAAGGGCACTTCAGTCATGACCTGTCAGTACAGGGATTCAAATCTCTAATTTAGAGCTGAAAATGAAGGTTTACGTCTGTGCTGAGTGGTGATCAGAGCTCGAGGGAAATATTGTTTAAAATAATTATTAAAAGAGAGAATTACAGGACAGTATTTAGCTTTTAATGAGCTCATGTTGTTTCTAAAAACTTAAAATAAAACCTCTTAAAATAGTTTCTACAAAAAGTTATTATTGAATATAAAAACAGAAATTATTCATATAAAATTCAACAATATTAATAATAACAATAATAATATTAATATCAAAATATAAAAACTGTATCAGCTCTGTATCTTTATCATAAGCTTTGGTTAAGCTGTTCTATCTTTCATGCGGTTCTTTCCGTTTCACAGAGGCAGCCGTGCAGACAGGAGTTGTGTATTCTGCATATTTTAACAGCCGAGAGCAAATAAAGATCGCGCGGTGCTTCCGCACCCCCGCAGGTCAGACCAGAGCGAGGGCCTTACTTTGTTTTCACAGTTGAGTTTTGCACCAGACGAGACGAGGATCTGCAAGATTTTAATGTGTCCGAACCAGGCGGCTAACAGCAGAGCGTTCATCCCAAACTGGAAGAGAAATTAAATCCAAATAAAGCCAAAAGTAATCAGACATCTTCTCATAAAAAGGAGTTTTGAACTTAATAAATAACAACTGAAAGCTAAAATTCAAAATCCACATAAACTGCAGTTTTCAGACAGCTGATTAGAAACCCGTCAGTTTGTTATCAGAGGTTTCTGGATTCGTTTTAATTTGGAAAACTGGATGTGACCCCATAGAGTCACGTAGTGTCCTTCTGTAGCCTTTATGTCCAGCAGCTCTTTGTCAAACACACACATAATAGGGAGGAACTGATGTGATGAATGGATTCATTCTCTGTCAGGTAATTCAACAGGTGATTAAACAGAGAGGCATGAAATATTCATCAGCATTAGCACTCTACAGAGCTGTGCATTACCAGCTGAAGACCAGTGAGGCAGACTGACTAATATTCCATCATCTCCAAACACACAGTGCTTTATCCACTCAGGATGGGCTGCGGCAGAACTGGAAATCATGCCGTTCATATGGGATATGCATATGGAAACAGGGATGCGTGATATGGACAAAATACCGTATTGTGATTATACTGCAATTGCATATTGGTATTACGATACACGATATACTAAAGACATTGAAGATAATTATCAGGGATGTAATTTTCTTGGAGGGAAAATTTTTTGTACTATTTAAAATTTGTAAAATCAGGCGCAGCACGTCAGCCATCATTACAGAGGATTTTGGAGCAGGCTGTTTTGTGCAAACCTCAGATGTTAGTTTGGTTTGCTCTTGATTATTGAAGTGGGTGGTACCAACATGGCGGGACACGAAAAAGCTCTAGAGATTTATTTGATTAGAAATCCGCCGTTCCAAGTACAAAACATTTAAAACATCTGCCAACATGGCCAGATCAGGCCGCCCTAACAAGTTCAGCCAAAGGGCAGACCGCAGGATGTGTCCAACTGTCTCCAACAATCCTAAAATGTCATCAAGGGACCTACAGGCAGCTCTCGCCACAGTTGATGTCAAAGTGCAGCATCTACCATCAGAAAGAGACCAAACAAGTTTGATTTTCCTGGGAAGTGAGCAAAGAGGAAACCTTTACCCTCAAAGATCAAAGTTTGCAAGAGAACATCTAGACAAAGACTGGGAACAATGCACTTTAGACAGATGAATCAAATGTGCCATTATTTGTTCACAGTAACAAAAGGACATGTTCGGCACAAACCAAACACAGCATTTGAGCAAAAGAACCTCATACCAACTGTGAAACATGGGGGTGGAAGTGTCATGGTGTGGGCGGCTTTGCTGCAGCAGGGCCTGGAGGTCATAGAAACCACTATGAGGAAAATGTAACACTGCATAGCTGAAATAATTCTGCATGGAGGAGTGGGAAAATGTTTTTCCAAACTAATTATTATTATTTATTTATTTATTTTATTTTATTAATTTATTTTTTTCAGCCAAAGGAGGAAATACAAGCACACAGGGTGTCCTAACTTTTTCCTTACAAGGAGGGTCCTTGCTGTTGCATATAAATCAACTTTTGGGCCACCCATAGAAAATGGATGGAGTATTGGATGGTTGGTGTCCCAACAAGACTGTGACGTCAGCAAGGAGATGTTATGGCCTGGAGTTATGGGGAGAGGGCTGACGGGCCCCTTTAGGGTCCCTGAATGCTGCAAAGAATACCTCTATGTCATTGGCTGCTCTGGGCATAAAAGGACAAAGACTCACGGTGTGGCCTCCCTTCTCCCCTGACCTCAACTCTAGTAAGAACCTTTCCTCAAGAAAAGGTCTGTGAGGACGGAGGCAGTTCAGATCAAAACAGCAGCTCTGGGAGGCTGTTCTGACATCCTACAAAGAAATCGAGCAGAAACTGTCCAAAGACTCACAAGTTCAATAGATTCAAGAATTGTGAAGGTGATTTCACAGAAGGGGTCCAATGTTAACGTGAGTTTGGATAGTACAAACAATGTAGATGTGGTGAGCCCTGGGTCCAACCACCACCTAACCTGGTTCTTAATGCCTTACCTGGTTCATTTACATACTCAATCTAAATCAGTATAGTCATGCTCCAGGTTGAGGCACATACATACACTGTCCATATCATCCACCAAAGTGTCGTGGTCCAACAGCAGCCGCAGAGCGTCCACACTACCTGCCCCCGCGGCCCAATGCAGCGCCTTACGATCCATCTGCGACAGAGAGGCAGAGAAAACAAGGAAACCACACTGCTGAGCCAGGTGATACTTAAACATTGACACAGGAATGAACTGCTCTTAGCTTTACAAAAACATGCCAACCCAGACTGCCAAAAGAAAATGTCCCAGCTGTTTGCTGTGGTGACGGGCACAGACTGTTGTCATCCAGGGTAGAACGCGATAACGGGTCAAAGCAGAGGGTTTCCTCTGCTCAAAACAAAGCTTTTCTAACACAGGATCTGCCACTTCCTTCAATTTCCACACCCTGCTGAAAGCTCAGCTCAGCTCTCCACATCAACACGCTTATAAGTGCTGTGTCTTCACTTCTCCAGACAGTAATGTGGGACAGTAAACTACTGGTGACCATGTTTGTTTAAATTCAGTCTTTATTCCTCCCAGCTGGCACATGACCGGCCTTCAACGCTGAAATGTGCTTGTGGTTTCCATGTAGAGTTGCAGAAAATTCGGTTCTGCTGCGTCTATTATGCAGTGATGGGAGGTTACCTTCTGAATATTCATGCACCGACTGGTCACCAGGGTGACGCACTAAGCAGAAAAGTCTCTGACTGGCTTTGTTCTACCATTGCCTCACCCCATTAAGCCCGCCTCTGCAGACTCTTACAATCATATATATACAGGGGTTGGACAATGAAACTGAAACACCTGGTTTTACACCACAATAATTGATTAGTATGGTGTTCTAGGGCCTCCTTTTGCGGACAATACAGCGTCAATTCCTCTTGGGAATGACACCCAAACATCCCTTTCAGACAGCTTCCTCTTGCGTCCACAGTTAATCCTGTTGGATGTGGTTGGTCCTTCTTGGTGGTGCTGACGTTACCCTGCATACCGTGGCTCTTGATACATCACAAAGACTTGCTGTCTTGGTCACAGATGCTCCAGCGAGACGTGCACCAACAGTTTGTCCTCTTTTGAACTCTGGTTTGTCCCCCATAATGTTGTGTGCATTGCAATATTTTGAGCAGAACTGTGCTCTTACCTGCTAATGGAACCTTCACACTCTGCTCTTACTGGTGTAATTAATGAAGATTGACCACCAGGCTGCTCCAATTTAGCCATGAAACTCCCACAATACAATGACAGCTGTTTCAGTTTCATTGTCCAACCCCAGTATATAAATGACTGAAAAAAGACTGTTGAGAATTGAAATCAATACCACAACAATACCCCACCTTTCAGCTTCCTTAAGAAGTTCGGACCCCCAACGTTACTGGCTTCCAGACCAAAAAATATTACAAAAAATATGCCAAGGAGAAATTGTAGGCATTATGGACACTTTTACACGAGTGCTGTACTGTTGAAGCCAAACACGTATATTATACAAATATTTAGGTGGAGCAGCTTCTGTCAAGACTGAGTATAAACACTGGACCTCAACACACCGGAGAGCCAGCGGTCAGCGAGGAAACATTCACCAAAATTAACTGTCCAAAGTTCCTTTAATGTATAAATATAAATGTCGTCATCGTGACACACATTATACTTCTCTGATCACATCGTGGATATTGTGCGTGCTTGAAGAACGCCCACTGCAGGTTAATTAGTGCTGTTTAATTGGACACAGTGGACAATGTGAATAAAATCATTGTATCAAATATGAGAAAGCAGTTCATAAGAATCTGTCTTCACTAAAGCATTGATCTGTGTGTCAAAAAATACAGTGTATCCTGAAAATGTCTCAAATGCCTCCCCAAACCTCAAAGAGCATCACCTCTGCAAGCACGAGGCCCTGTCCACACAGGAACCGTCCAGTGTGAACTTACCACGGGCGAAATGTAGGTATTTGAAAACGCTGACACCATAAGGTGATGGCTGTGTGTGGATGCTGCTTCAGTTTACTTGTTTAATACACTGTGACAGAGCGTCCTGCCCTCACACCTGGAGAAAAAGCTACAAAACTGCCTCACTCTCCCCGACTGATCACCAGTGTGTGGGTGATTCGCCACGTCAACGTAAAAAAACCCTACAGCAGATCTTATTTCTGGGGTAAATTCAGTCTGAATGAGTGTAATGATCGAACAGCACTGGCTGTTCTGCTGCTCCTTGAGAGCAAAGTTCTAAAGACACTTTGCCGAATATCTGACCTTAACTCCCCTCACTGCTGACCACTGACTTACTTTATTTTTGGCCTTAGGGTCCACGCCTTTCCCAATGAGCTCCAGCATCTTCTCGGTGTCGTTCCTCTTCGCAGCATCATGAAGCTCCTTCTCTGAGCGAAGCACTGCAAAAGACACCGTGTGAGTGGATCTGAATTCAGTCCGTGCTGGTTCCCCCACTGCTCGCGAACATGTCAGACGGGCTTCTCTTCATCATCTGAACATTCAGAACTACAGATGTAGGTCAGCCAGTGCGGTACTCATCTGAGCCTGGCTCTGCCGCACGGTCTGCAGGGGATGTTCACCAGCGCTTTTCACTACAGATCAGTACAGCAATTATGGGCCAATGACAATAACTGTGACTAAGTCCTGCTAGAACATCATTACAGAGAACATTGATGTTTGTAGGGTTATGAACCATGTAAGGCGGGAGTGGATGGATGGATGAATAGATGGAAGGATGGATAAATGGATGCATAAAAGGATGGAGGGATGGATCCTACAGGAGAAATTCACACACTGACCAGTCTGTGAGTCTGTCCTGCAGTGGTCAGTATCCAGGTGCTGAGTCTGTCCTGCAGTGGTCAGTAGTCAGGTGCTGAGTCTGTCCTGCAGTGGTCAGTATTCAGTTGCTGAGTCTTTCTTGCAGTGGTCAGTAGTCAGTTGCTGAGTCTGTCCTGCTGTGGTCAGTAGTCAGGTGCTGAGTCTGTCCTGCAATTGTCAGTAGTGGTCATTATGTCCTGTTCTGTCTACATTTACTCCTTCACTCAGTCTCTCTACTCACAGATATCATCTTCCGACACCAGGCTGTCCTCCATCCTCCTGCTGGAGATCTCTCTATACAGGAACCTCTAACATGCGGACTGAAGAGAGACCATGAGAGATCATTGAACCCCTCTGAGATCTTCTAAGCTCCTCTCAGACCCTCTGAGATCCTCAAAACCCCTCTGAGATCTTCTTAGATCCTCTGAGATGCTCTGAGCTCCTCTTAGATCCTCTGAGATGCTCTAAAAGAAGTGCAGCCCTCAAGCCTGGCGCTCCACCGCCGAACATCCGGGTCTCACTGGAGCCGCCCCGCCCCTCTCCCCTCCGCTGAGTAAACACACGCGCGCGCCAGGCGAGCGTCATTTTACCAAGCATGACGTCACAGCTCTACAGATGTAGATCAAGATATAGATATAAATATAGATGTAGTCACAATCATATTTATAGATATAGTTATAATTATAGATGTAGACATAGTTACAGTTATAGTTATAATAATAGTCATAGTTATAGATATGGTTATAGTTACTAAAATTACTTGTACATGTAAAATTCTAGAACAATTAAGTATTTAGAATTCTAAAACACTTAACTAACATATAATTCTAGAACACTTAACTAACACTTATAATTCTAGAACACTTAACAACACATAATTCTAGAACACTTAACTAATACATATAATTCTAGAACACTTAACTAACACATATAATTCTAGAACACTTAACTAACACATATAATTCTAGAACACTTAGCTAACACATATAATTCTAGAACACTTAACTAATACATATAATTCCAGAACACAACTACAATATAGAATTCTAGAACATTTACCTTAGCTACAGTATATAGAGGGGTGGAACACAGACTTTTGCCCTCAGGAGTAGCTCAGAGGTCTGTGGAACCCTCTTGAAAATGGAATGGTCTTCTATGGAATCACTCAGTGGCTGGTAGGCAGTTGCGGTTGTGTCCCATCCAGCTGATAATGTGTGTCAGGTGGTTGCTTTAGTTTTGGTAAGTGGTTGCTGTGGTTCCACATGTGGATGGTTAAGTGTTACTAATATGTTTGTATCATCTGTACACAAGAAGATGTGCAAGCTTTTACACTCCTAAATCTCAACCTCAGATTACAGACTGTCACTGGTGAACCAGCTTAACCATCTTGACCATCTTGAGCAGGCCATGGTTTTTGTTTTTTACTGGGTTGTATTAACAACAATAGTTCTGCCATAGCTTAGTTTATACTGTATGACATTAGATACAGCAGGCTGTGAGGGAAGTGTGAATCAGACGTCTGCTCAGATATCTGCAGGGTTTTGAAGCTGGAAAGTTCTCAGGATCTGTTGGGATACTGGTTTGTACAACACTCTGAGAAAGCCAATCACACAAGGTCTATTCCACCTGCAACCAGCAGGGGGAGACAGTGCACTGTAAGAGATTTGCCCCAGAGACTTCAGGATCACAGTACTGCTCCATCACCTAGAGTAATGCTGAAGTTCCTGAAGGGTAGAGACTGTTCATGCAGAAAAGGAGACAATGCCCCTATAATTACACTTCAGCAGAAATGTGGGATGAGAAGGTGCCTTCTCCAGGCCTCAGGAGGCCACCATAGCCACTGAGGAGAACAGAATTTACTCCAGAAGGTTGAAATCATCACTATTGATGAGCCCAGTTATGTGGACGTTATTTAAGTGCAGTGTGAAAGCAGATGATCCGTTCTGCACTGTTTCAGTTCTGTTTCAGGTTGAGGTCATGTGGTGGAAACAACTCTTCAAACACTACTCTAGCCTACCCTCCCACACACACACACACACACACACACACACACACACACACACACACACACACACGCACACACACACAAGACAAGAGTCATTTCACCCTAAGTAAGTAGGGACAGGAGATACCACTGATATTGCATTTGATCTAATACCAAAGTAAATATATAAATACCAGTACTGATACAAATACCGATACAGATACCAATATCAATACCAACACTAATGCCAATACCAATACCAATATCAATACACATACTGATACAAATACCAATACCAATACTGATAATCAATATCAATACAGATACAAATACCAATACTGATACAAATACTAATGCTGATACTGTTACCAATACTAATACAGATACTAATACCAATACCAATACCAATACCAATACTGATACAAATACTAATACTAATATGAATACCAATACTGACACCAATACCGATACCAGTACAGATAATACTGGTATAAATACCAATACTAATACAGATACTAATACCAATACCAATACTGATACAAATACCAATACCAATACCAACACCCCTACCAATACCAACATCAATACAGATACCGATACAAATACCAATACTGATACAAATACCAATACTGATACAGATACAAATACTAATACTAATATGAATACCAATACTGACACCAATACCGATACCAGTACAGATAATACTGGTATAAATACCAATACTAATACAGATATTAATACCAATACCAATACCAATACTGATACAAATACCAATACCAACACCCCTACCAATACCAACATCAATACAGATACTGATACAAATACTAATGCTGATACTGTTACCAATACTAATACAGATACTAATACCAATACCAATACTGATACAAATACCAATACCAATACCAACACCCCTACCAATACCAACATCAATACAGATACCGATACAGATACCAATACTGATAGTCAATACCAATACAGATACAAATACCAATACTGATACAAATACTAATGCTGATACTGTTACCAATACTAATATAGATACTAATACCAATACCAATACTGAAACAAATACCAATACCAATACAGATACAAATAATAATACTGATATGAATACCAATACTGATACAAATACCAATACTGATACAAATACCAATACTGATACAAATACTAATACTAATACTGATATGAATACCAATACTGATACAAATACCAATACTGATACAAATACTAATGCTGATACTGTTACCAATACTAATATAGATACTAATACCAATACCAATACTGATACAGATACAAATACTAATACTAATATGAATACCAATACTGACACCAATACCAATACCAGTATAGATAATACTGGTATAAATACCAATACTAATACAGATACCAATATCGATATGAAAACCAATGCTGTTAAGAATACTGATACAAATACTGGTACAAATACCAAAACCAATACCACTACCAATACCAGTACAGATATTGATACCAATACTAATACCAAAACAAATGCTGATACAGATACCAATGCCAATACCAATACCAATACAAATACCAGTACCTATATAAATGCCAATACCAATAACAATATGAATACAATAGTAATAACAATTCAGATACCAAAACCAATACCGATACCAGTACCAATACCTACACCAATACCAAAACTGATACTAATACCAGTACCAATACCGATATGAATACTAATATGAATACTAATACCAAGACCATTACCAATACATTACTTTGTGATTTTCTGCAATGATAGATGGTAAATGTGAACAAAATTCTATAAGAAGTTTGACAAAAAGCAGAAAAACTACAAGATGTTCACTTTTACCACACGTACCTAAACTTTTAAAAAGAGTCTATAAACCCCAGAGCCAGTTTTAGTGGTTTTATAGTTCATGTTTGTGTTGTCTTAGTGGTCATAAATAACGCACCACCACATTTAATTGCAGAGAAAACACCTTCATGAACTTTTTCAACATGAAATTTGATTCGGTTAGAGGTTGATTGATTTGGATAGAGGGGTATAAAGCCCCCCCAGCATTGAGCTGTGGAGCAGTGGAACTGTGTTCTCTGGAATGATGGTGGTCCAGCTAATCTTTTGGGTGGGATGAGTTGGGGAGTTGAGGATAAGGTGTTGACTGCAATTAAATCAGGATAAACTTTTAATACCCTTGATTTCAGCAAAAAAACAATAATTCAGCAGGTGTCCCATTACTTTTGTCCATATAGTTAATCTCAGACCACTCATCTGTTCTGCAAGAACTCAGGTTTTGTAGTTTGCGTTTCTACCCACAAGTCGGGTTTGCTAGAACAGGGTATGACTGAACATTGTGTCCAGTCTGCAGGACTGAGAAGCACAGCGAAAGGTCATCATTTCAGGCCTCAGTTGAGCACATAGAACATGTTCTACATCGATTACCCACAAGAGGAGGTTCAAGCCTTGGTTTCACATCCTTCTCAGTGACCAGAAAAGCTCATTTCTAGTAAATGCAGTCCTGCGACACTCACTCTGCTATGAAATGAAACTGAGGACTTTCCCAAAATCAACCAAAAAGGCTCCTTTGGGTAAAGCAATGCTTTCAGACGGACCAACTAGAACAACCATGACCAGGGTGTTCTGTTGATGTCTTTATGAGTATCATCGCTGTCACACAAAAACCCCTCCATTTGTGCGAATCGGTCAGTTGTTCTTTACATCGTATAAAAATATCAAGTCACTTAATGACAAACGGACCAATAGAAAAGCTCCAAAATAGATTTCTTTTTCTCTTGCAAAATTTCCATTTTGTAGATGTAACTGTTTCGTGTGACAGCAGCGACAAGCATGAAATAAATCAAAAATGATCAACCAACAGTTTGGAAGACTTTATTTTATTAATCCATGCTTAGCAAGCGGCGTTACTTCTTTCCTGCATATTCAGTAGGCCTTTAGAAAACGGATTAGTCCAGTTAGTAAACACAGTCATGGACAAATGATATATTACAGTATTAAATCACAGACCTCCACACAGATTTAACTGCGGCATTCAGGAGTACAGGAGGACAGTGGGCTCTCTCTAAATTTGAAATCAACAAAACGGCGAACAAACAGGAATGTCAGAACATTAATAACTTAAATATTAAGCAATTCATTGGTCGACATGTTATTTACAAATTTATATTCAAACACAACAACGAAGCAAAATCTTTTACACAGTTAATAAGTGGTCCTGGAGGCACCATGTCCTGCACATTTTAGTGGATTTCCTGCTTTGACACACCCCCTGCAGCTCTGAAAGGGCTTGTTAATGAGCTGGATTAGTTGAATCAGGTGTGTTGGGAGCAAGGCAAGCTCTGAAAAGCGCAGGGTGACTTCAGAACCACGGCTGAGAAACACTGAGTTAGAAAGACGTAGAAAAATAGTACAAAAATAAACGTTTTAGAAAGGTGGACTATATTAAACTCTATGCTTGGGGCCATGCGTACTGTGAGACACAGCTATTCACATTACATTTTATTTAGAGTAAGACAAAAGACTTTGAGCAGGCATTTTTTGGAAAACAATTTAACAGAAATATGCTGCTCATCAGCTGATCAAAAGTCCAAGACCACAAATTTCAAAAGTCAAAATCTGCACAAAAATTTGGATTCCACGTTATTTTCTGTCAAGAAACCCCAAAAAAACCCCAAAACAATTCACCAGCTTAGGATCTGACTGACTGTCTGCTCATTAACCATCAGACGACATCTGCAAGAGAAGGGATTCAGAAGCAAAAAACGTCTTCAAAAGATTGTCTCCTTCAACGCCACAAAACTGCCCTTTGGACTTTGCAAAGGAGCACCAAACATGGGACACTGAAAGGTGGACAAATGAAAAAAACAAAAACAAAAAAAAAACCTTAATGGTTCTGATGGCTTCCAAAGTTACTGGCATGACAAGGAGAGCCCATCTGATGCCCCTCATCTGTGTGGTAATGATTGGGTTTTTCAACAGGACAGTGCTGCAGTTCACAATGCCAAAGGTCAACGTCTCCCTTTTGGACCCTCCTGCATGGTCTCTGATCTTAATCCGATTTGGAGATGGATGGCAAGGGAAGTTTACAAAAATGGACATCAGTTCCAGACAGTGGAGGCCCTTTGTGAAGCTATCTTTAACACTTGGAGCAACGTTCCCACCAGACTCCTGGAAACACTTGCATCAAGCCTCCAACCAACTGCTTGAAGTGATCGATAATGATGGAGCTACTCATTACTGAGTTCTTTTTTGACCGATTTCTGTTTTGAGGGGTTTTGGGGTTTTTTTGAGCTGTGGTCTTAAACTTTTGATCAGCTGATGAACAGCCTACTTCAGTTAAACTGTTTTCACTCATTGTCCTCCTCAAAATATTTTGTCTCTTGCTCCCATTTCTTCTTTTAAGATTGTGACGCTCTACTTAGAACCTTCTTAAGATCCAGTAGTGCAAAATGCAAATTCTTACAATTTTTTAACTGCTCTTAAGATTTTCATCAGAAGTGTTTACCTGTCTTGGTTTTGCTGGTCATGCTGGCCAACCTGGCCAACCAACACACAGCAGTGTCTCCAAACTTATGAGTGATACTATACTGTGCAAACGTTGTAGGCATCTGTGAGTAATTTCACTGTACAGCAGCAAGGACAGACCATACAGATGAGGTCACACACCTTCCCAACAGGTTGATACTGCTGCCCCCTAGCAATGTTGTGTGTACTGCACCTCGCACACGCATCATATTAATTGCTTTCGCTGATACCAAGTTTGGTTCTAGCCTAACCCGAGTGAAAGTAATATTAGAAAAGACATAAATTACATTCCTATGAACAGACTGACTTTCAACATGAACAAATGTTGAAAATGTTAACAACGTTGAAATGACGTTGAAACAATGCTGAAACAACATTGCGACATCAACATTGATTCAGCTGTGAATAAATGAAATGCTGATTGGAGTATAATTTATATTTCTCATCCAACGTCTGATTTGGTAAATCAGGTGAGCTGCTGATGGAACTGAACACTGGTTGGAGGAGAAACCTGAAACCAATCCAAAGATCTCAACTACTTTCTTCAGAATGAGAATTTCTTCTTCCTCATTACTGCCTTTAACTTTGTTTATGTTTACCTGCATCGGTTCTGATGGCATTTGGAGATTTTACACTATAAACTGAGATAAATAATGTAATTTAGTGCCTAAAACCTCTGCACAGTACTGTACAATACTGCATATACACTAAACTTCATTTATAGAGATTTGTTTTGAATCGAAAAACATGGCATTGTTTACTTACAGAACAAAAACAAACAAAAAACAAGAAAAAACAGGACCTAGAGTAGCCTAACATATCTGACTCAGAAAAATTGTCAAGCACGAATAAACTGCTGTTAAAAAACGATTAAAAAAGTTACTATTTACAACACGTGGAAACAGCATGTGCATCATGTGCCTCTCCGCCCAAACTGTAAAATGCATAAAAGTGATCTACATGCTAAACCAAACAGGAAGCTGCGAGTTCCTGTGTACTATTCATGAACCATGTAAACAAGGCTTCGTGGCTAACTGCATTTTATTAAGCATAAGAGTTCGTGGCGGGATCAGATGACACATGAAATAATACTATCACTATTGCATGGCTTTGCTTGTGCGCCAGCGTGTGCAACACTCTGCATGAAGGGGATCAATCAGCAAAACATGGCAGATCAAACTAAACAGTGAGGAGATTTATGTGCAAGATCATTTCTGATTTCCGAAGCTCTGATCATTATTCATGCGTGCTAATTGGGGCCCGAGAAATACAAGATTAACTTCAGATGTTTAAACATGATTTACTGCAATGTTTACAAAAAATAAAACGTTCAAGTAAAAACTAACGAGAAATACTAACTTTTGACCCTAAACTACAGAACTCATGTACCGTTTTACTTCAGAAATGAGAGTTCACTTAAAAACAAGGTGTAGACTTCAATTAATGAAATTAATTTTGCAATGTTTCCTACATTTCGCAACTTTTTTTAGGTCAATTTTATAGTCTAACTGCCTCAAATGAGACAATTCAACTCAACTCAAGCTCTTAAATTCAGTTCAACTCAAGTCTTCAGGTGCTTTTCCACTGCATGGAACCTACACTACAGTCCTGTAATGTAATCGACTTTACGCGACTCTACTCAGCTTTGCTTTCCATTATGCAAATTTGAAATCTGGTACCTGGAACTGGGTTCTACTTTGCTACCTGCTCACTCGTGGTTCCAAGTAGGGATTAGGGACTGAAACATGACTGGCTGAGAATGTTTTGCTCTCTCTGTTTGACTGGACATGCAGAATATATGGTACTTGTGTACCTGTTACGAGCTAAAAGTGTATTTTAATCAACAGAGCTGACTTAAAAATAACAAAGAGCGCTGACCTCATCTGATTAGCTTGACACCAACATATCCATCTACCGAAATGATTAATTTGCCTCAAATTCCTTTAACATTAACTCTGTAATCACAGCCACAATATCCATTTTCAGATAATGTGAGATGTTTTAGATGTTTTAGAATCTTCGGTCTACTTTTTTTAGTGTTTTGGGACATAATTCAAAACGCACCAGATACCAGGGACCAAAAGGTCAAGTTGTGTAGGCACCATGCAGTGGAAAAGTGGCTTTAAAGAGCACATCAACCTTCAGTATTAATGGGTCTCTCGCCCATTCAGCACTTTTCAAAAATGTACGTTAAGCTGTCGAGAAGCAGCATGTGGAGGTGGGGCTTACAGAGCAATTAGGTTAGAAAGCAGCCAGTCAGAGGCTTCTCTGCTTCATGTGTTGCTGTGGCAACCAAACAAAAAATGAAAATTTACAAGACAATGTTTGCAAGGTCGCCATCCGTTGCTAAGCAACAAATGGAAAAATCCTCTCTATTTCATTATCATCTGAGGTGGATTTACACAAACAGCTGTACTGAATTTTTACTAAACTGTACAGAATCTGCTAATGTGATTCGCAACAGATGTTTGCATTCAGAACCATTACTATATCGGGTTCCTCTCATCAGGTTCTCCAGTGGCCTGGCCCATGACCAGCATATTCCACCCAAAAAAAATATAGCCTGCAGAATCTGCAGTATTTCCACTGATAAACCTGATATTAAACTGATATTTTTGGCCAAATGTATATTTGTATATTGTTGTGCCACCCAAAAGCTCATCCCTCAGTGAGATACACTGTAAACACTTATGTTAACATCTGCTGAGTGGCATTAATCAGCCAAAACATTAACACCCCTAACAGGTGAAGTGAATAACACTGATGATCTAGTTCCAGTGGCCCCCGCAAGAGGCAGCAAGTGTAAGAATATGAGTAATCAAACCGATGTTCTAGACTGGGTCCGAAAATATGGTGTTCCCAGTATGTGGTGCTCAGTATCAAAGTATCCTGATTACTTTGTCTTATCATTATATGAGTGGCACAAATTGGTTTTCAAATGACAATGGAATTGATTTTGCAGTTGTTTCTGCAACAAAATATTGTCCAAACAAAAGTAGGTATTGGTCGAATGTGTTCCACAGAAGAACAACCAGTGAACCTGTGACAGGGTCATGGGCACCCAAGTCTCAGTGATGCCTACCTCAAAACTTAAGAGTTTTGAAGGATCTGCTGTAACGTCTTGCCAGACACCACAGCACACCATCAGAGTCCATACCTTGACAGATCAGAGCTTTAGCTTTTAGCAGAACAGGGGGACCTACACAATATTAGGCAGGTGGTATTAATGTTATGACTGACTGGTGATAGGCTCATATATCAATATATCAAATTTATGTTCAAAGGCACAATTTGATTCATTTAAAACATTTCTGGATATGAAACAGTTTCCAAAGAGCTGGTCAGCTCGACAGTCCAGAGTAAAGAGTGAAAGGGGATATAATTGCACTTGATCATTTTCATTCTTTCTTTAAACCACAAAACAAGCAACCCAACAAACACAACACCTGTCAAGCTTCTCGCAAGCATCTGTTAATAACCCAACATTCTGCATTGTGGACTTCTGAACTCCAATTACCAACTTGTTCTTTTGCTCTTGTTCTCAAGCTCATTGAAACTCTTGGCTTCTCGCAAGAGCTGGTCAGCTTGCTTAAGCTTCTCCATAGCAGTGGCCAGCAACACCTCTGGATTACTCTCCTCATCGCTGCTTGGCCCTGTTTCACCCAGCAGCTTTCCTGTTTCTTTAGTCTCTAAGGACAATTTCATTTGCAGGTCCTTCATGTCACTCTCTTGTGGTTCAACCTGTAGGTCCAGAAGATCTCCTGTTGATGCAGACCTTTTCGTGGAGTTCAGCGATAGAGGTGATTTTGGTGCAGGGATGGTGGTAGAGCTCTCCACAGTGGGTTCAGGTGTAACAGTTAGGATAGCCGGAATCTTGCTGTCGGATGACTCCAGATCATCCTCACTGGTCTCCCCATCTAGGCCCTGGAGACTTCCCTGAAGCTTATCTGTGGATGATGATGTAACTTGGTCACCACTTTCGGAATCCTCGGCAGAGAGCTGGCCACTGTCTATAGACTTTTCTTCCACTTCAGCTCCAGACACGTCATCTGACTCTTCAGTTGCTTCGGGATTAGTCAGAGACAAAATCACAATATTGCGTTCACCGTTGGGTTCCTGAGTGTCTGGTTTCATATCATTCTCTTGGACTTCTGTAGCAGGTGGTGGACTGCTGGTGGAGACTGCAGTGCCACTCTGTAGACCACTGTCCTCCATTTTGACAGGTGGTTTCACAGGTTTCTTTTTGGGTGGAGCTGGGGGTCCCTTTTTAACAGGTTCTGGAGTTGAATGTGGGGTGGATGTGAGCTCACTGGCAGATTTTGCAGGTTTGGTTGTTACTGGTTTTGCTACACTCTGAGTGGTGCCCAAGTTAGTATCCTTATTAGTATCTTCAACAGGACCTTCCTCTAACGCTTTACTGGGTGAGTCCCAAATCACACTGTGAGGTTCTGGGACATAGTTTGAGAGTGTGAATGCAGGATCATCTCTCTTAACTGTGTCTGCTTCTTCATCTTCAGCTGCCTTCTGAGACTGAACACTGACATCCACTACAGCTTCATCATCTTTCTCTTCATCAACTTTCTCATCTTCATCGTCAACACCGTCCTCTGAAACACTTTCCTGGTCCTTCGGAATGGGTGCTTGGCTGGGTTTCTTGTCTTTAGATGGAGGAGTTGGTGCGCTTGCTGTGCTCATGGGTTGGACAGATTCACAAGGCTCTGTGTCGCCTGTCTCTTCAGGAGCTGGACTTAACTTGCTCAGAGGAGATTCTGCACCAGACTCCACCTCGCCGTCTGAGGTATTGTCTTTGGTGGCATCCCCATTGGCAGAAATGTTGGGTTTGTTCTCCTTGGAGGGAGGCATGGGTGGCTTCAGAACTTTCTTCTCCTGCATTATCTCACCTGGCTCCTCTTCTTCTATGTTTTCAGATGGTTTCTTATCCTTTGATGGTGGCATTGGAGGCATAAGAACCTTCTTCTGTGGAGCCTCATTCTCCTGGTTTTCGCTGGGTTTCTTCTCTTTTGACGGAGGCATGGGAGGCTTCATGACTTTCTTCTGAGGTGCAGGCTCTGTTTCTTCAGCTTCCTCTTGAATGTCACTGAAAGACTTTGACGAATCCTCTTGAAGCTTGACAGTGTCTTTTTGTTTACTCCCTTCAGTGCTTAGGATGTGTGTTCCATTAGGCATACTGTCGATGGTATCAAGGTCCATTCTCAAGATTCCGTCGGCTGAGACATTGGCAGCCTAAGGAAACAATTGTCAGCTTTAATTTTAGGGTTTAATGTCTTGTTTTGAGAGAAATATAAAAGTGATATAAAAGGCATAATTTAATACTTTATATCTAAATCGTTAACGTACCTCTTTCATATGTATCCTAGTGGGTGGTCTTCTACCACGGTTCCCCTTTGGCCGAGATCGTGTTACGTGCTCCAAAGATGAACTTTCATCTACCTTTACCTGTAGTGAAAAACCAATGTTGAGCCTTAACTTCCTTTCATGTAAAGGATTCTTATATTTAGTAACTGCAAACAGATAGAAGAGCTAGAAAAACTCTTGATTAGAACGAAAAAGAAACTACAGAACCTTTCTTAGTGCAACCTTTTGGTGCTATAACAGTCACAACCACAGTATGTGTACATGATCATGCAGTCACACAAAGAACCATTCAAACTGTGCTTTGAGGTGTCATGGTTCTATATAAATGCCATTTCCATTACTAAAAAAACCCTGTGTGAATCACTTTAATCAGTACGGCTGAGTATCAGCTGATCCAGTCTTTGTGTTGCTGATTAACACTGAAGTAAAATCATTTACTTTTCTTCAAATTAGTTTTATAGCGTGTTTAATATCTTAATGTCCAGTCTGACTGACCTGTCTTACAGTTCAGATCCCAGTGCCTTTAAAACACTGCAGTCTAATCTGTTTATACAGACTGATATTCTGATATAATTTCAGGTATTATGTTGTGTTTACATTTTCCACAGTGAAGCATCTGCGAGTAGTTTATTGTGGAAAATCATACTTTTATCAAATTTATAACTGTTTTTAGAAGCTCCTGTTATTAAAATCCAATATAATAAAGCAGTTTTTATTAACTGAGATGTTGACCAAGTTGGCCCTGAATAAATAATTTGAAGTTTTAGGCTGCTGTGACAAGCAGTTTTAGAGATTGGATCCAAGAGGCAAGATCTTCCAAAAAATTAAGACCGCTTGAATTTTTTCATTTATTTTGTCACAGTAATAAGCTATATTATAAAATAACACTTTTTTTGATTGTCAACTTATAGACACCCATCTGCAACTTTTTTGTTCAGAAATCCCATTTTTTTTCAAGTCTCTACATTCAAAAATAAGTAAAAAAACATCCGTTTTTAATAACTTGGTCACTTTCATCAAGATATTAAACTTCTGAAAGTATGTACACAACAAGTAATTACATATTTAACAACAAGACAAAGGCCTTCTATAAAGATATCATCTTATGCCATGACTATCTTATGTAATTACAAAAAAAAAGAGGCAACATCAAAAACACACAGAAGATACACAGCTTGTAAAGCGAGGGTTCTAAGGGTTAAAAGAGTTATGTTCCACACTGCACAACCTAACGTCTGCCATGGCTGTGAAAAATGTCCACCAGATGGCGTTTTGAACACCAAGGTTAAAATTAAGAGTTGTACCTAGACTGGCATTAAAATAACTGATACCCAATCCATTACAATATGCCAGTTGAATATGCCTATACAACCCCAATACACGGATCAGGAGATCCCTACTTACGGCTCATGAACCATTAAAATCCAGTGTCTCAAATCATCAGAATATTTAAGTTCGAGGTAAATTACTAATCGAACAGTATCATCAAAAAAGGCTTGAATGCATAAATGTGAATATAATGAACATGACAGTTTACCATGTTAAATGAAGTTATGAACAACAACAAAAGTCTATTATGTAGCTGCAGAAGGTATAAAAACGAAGCTTTAATATAAAGATTCTATCATTGTTTTTAGGATTTTAAATGGAAATTGTGTTAAATACCTCATCAAAGATTTTATTCTTTGCCCGGTTGATGCCATCACTGAGTGCCTTGATCCAAGCATCTTTCTCTTGTTGATTTTGAGCCTGTAGTTTGACATCGTAGACCTGAAAGCAAACAAGCAAATCTGCCTTAAATATGGAGAACATCCAGAGCTGATTTTCTGTTGAATGACTCTGTGTGAACACATGGGCAAGGGGCCATTTTAATTCTAGATTAAGAATTATATCAGTATTGACAGATCTTTTCATGTTTTAATTCAAATAAAATAATGAGCATCGCACGGACGCTTAGACTGAACTGATCTTTTGACCTGAAGAATCCCCCCAAATCCAGAAGAACAGAGTGTTCGGAGTCATCAGATTCAGTCACATAGCTCCAATGTTTCCATGCTTGCAGAGATTCCAGATCTGATCTACAAGCATCTACAAGCAAACACTACAATCACACTCGCTCAATTTGCTGTAATTCCTTTAGAGCCTTTAGTGTGTTGCTGTAATTGGAGCAATAAGGATCAATGATGTGTAGAAAATCAGGGATGGTATATCCTGTTCAGGGCCACTCCAAACCACAGAGGAGCACATCAGGGTCCACGCCAAAAACGATAGCTGTAGGCCAAGAGCAATTACACCAAGAATTTACTTAGTCTGAGCAAAATAAAACAATTTACTCCAGTAAGAATTCACCAAACCCACAGATCCAAGCTTTTCTTTTCTTCCACCAGCAGTACGTTTATTTTCACAGTCTATTGTTCTACTGTGTGGCATTTAAACGAGCTAATACACATCCTGGTTCATGCTGGGCTCGGTGTGTGTCTCAGAACTTCCTACACTCCATCTGCATTACTCAGCATGGTTCAAAATAAACAGAGATTAAATGGTTTGATTGACTACCTGTATAAATTTTAGGCACCTGACAAAATTAGAAAGCTCCTTATCTGGGAAGTGTGTGCTTATTACCACAGGAAAACACTGGTATTAGAATAAACACTAATAACATTCCTACAGAAAATCATGGTTTTCCATCACTGTCTTTATTAAACATCTCCAACGCTCCTCGTGGGAGTCGAGTTTTATTTAAAGCTACCTGCTTTGGTAAATCAGTGCTTAGTTATGTTAAATCAGGTGTGCTGGTGATGGAAATGAACACATCCAGGCTCTGGCTGGAGGCATCCAGGAGAAACGTGGAGAAAACCAAGCTTTGTTCTTCAGACCAGCTCACAAGATCTCAAATACTTTCTTCAGAATGAGAAATTCTTCCTCTTTACTGTATCTCTGTTTACCTACATCGGTTTTAATGGGGTCTGGAGTTTCTAAACTAATCTCTCTCTTATTATCAGGAGCTCTTTGTGGTTCTATAATTACAGACTGTAGATCATCTGTTTCTCTGCAGACTTCTTCAATGATCAGGACCCCACAGGACCACCACAGAGCAGCTATTATGTGGCTGGTGGGTCATTCTCAGCACTGCAGTCACACTGACATGGTGGTGGTGGTGTGTTAGTTTGGATTGCTCTGGTACGAGTGGTTCAGATACAGCAGTGCTGCTGGAGAGTTTAAACCCCTCAGTGTCACTGCTGGACTGAGAATACCACACCAGAGGAGCTTCTGTCTCTGACTTTACATCTACAAGCAACTAGGTAGGAGTGTCTAATAGAGGGGACAGTGAGTGGACACAGTGTTTAAATGATTAACTCATGCCACACCAGACACTACACAGCTGATCATATGACTGCTTAACCTGCATGGACCTTCACAGTAACTCTGAGCTGGTCTCCTACACCCCCGTCACATTCTCATGCTCTTCCGTCAGCCATAGCTTATCATTAGCTCCTCGTTATCTCACTCTTCTGAACTATCTGTCTTCTGCTGTTTGTTTACTTTCCAGTGTCCACTTGAGGAGGATGGGTTCCTCTTTCGAGTGGTGGTTCCTCTTAAAGTTTCTTTCTCCCAGTCTGAGGGAGTTTTGTTTTTGACACTGTCGCTTTTTGGCTTCTCAAACCCAGATCTCTGTAAAGCTGCTTCGGGGCAACACTTTTATTGTATAAAATAAATAAAATGGAACTGAATTGAATTATTGAAATATTTCAATTAAATGTCCTTTCAAAATGAAATTATGAACACAAATAAACCTTTTCATGATAGTCGCACTAGAATATGTGTAGACAGATTGGTAGATGGTTGGTAGGTGGGTGAGTGGATGGACAAGTAGGTAGGTAGGGAGGTTGGGTTTGGTTGGGAGTTAAATTTGTGCCAAACGTTTTACACAAAATAATAAAATACGTAAAAACAAAATTCTAAGAATCAAATGGCAAAAATATGTTGCGAAAGCAAAACAAAATATATATCTTTTGAGATACATTATTACTCTATTATTTACTACTCCATTACTTTATTACTACTTTATTACATTTTGCACAGATTTATCATCTACAGCTCCATTCATTCTTCCAGACGTTTCCTTAAAACTATATTTCCCACTTTGTATCTCCTTAATCATCATTTAAGACCTCTACAATTACATATTTTATTGCAAAAAATATTCCAAGCTGTAAAACTGTGGCTTCTATCATCTTAAAGAGAGAATATTGTTTATATATGTTACACACCACTATGTTTCACACCACTAACTGACTACACCATGAATTTCCTGATGGCAGTCTATTTTAAATGTACAGTAAATCTGATCAGGCCAGAACAACTGAATCAAATCAATTTGTGGAGAAACTGGAAATTTCACGATGCATTAAATCTTGTCCCAATCGTAACCCTGTCTAATCGCTGTAACGTCCTGTCGTGCTCCATGCCAAACTCTTTAAAGTGTGACAGAAGTCAGTAATGTGGTCATTAGGCTCCAAAGCACTTTTTCCAGAACTACATCATGTGTAGTGATGTAGTGTGTAAATACAGCCACCGGCCCTGCTCTCTGACTCACACAGCTGGCTCCTCGCTGCATTCAGAAGAGGAAAAAGTGACAGGCTGGGTCTGGTTGCTCTTAACACACACACACACACCCACACACACACACACACACACACAGACTTTTAACATCTGCTGCGCTCTCGAGAGCTTGCCAGCACTTCAGTCTCGTCATCTGTTAGTAATACAGCATATTTCACTGCTTAGGTATCTCCTCTGCATTTCTGAATCTTGGAATTCTGGAGTGCACAGCAGGCAGGTCAAAGGGGATAAAACCCTCTAAACAAACATCAAAACTATCTTGCAGCTGAAGTGGGTTTGAGGTAATGGAAATATCTGCATGATAAATACAACAGTTGGTCAGCTACTCCTCCTAACTGTCTGACGTTCACTTCATACTACAGCTGATCTCCAGCCTGGGCCGACATTTTTAGGTCCAGAGAGTGGGAAAATGGAACAGGAGAGACAGACGTACACCTACACCTATGTTTCTACACTAACCGTCCACAACACACACCAACACACCACCACCGCGTCAGTGTGACTGCAGTGCTGAGAATGACCCACCACCCACATAATAGCTGCTCTGTGGTGGTGCTGTGGGGTCCTGATCATTGAAGATCAGGGTGAAAGGAGGAGAATAAAGTCTGCAGAGAAACAGATGAACTACAGTCTGTAATTACAGAGCTACAAAGTATTCCTGTCTGGTCAGTGGAGCTGTAGAAACAAGGAAGTGGTCATAATGTTATGTCCAAATGTTTGTGGACACCCCTTATAATGAATGGGTTTAGCATTCTAATGGGTTTCCAGAGAACACATGTCCACTGCTCCACAGCTCACACCTGGCATTAAGCATGGTGCAGTAGCTTCATGTTTGTTTATCTGCTCAGGAGAGTCCTATTCTATTGGCACTACTTCTCCACAGGGACTAGACAAGCTGTAAGTGCATTTGTGCATCTGTGTCAGCAATTTGTGCAACTTAAAGTAGCTGAATGCATTCTTTAGAAGGGGTGTCCACAAACATTTGGACATGTAGTGTATTTGAGAAAGTGTCTCGGTAAATAATGTTGATGGAGGATGGTGTGGAGTGGAGTCATTGGATCTCCTGCCTCTTGACACAGTAACCACCTGCAGAACATCCGATGCATACTTCAAAGTAAACAGTGATGGTTTGTGGCTGTTGTCATATACCACAACTATCTGCGCAGTCAGAAAGAGGCTGCTTCCTATCAATTTTAGAACCGTAAACAGGATTATAACAGTGTTATAAGACAGGGACAGGATGTGAGCGTGAGAAATCCACAAACAATAATAATCAAAACTGTGGTCAAAATACTCTCTGGAGATAAGTTTTCATAACACAGTAATAATGAGTTATTTATCTGCTTTAAAGGGCAACATCAGTGAAATTACTGAAAATGGGATGTGTGTTTATTTGGTCGTGATGTCAGCAATTCTCAGTCTCTGGATAGCTTTAGGTGATGCCAACGAGGCATGAGTGATTCTGGACGAACTGACATCTTTCCATGAAATTAGCTCATGATTATGAGCAGCTCCTCCAGAACCCCAAAGAACACGGAGAAAGGAGGTGGCACTTAAAGGCAGAGTTGCTCTTTAAATTAGATTGTGTGAAGAAATCCAGTCTTCAAACACATTTCAACCAAAAATGAATGACAAACTCTTAAAAACAAAGGTGATACAAAGGGTTTGTTGATCGATTCCATAGAAGAACCATATTTGGTTCCACAAACAACCAATTTGTAGAACAGCTGTGAGGAAGTTGCATGCTATAACAAAATCTGCTTTTCTGCTGAGGTTCACTCTTGTGTAAAATGTCACAGGAAGATAAAGCAACAAGAGTGAGTAACACGCAGACTCGTCAGTGGTCTTGAGTCTTGGTCGATATGTGTCTGATTCATATTGCTTCACACAAAGGCCCAGTGTGCTCTTCCCGCATGCCATATTGAACTGATGACGTCATGGACCACTAGTCTGCCCTCACTATGTAACGCATTGTTAATCAATGAGAGCCCCTCTTTATACCACAGACAAGAGAAGAGTGCCGTGGTCTGCCGGGTCTGACGTCGCAGTGTAGCGCCTAATGAACGAACAGTGTCAACACTTACCTTACTCCCACTCTTCGGAGCCCGTATCAGTATGAGCCTGTTCTTTTTCATGAAAGGACTGCGTAACTCGTGGCATTTCTCGAAGTTCTCCAGGTCTAACCGCTCCATGCAGTTCTTTAAGTCCTGTAGGAAAGGGGAAATTCACCTTGTTTACATTCAGACTTAAACAACGCCTTCAGTGGAAGAACTCAGAGCAGGAATGTAGCAGTTACCAGTAATTAGGGCTGATAGGTACCGTTTAGGACTGTAAAACAATATTGATATATAAAAGTATTGTGTAATTACATTTGCAATACTTCTCACCACTGTCCATCTGCCAGGGGCCGTAGTAGCACTGCTAGGGGTATTTTTTAGATAACAGCATTCATTGTATCTCTGACCAAAAACCTCTAAAAGTATGTTTTCTAAATTGGGGTTAAACAGAAAACAAACTACAATCGTTATAAATCAGCAAATTGCAGATCTTTCCATTTGACCAAAGAAGACAAAACTGCGCTGAGGATGCTAAGGGACCGTCTATAAACTGCGGATTCTGTTAAAAAACGTGAAACACAACTATAAGTTGCTACGGTGACACATCCATATGACATACAGATCTTGTTACATGTTACTTGTAGTGAACAGAGACACACCTGCCAAACACACTACAACCTTTTGTTTTGTAAAATATGCCTCGAATTGTGTTCAGTTGTGTTCTGTGGTTGGTTAAGTGGGTCACCAGTCGCACAAGTGATACGTATCATCATCATACCACCAGATTCTTGCTTGTATGCAGCCGTGTTATTACTTATATTGATCATCCAACACCTGGGTTAGTAAATCAGTCCTTACTTTCTTCAAAATGAGAAATTCTTCTTTCTATTTACTGCATTTATGTTTACCTGCATCTGTTCTGTGATTTGGAATTCTCTCTTATTGAAATTAGAGAGAAATTAGTTTAAACAATGAGCTTCGGTGCTTGAAACCTCTGCACAGATGTGTGTGTGTATAGACAGATAAGCAGGTTGGTAGAGTGGTAAGGGGGTGGACAGGTAGATAGGTAGGTAGGTTGGGTTATTGGACATTTTCGAGTCATCTACTGCTCCAATCATCCCTGTAGACGTTTCCTAAACCTGCATGTACAGCTTCGTAGATCAGTGTTTCAGTGTCAAAATCATCTACACATACTGCACATTTCATTGGTTATTATTACAGAAGTGCTGTAGGTTTACCAAAAAGGTGGATTTAAACATAAGATTTTTAATGAGCCCTTCAGTTTATTCACCTGCTGTAGTGCTTCCATTCCACCGACTCTTAGCAGGAACTTCACACGAGACAAAATCGACAGTGAGAGAACAGGCTTTACCTCATTGTCATACACTGCCATCTCTGTTCTGTCCAGCTGGATATAGCGGTCCTTGTAGCTGCCCAGGAACTTCCCCGAGGACTTCTTCAGCCAGCCGGCCTTGCCCGTGACCTTCATCACTTTGGGCTTGGCTGGGTCTTCTTTAACGCCCTGCCACATAGAGGAAGAAAATCAATCAATGTAAGCTGACGTGCAGACTTCAAGCCCCATGCCCGACTCCTGAGTGGGCATCAGTGTGGGAGGAAACAGAGGGAAGTGTGTGGTTAACATTTGTCGCACTGATGCAGGACTTTCAGATGACTCATGTAACATGTTTTAACTTTATTCTGCAAACAGCAGAGCAAATGTACCACAGCGTTTGCTATTTTTAACCATTGCTTATCACTTATAGATGCAACTTCTTGATTCCTCAAACCCTTCTTCAGCACCTACTTCACACAGTTAGTAATAGAAGTAATTATACTCCTGTGAACCACTGTGTTATGCACACAGGAATTAGACCTCTGCATTTTACCCATCCACACACAGGGGGCAGTGTTTGAATTCACACACCAGCAAGCAGTGAGCACACACACCCAGAGCGGTGGGCAGCACCCGTTGAGCAGCTGAGGAGTTCAATGCCTTTCTCAAGGGATTCTTGCCAGTTCAGGGATTGAAACCAGTGACCTTCCAGTCACAAGGCTGGTTCCCTAAACACCAGGCCACGGCTGCTCCCACATGCCTTATGACTCCTGAGTGGGCGTTATAAAGCAGTAATAAGGTGAGAGAAGATAAGACAAGGATAACTAGTTCATAAAAAACATTATATAGACACTCCTGAACACCACACCTCTGGAAACACAGGCTGTAAAGCAGAAGTGCAGTTGAAACACTGAAACCTGGTTAAAACCACGCAGTGAAAACCACACGACAGGAGTCACTTCCCTTTCTTCTGAAGCATCAAGTCCCACATTGTCGTGTAATACACTGAGTGGTTACTCTGACAGGGTGGATGAAGTGCTGTGTGCTTATTAATTCAATAACACTTACAAACAAGTCTGCAGTACAATCAACTACCATAATCCTATAACCCTAATTTTTAGTTTTAGACATAACGTGAATCCAGCAGTGGAACTGACCTTAAAAATGCTTCAAAATGACTTCAAATTAACTTAAAATATTAATCAAATATTAAGCGATGCACCAGTTCCATCTTGATACTTGTACCTCAACTGTACTCTTTGATCAATGCTTAATACTAATACCATTTTTGAATCAGTAAACCATATACCTCACCATGTTTTGTATTTTGTAAAACAAAATGCAGCAAATTAAAACTCAGATGTAAATGTAGAAATGTACTGAACTGCTATTTGTCACTAAAATAATAAACAGTTCAAATTCAGACTCAAAACGGTCAAACATCTTAAATTATATTAAATAAAATATACTTCATTTTCTCAAACACACCGACAGTAATTCAATTTTAAATTTTTCGTCTAAGCAGTCATTAACATATCCACTGAAATCATCCACTGGAATCGCAAAAGGCAGGAATTCTGACTATTGTGTAATCTGTTGATTTTAAACACTTTTGGAGCTAGAGAGTGTCACTACAGCAGGGTGTTCATTTGAGTTCGTGACTGAGTGAGACCCCTCAATCCTCCCTCTTCCTCCTTCTCACATTTCTTCATGATTTCCAATCTGGAAAATTCATTCTTAATTACAAAATCGATCGGCATATCATGTAGCCACCCAAGTTCAGGGATCGTCCCATACATCCGCCTAAATATCCAATATCCGCTCCACCAACTCTAATATCAGGACCTATAGCCGAATCCTAATATCGGACTGGATTTGTTGCTCACATGTTCACATGCCGTTCACTGACAGCTGTGTTAGACCTTTTTGAAGGATCGCGCTGCATTTTTGATGAGGAACCAGCAATCAATGACCTGTAGTCATGGCCGCATAATCATTAGATTTTAACCTCAGCGAGTGTGTTAGACTGTTGAGAAATATATAGAGATGTGTGGAGAGCAATGAAGAACTTTGAAGCAGCTCTAGTTAATCTGAGATAAGAAAATATGACAGCGGTTTGATGTGGTCTTCAGAGGAGTACCTACAAAACACTGTTACACAATCTCGTGAGTGCTTTAGAGAGACTGTCTCTACGGTCGAGGAAAGGCCTTCTGCAGTGATGATTCTGAATCACTGCTGTGATTTGATTGCATTCAGGAACAAGAATGTTAGTGAGGTCAGGGTTTTGCATAATCACCACCTCACCTCATCCCCAAACCCATCCTGAAACTACTGGATGGAGCTCCATCATTGCAGAGAGCAGAGTTCCACTGCTCCACAGCTCAATAGCGGGAGGTTCTATACCCCTCAAACCCAGGCCTGCCATTAGTCATGATACCAACAGGTCCATGTTTGTTTACCTGTTCCAGAGAGTCCTATTCTATTGGCAGTACTTCTCTACAGGAATTGAAATCCTATGCATATCAGATCTTAGCCAGATGGAAATTCATGCAAAATTTACATCCATCCAACTCAACATTCCTCATAATAAGCTGACGAGAAGGGAAAATGGACGACAGCAGAGGAAGCTTTTCAATAACGGGACGGTGGGGTAACAGACTTCATATATATTTGGGGTCTCTCTTCAATAAAAATACGCACTCCATGACAGCTGTTTCCAGTGAAATGGTGGGACGCAGCTGTAGGAGGACGTGGCTACAGTTGTGATTAAAAAAAAAAAGCTTAAAATCAAAGTTCACAGAAACCAAAAATGCAAAAATAGCAGCTACGGCTGAATAACGTGCTCTTTTAACAGCAAGCTCACATCAGTTTAGGAGCATGAACAGTTCATATGAATGTCAGAAAACGATTACAGCATCTGTCGATGGAGCCCCAACATGATTTTGAAGCTGCTATTTTAAGATAAAATACTTAAAATGCTTAATAAGGAACTGTACTGTAGGATGCGCAGAAGTGTGTCTTCACAGGTAATGGAGGTAGATTTTGACTACGTGTGCCCAAACTTTTGCATCGGACAGTAAGTCAATCTTCACTGTATCTGTCTGTTTATTTGTCTCTAACTCTCTAATAACACATCTGAGTCTCAGCCTCTTAATGTCTGATGACTTTCTGAGGAACTCTATGAGAGGAAATTCCTCAGGATGTATCTTTAAAGGGTCATTGGAGCTGTTTTTCCACTTTCGCTTGGCCTTTGGAAAGCACAAGGAAGGTGCAGCTGTCAGAGGGAGGAAAAGGCTCAGAATAATAGGAGCAACACCGTGCCACAAGAGGCGGGTACCACTCTCCCACAAAGCGCCTGTCCAGGAAACGTCCTCGCTGGTGCACCAGGCCACCGAAGGCTCTGCTGTCCTCACTGAGGAAGGAGAGGCTGGGGGTGGGATTGATGGCGTGGGGGTGAATGGAACATTAGAGTGGTTCTTTTTTGTTTTTTTGGGGAAACGACGGGGAGGGACTGGAGCGCAGTGCAACACTACTGCATCACGACTGCACTGGCTGCCAGAGAGTTTGGGTGGGGTGGAAAAATCTATACTCCCAAAAAAAAAGAGCCGGTTTGGATACACACAGCACCATTTGGCTCAGAGCTCTAAACAAACTCCTGCGAGACACAGCAGAGTGAGGGTGAGCGCTGTCAGCGAGAGGCCGATGATTGAGTTGAATGTTTAGGTCGAGGCAGGAAAGCATCTGAGGCACAGTCTCCAGTGTGGGCTCATCAAACAGGAAGTGCTCTGCTCTAAGAATGATGTGGGTGATGTGGGGATAAGCTGACTGCACCCCACAGATATTAATAAGCAGAGTGTTAAGTATGAAAGTATGACACCCACACTGATGCGGTGAGCATGAACATGCAGATGGGGGCCATTAATAACTATGAGGGTTCCGTTTAGTTGACTATTGATTCTATCAATACAAGTACCTGTTTTGTTTCTCCACCACACAGAAGCTTCGTCCCTGTAGAGAAGTACAGCCAAGAGAACAGGACTCCCAGGAGCACATTAACAAACACTAACCTACTGGTACCATGCCCAATGCCAGGCGTGGACTAGAGGACTATAAAGCCCCCCAGCATTGAGCTGGAGCAGTGGAACTGTTTTCTCTAGAACAATGAAGCTCCATTAAGGTGGTGGTGAATGGAGACACCTGAAGGCTTTAATGCCTCTAAAAGCTCCCTCACAGAAAGTTTTTACGCCAAATCACCATAAATATGTTCATTGATGCCAGAAACACAGTAGGCCAGAGGCAGGCAATTGGGGCTGGAGTCAAGGAAAACTGATATTCCTGGGCATTTAATGGGTGTAAATCCAGAGCAGCCGGTTCCGTGTCATCTTCCTCACTGACCTCTAGAACTTCTGCCTCTCAGCTGTAGTCTCTCTCAGTGCTGAAAACTGTATGTTGTAAGGCTGTAACAGCGTTAACAATATATCGTTTTAGCATGCACATGTGCAATACTCACACTGCAGGATGTCCCCGTCACTCAGGACAAATAAAATTTAATTTGTTTTATTGCTGCTTAATTCAAAAGAAAAATTCCATTTTTCATCACATTTTTTCTAGAGGCAGATTTGATCTGCACGGTGTTTATTTTCACTCCAACACTGGACACACACTGGTTGGGTTGTTGACATATTGTGACTACATGTGAAAATGTGTGAAAATGCTTGTTTTGTTTTAATATTGCGATAAAAAATGCAGAAAAATAATGCAACGTCAGATTTTTCCACTACTGTGCAGCCAAAGTTCGTTGTGCAAAAATCTAAACGCAGGAATTATCACCGCTTCATTCAGACTTTGTATAAAATGTGTTACTTTAAATCCTGCGAATATGTTTGTTGTCATGATACTGGGATCAGAAGTGTCAGCTGGCCTGGGTTTCCGAGGCTACAGCCCGGAATATTTTTTAACAAGCCCCAAACCTTATACTATCAGAATGCATAACCTTATAGTTCCAAGGGGGACGATATAGATGGTCCCATAAATCATTAAACCAGGAATCACTGTGATAAAAATATGACTGTACCAACCATTCACTCACACACTCTCATCTAGATGCCATTTCACACAGACCGTCCACCTGTCATGTGTGTTTTTGAGACTCAGGAGGAAACCAGAACATCCAGGGAAACCACACACGGACACGAGGAGAACATACCAAACTCCTCACAAACAATGACCCAATCAGGTGCCTGGAGTTGATGCACCACCGTGCCACCTGCCACATAAGGCTTTATAATAATCCTTTAAATTCTTAAGAATATTCAGAGATTGGAAATGGAAAATAGAAATAAAAATAAATAAAATAAAAAAGAAGACATGAATCAAATAAAACCACTGTATTAAAAGGGCTCTTTCATATTAATGGGATCTCTTTGCTTAGAAAAGCAGAACAGGTCATAATGAGGCCAGTAAAAATGATTGAGGTCAATATATTGTACAATATGTCACCAACATAATCATAACAGGCATAATACAAATTAATTCATAGTAGTTATTGAATTATTAATAGCAACTTATGAATCATGTGTTCATGCACAATAGTCATATCACAGGATGTGAAATAAGAATATTTCCTCTGTCCAAACTGAAATTTCACACAGTAAAAATGTAGATGTACTATTTATTTGTCGGACGCTTGATCGTTCAAATTAGTTACTAAATAATTCAGTTCAAACGATCTGTCCAAACCAAACCAACCCAAACCATTTACTCCAACTACTAAACCATTAATCTACCACTAATATACGAAATAATCTACCTCTGAGTTCATTAATACTGATATATCATCATTGGTACTGAATAATTACTTAATAACTTAGTTACTGAACAATTCATAACTCATAAATTGTTTATTACAACTACTGAAAAATTACTGCTACCACATCTCATTAATCTTCTACTGAATTAATTAATACTGAAATCATAGATCATGAATATTAATATCTTTATAGTGAATAATGAGTATTTACTTGTGGGCATATGATTATACACAGTAGTAACTAAGTAATAATTGTAAAAAAAAATCTGAATTATTCGTAGCAGCTTCTGAATAATTTAAAGTAAATACTGAACATTTTGTCAGAGTTACTGAATAAATTATAGCATATACTCAATAATTCATGGCCGCATCTGAATACAAAGTGCTGAGATTAATAGCTGTTTGATAAGCCTGTAGTTTAAGGGGTGAATTAAAAAAGGTCATTGTGATTTGTTGTGTGAGAGCTCTTCCTGTTCTGTAGATCACACCCTTCAGAAAAGCTGTTTACAAAGAGAAACTGCCGCCATTATCCAGCGGTCTTTAAAAATGCAATGCACTCCCTACTTCATGTGCTGTAAGTCTCGGCCAAGCGCTCATAGTTAGGTTCCAGGGGAGTAGGGGGATTTTTGGAGCGAGGCACACCTTAACCAGCATGTATTCCACATAAAGGCTGAAGGCAGTGAACTGAATGTGCTGCATCTGGGAGGAATCTTATATTCTCCTCTGGCCTGCTGGGCTTCAGCTCACACCACTGAATTCCAATCATCTGCATGCACGGCCTGCTTCCTCCAAACACCTCCCTACTGTAGCTGCGGTAAAGACTACCCAAGGTCTCTCGGTGGACTCACAGCTGAGTAACGTGGGCGTAAGATGGTCTGTTCCAGAACACTACGCTATCAGCTGGAAAGGAACCCATGACCTCCACGTCTAATAGAAAGTCCACTGGACAGTACAGCTGAAGATTCACTGCTGTTCAAAAGCTCGGAATGATATTGGAATTCTGCCATTTACCAGTTATATACTACTTTGAGGGTTCTTGGGGGTCTTAGAATTATTGCATTGCATGGAGGTTCTTCAAGGTTGATAGATGTTCTACACCAGCAGGTGGGCAGATGCAGTAGAACGGTATCATTATTTAAACAGCGGAAATAAAGCCCGTTTCACACAAAGTGGTAACTGTGCCGAATGCAAAAATACACTGCGGGTCTATTTCTGACTCGGAGATGTCAGATTCTACATGGAAATGGAACGACATGCAGATTGTGATTCTTCATATGAAAGCACGTTGACTGTCTGAGCGCATGTGCAATAGTCATATAGCAGGATGTGAAATATGTTAGACTATTTCCTTTATGCAAAAGGAAATTTCACACTGTTCTCTATTAAAAATGTATAACAATATTATATAACAATGTAATATCAATATCACATAATGTTACTCCACTCTTCAATACAGAGGGTGTTATTAATATCACGACATGCTGGATCATTGATTTCTGGAGACATCTGGTGAAAATTACTCTCTTTTAATATCTGTGAATAACACAGAGCAACAAGTGACTACTGAAAAATTCAGTAGAATGAAATCTTACATGCTGAAATTTTCCTATATGTACTATTTTTGATTTTTATTTTTGGAAAAATACCCCGCAGGTCTAGTCCATCTAACCACTCTCATGTTTTCTGCCCTAAGACTTGATAACCACTTTTGAACTATGAGCTTCTGTGTAACTGTCTGCAACATGTGAAGGACTAACACATTAAATCACTTCTCTGAAACTAAACCGGCTCCTAACTAAAATAGATGTTTGTGTACTTGCAGCGTTTAGACCTCCAGTTAGAAGTGTCTCAAGTGTGTTTTCATCTGTAAACTAGAACAAATCAGTAAAAGAAACCCAAATAGACAAAGTCAGTGTCAGTCAGAGCATCTACCTGTAATTAACTCTATATAACTTCAGAATAAACCCAAACAGACATAAAGTCAGGGGTCAGTGAGAGCGTCTACCTGTAATTAACTCTATATAACTTCAGAATAAACCCAAATAAACATAAAGTCAGTGAGAGCATCTACCTGTAATTAACTCTATATAACATTAGAATGAACCCAAATAGACAGGTGTCTACCTGTAATTGATTCTTTTTAACATTAGAGAAAATCCAAATCAGTGTAAAGTCAGTGGTCACCGAATGTATCTACCAGTAAAAGTCTATATACCATTATCTGTCAGTGGCCAAATTGTGCTGTTGGTCATTTTACACATGCTGCTGTAACAAAATTGGCTAAACTAAAGAGAAGAGTTCTTCACATGTGGACCAGGCGTGCAACTCCCTAGAACATGAGTTGGGTGTGTTTGTCAACTGGCACAAATCCTCTCTCGGTGAAGCGAAACAGAGGAAACAAAATCGTTCCGTTTGGAGGTTTGACAGGAATCGAGGCACACTTGCAGACTTGAACAATGCAAACCACAGGCACGGACAATGGCACAGCCAGCACTGACCATAAAGGGCTGAACTCACATGAGGCTGTATGAATGAAGTGGCGTGTGCCAGTGCTTTCAGCACATTTGGGGGACTTAGTCTTGTGCAACTGCAAAGGAAATAACACAGTAATCACTTGGTGATACTTTTTGAAAAGTGTGACCGTGTACATGCTGGAAGCAGCTGGAAGTGGACCAATCACTGGGCCAGACACGGTGCCTTTATGCACATCAACATACATAAAGCCTGTGGGTCGACCCTATATCTGGGGCTGACCACTGCTGCAGCTGACCTCCAGCATGAGATGCAACTTCAGATACAATGCTGAGTACTTCTCATTTGAGTGCAGGTATCACTGCACAGAAGAAAAGTGCACCACTCTGATCAATATTTCTGAAGGTCTTTTGTGAAAGAGAGAACATCCACAAGCAAGAGGCATCTACAACTGAGGACCAGGCATTAGGTCAAACACAGCGCCCTTGTGTACAAAAAAATAAAAATTTGTGAGGTTCATAACCTGAGCCCACAGCTCTGCCCCACATCTACGGCTGACCGTCGCAACTGGGAGCTGGCCTTTGTCTCCCAGTCACATTAAATGGAGCTCGATTTTCCATTCAGTCATTACGTTCAATAAATGCAGCCTGAAATAGGTCATGATGTACGGCTGCACGGCTGCAGCAGGATTGTCAGAGACCCTTTATGAGCTGCAACTTCAGATATAAACGCAATGAGGAGCACTTAATATATTTCCATTTTCACGATAATGGAAATGGGTATCAGTAATTCCAAGACACTGAACAACTGAGTGTATAAAAATGGAAAGGTCTTGGCTTTCTTCAGATTCTTTCTTCTGATATTAGTGCAGGTGTTGCTGCACAGTAGAACAGTGCACCACCACAGCCAGCTTAATCTTGCTGAAGGTCTTTTGCAGTAGGAGGGGTGATTAGTATTTCTAGTTTATAAAATACAGGGGTTGGACAATGAAACAGAAACACCTGTCATTTTATTGTGGGAGGTTTCATTGCTAAATTGGAGCAGCCTGGTAGCCAATCTTCATTAATTACACCAGTAAGAGCAGAGTGTGAAGGTTCAATTAGCAGGTAAGAGCACAGTTCTGCTCAAAATATTGCAATAAACACAACATTATGGGTGACATACCAGAGTTCAAAAGAGGACAAACTGTTGGTGCATGTCTTGCTAGCGCATCTGTGACCAAGACAGCAAGTCTTTGTGATGTATCAAGGGTCACGGTATCCAGGGTAATGTCAGCACCACCAAGAAGGACCAACCACATCCAACAGGATTAACTGTGGACGCAAGAGGAAGCTGTCTGAAAGGGATGTTCGGGTGTTAACCCAGATTGTACCCAAAAAATGTCCTTCCCAAGATGAATTGACGCTGTATTGGCCGCAAAAGGAGGCCCTAGTACACCATACTAATCAATTACTGTGGTCTAAGTTTCATTGTCCATCCCCTGTATATATGCTGAATATATGAAATTTTCATGTATGTATTCCTCCCCTGGCTAGGTGTTGTTGCACCTTCCAACAAGACAATGACGCAAAGCCAACTGCTAAAGCAGCACTTGATTGGGAGGAATGGTGTAAATGTATTGGAAAGACACAGTCAAAGCCCAGACCTGAATCCAACTGAGAGTCGAATCAGACTTGAAGATTGCTGTTCACCAGCAAAAAACATCAAACTTCAAAGAGCATTTTTGCTTGAGGAATGAGGAAGAATCCCAATGGCAAGCTCACAGAGACTTATCCAAAGTGACTCACAGCTGTAATTGCTGCAAAAGGGGGCTCTGCAAAGTACTGACTTTAGGGGGTGAATAGTTTTGTCCTGTTTATTAATTGCTTCACAATGTAAAAATCAACCTTCAAAGTTGGAGGCAAGTTCTGTAAACCCTCAAATAATCCATTTTCATTCCAGGTCGCAAAGCACTGCATGTTGGTCGCTTGAAGAACTCTGGCCACGTCGTAACAGAGAGTGTAATTAGTGCCATTTAATAGACACAGTGCAGCATTTATGTACGATATAATTCACTTTACTCACTGTATTCACTGCACCTCTGTAATGTCGCTTACAAACGTGCCACTGATAAAGCATTTTATCTACGTGTCAAAATATCATCATAAATATTGTATCGTACAAATGTGTGAATATATTTGTATCTAAAACCTTTTTCAGTCTCATCCTCACTGTAATATTTGGGTAAAACAACTCATGTGTTCAACAAAAACACACGTTGATAAAATTCCTCTGATAAAATTCACCTTTGCGAGTCCAAAAGCAGCAAGTGCGCCCCCATATGGTTAAAATTTCCATTCCGCTGTGTCCGTAACTCCGCCTCAATTGATAACAAAAATTTTCCCTCTATTACACGGTGTTGAGCATTTTAATTTTTAATGGTCTTATTGGTGACCATGGTGATGTATGAAGCACAAAGCCCTGCCTCTGTTCTCCCCAGCTCGATTCTCACTAAGCCCCGCCTCCACAAGTTCTTCTCGACCCCCTAAACTGAATGAGCAGAAGACCTGCTTGTACTAAGGATGGAAGAACTCTTTCAATATTGCAATTATTATTCGATCACACTATCATACCTAATTTCTAGCAATCCTACAAAACTAATAATAATATATAATGTATATTAATAATAATAATAATAATAATAATAATAATAATAACAACAACAATAATAATAATAATAATAATAATAATAATAATAATAATAATAATAATAATAATATTGATTTAAAACTAAATAATGATACAGACTGAATAGCCAGCTACCTGAAAACACTCCAGTCTACTCCTGCTTTGTGGGCGTCAAATACTACAATATTCAGTCGGCTCAGAATCTGCTGATTGTTGGATCAAGATCAATTTTAAACCTTTTAAAAATCTTAAGAAGAATCTTAAATCGTCACACATTCTTCTAAGAAAGTGGTAATGATTTTCTTAAAGGCTTCTGTAACTAAATTATTTTACCGGATTAAGAGTCGAACATTAAGACTTCTTAAGTGTAAGCTCATCCTAACGTTGTGAAAACATTTGAGAACATATTATTTGAAGAACACCAATCATTCTTGCACACTTAAAAATAGGTAAGGTGCTTTAGGTAAAGAAAGAGTTCTATATAGCACCAAAAAGGGTTCTACCTATGGGTACAATGTAGCTTTTTGATGCTGTATAGAACCCTTTTGAAAAAGGCTCTATACAGAACCCTATACAGCGCATTCTCTGTCAGTCTGAAAAACCCTTTCACAATGCAAAGAACCCCTTGATCATGCAAAGGGTTCTTTGGGGGATCGTGGTTCTATACAGAACCATTTTGTTTACTGAAGAACCCTTGAAGAACCTTCATTTTAAGTGTGGAGATTTGTTCTTAAGGGAAAAGGTGAGAATATCTTCACTTTGGTGAATCTGGACCCGGTCTTCAGATCTTTCTTAATGATTATGAAAAGCACAAGCCAATGAAGATCTGAGATCGTGGTAAAAGCTATCAGAGCTCCAATCTTCTAATGGTGCTCTGTTCCGTTTTCAGTCTAAAACTGCACAAAACTAAAATAACACACTAATCTTGCTTCAAATGTGGAAAAGGATGTTTTTGGGGAACTTTTTGGAGATCCGTTCATGTTCTGCTCACTTAACTCTACACAGTAACAGACATTTTCATCAGGGGGTCCTGAATTTGTAGGGCTGTTGCACTTGATGTAGAATTAATGGAGTGGAGTAGCTGCACTTGTGTGTCATTTCACAGATCTGCAGCGTCTAATGACGGACAGCAAGTGTGTGTAATGGCCGTTTTGTTGCTGCAGGCTCAGCAGTGTCACTTCCTCTTTAACTTTACATTTCCTGAAACGTTCTCTTCAAAGTCCTCTGCAGTGTCTGAAGCTGCACCTCCTTCATGTTCTGCAACACATTACTGGCCTGACCAGAGTAACTCGAAATGTAAGCAATGACTATTATTGCAGAACACAGCAGGCTCACGTACTCGGCAGGGGTGGGTGATATGGTACAAAACACTGTATCATTACATTTAAAGACACAATATTTATCCCGAGAACCCGACACACAGCCAAAATACACCAGTATTGACAGTATCTTAATAACTGCTATTACTCCTCCACACTGATTTATATTCCAGATCTGCTGCACTGTATCTAACTAAACAGCATTAATCACACTCTCTGTAATCAAGTGCACAGTTGGTCACGGTTACTTAGCATAAAAATCACAATGTGCCCAGAAAACACTGTGTATCACCATAACAACTTATACCAATATGCTAAAATATTGTCTTATTTCCAATCCCTAATGCAAAATAAATCAAGAACAAACAGCTGCAGTTGCTTAAATCACTCCGCTCTGATCTTTGTACATTGAAAAGTGGGTCATAAATACTGTAAGTAAGGGTGTTTGAAAGGACACCAAACATGTCCTGACTGATTAACCGTGTTTAGATTATCACAACAAATGAACGACTTGGTTGGCTCTCGGTGAACACATACAGTGCGATATTGATGCAGAATTACATGTATATATACATACACACATATACAGTATACAGAACTGTGTTAAAGTTTTAGACACCTTAAATGAGTGTTTATTACATCATGCTTTTCCATCACTGTTCATTAAACATCTCCAAAGCTCGAGTCTGGTATTGTTTGTGTTTCTCATCAACACCTGCTTTGGTAAATCAGTGTTGATGATGTTAAATCACACGCTGCTAATGGAATTGAACACATCCAGGCACTGACTGGAGGAACGTCCAGGAGATACGTGGAGAAAACCAAGCTTTGTTCTTCAGACCACCTCACATGATCTCAGCTACTTTGTTCAGAATGAGAAATTCTTCCTGGGGTCTGGAGTTTCTAAACTAATCACTCTCTTATTGATCAGAGACAGTTTTTTGTGATTATAATTATGTGATTATGTGTCTAAAACCTTTGCACAGTAATGTATATAAACAATATGACGTTAATTTGCCTAATGGGTTTGGATGCCAGCTTCTTGGCTCGGATTTTCCCTCAACTTTTCCCTTCGTTGTTAGTAGATTGGATTTGAGTTCATTGCTTTCACTTACACTTGCACACTTTTATGTAAAAAATTTTTTTTACTCACTTCCATTTCAGTCTTTCAATTCCTTCTGAGAATGTAATTTCAATCTGGAAGTGTTTACTGTTTGAGTCCTAACTCTGGAGCCTCAGTGTTTTATTTTCGACCAAAAGTATCAAGAACCAAAAGAACAGACCACCACAAAACAAGGCTGGTTGGACTAAGACGATAGACTGCAGTTCGGTACACTGTGTTACAGGAGGTTTCAGGCCTGATATAAACGTACTTTTACACAAAAAACTATATAGAAATATTTCAGCAAACCCAAATACACATAGAGTGGTCAGTGAGAGCGTCTACCTGTAATTAATTCCATATAGAATAAAAAAAAACAAAAAACATAAAGTCAGTGGACAGTGAGAGTGTCTACCTGTAAGTAACTCTATATAACATTAGAATAAACCCAAAATAAACATAAAGTCAGTGGACAGTGAGAGCGTCTACCTGTAAGTAACTCTATATAACATTAGAATAAACCCAAAACAAACATAAAGTCAGTGATCAGTGAGAGCATCTACCTGTAAGTAACTCTATATAGAATAAAACCAAAATAAACATAAAGTCAGTGTCAGTCAGAGCGTCTACCTGTAATTAACTCTATATAGAATAAACCCAAAATAAACATAAAGTCAGTGGTCAGTGAGAGTCTACCTGTAATTAACTCTATATAGAATATACCCAAAATAAACATAAAGTCAGTGGTCAGTGAGAGTCTACCTGTAATTAACTCTATATAACATTAGAATAAACCCAAATAAACATAAAGTCAGTGTCAGTGAGAGCATCTACCTGTAATTAACTCTATATAACTTTACAATAAACCCAAATAAACATAAAGTCAGTGGTCAGTGAGAGAATCTACCTGTAATTAACTCTATATAACTTTACAAAAAAAACAAATAAAAATAAAGTCAGCAGTGTGAGCATCTACCTGTAATTAACTCTATATAACATTAGAATAAACTGATAAACATAAAATATATAATTGCAGTTTTATTAGCACTTGGACGTTTGTACTTGAATATTACTGTTTACCTGCTTAATTCAACATATTGGGACTAAATTGAAATGTGGTACTGTACAATGATTATGGTACATATAATACACTATATGGACAACAATACTGGAACACCTGCTCAATGATTGTCTCTTCTAAAATCAAGGGCATTAAAGAGTTCATCTTGCTTTTGTTGCAGTAACAGTCTCTACTATCCAGTGAAGACTTTACTGATTTTGAATCACTGCACGACAGAGCACCATCATTTCCACAGTTCCACTGCCTCTCATCTCAATATAGCCCATGCTTGCCTCTACAGAAACTAGTCAAGCTATATGTGCATTTGCACACCTCTGTCAACAATGGGTGCAAAATGGTTGAATGGATTCATTTTTCAGTTTACAGTAAACTGGTTTACAGTGAGGTGATTTACAGTAAGCTGGTTTACAGTGAGGTGGTTTACAGTAAGCTGGTTTACAGTGAGTTGATTTACTGTGAGATGTTTAACTGTAAGTTGGTTACAAGTAAGCTGGCTGAACTGGTTGAAAGTGAGCTGGTTTACATTGAGCTGGTTCACCATGAGCTGGTTGACACTGAGCTGGTTTACACAGACCTGGTTAACAGTAAGCTGGTTCACACTGAGCTACTTTACAGTAAGCTGGTTTACAGTAGGATGGTTCACACTGATCTGGCTTACAGTAAGCAAGTTCACAATGAGCTGGTTTAGAGTAAGCTGGTTTACACTAACCTGGTTTACAGTAAGTTGGTTACAAATAAGCTGGTTTACAGTGAGGTGGTTCACACTGATCTGGTTTACAGTAAGCTAGTTCACAATGAGCTGGTTTCCAGTAAACTGGTTTACTCTGAGCTGATTCATACTAACCTGGTTCACACTGAGATGGTTTGCAGTAAGCTGGTTTACACTGAGATAGTTTACAGTAAGCTGGTTAACAGTAGGATGGTTCACACTGATCTGGCTTACAGTAAGCAATTTCACACTGAGCTGGTTTAGTGTAAGCTGGTTTACAGTAAGTTGGCTCACACTGAACTGGTTTTAGTAAGCTGGTTCACACTGAACTGGTTGACACTGTGCTGGTTTACATTGAGCTGGTTCACCATGAGCTGGTTGACACTGAGCTGGTTTACACAGACCTGGTTAACAGTAAGCTGGTTCACACTGAGCTACTTTACAGTAAGACAGTTTACAGTAGGATGGTTCACACTGATCTGGCTTACAGTAAGCAAGTTCACAATGAGCTGGTTTAGAGTAAGCTGGTTTACAGTAAGTTGGCTCACACTGAACTGGTTTTCAGTAAGCTTGTTCACACTGAGCTGGTTTACACTGAGCTAGTATACACTGAGCTGGGTTACAGTAAGCAAGTTCACACTGAGCTGGTTTAGAGTAAGTTGGTTTACAGTAAGTTGGCTCACACTGAACTGGTTTTTAGTAAGCTAGTTCACACTGAACTGGTTTAGAGTAAGCTGGTTTACACAGAGCTGGTTCACACTGAGCTGGTTTACCCTGAGCTGGTTTAAACTCAGCTGGTTTACACTGAACTGGTTCACACTGAGCTGATTTTCACTGAGCTGATTTTCACTGAGCTGGTTCACACTGAGCTGGTTCACACTGAGCTGGTTTACCCTGAGCTGGTTTACACTGAGCTGGTTCACACTAAGCTGCTTTACACTGAGCTGCTTTACACTGAGCTGGATTACACTGAACTGGTTGACACTGAGCTAGTCAACACTCAGCTGGTTTATACCGAGCTGGTTCACACTCAGCTGGTTCACACTGAGCTGGTTTACAGTGAGCTGCTTTACCCTGAGCTGGTTTATACTGAGCTGGTTCACACTGACCTGGTTTATACTGAGATGGTTCACACTGAGCTGGTTCACACTTAGCATGTTTACACTGGTTTACACTGTGAGCTGGTTCACACTGAACTGGTTTACATTAAGCTGGTTCATATTAAGCTGGTTCACAATGAGCTGGTTCACACCAAGCTGGTTCACATTGAGCTGGTACACACTGAACTGGTTCACATTAAGCTGGTTTACACTGAGCTGGTTCAGTGGAGGTAGTGAGGTCAGTGGAGAAAGTGAGATCAGTGGAGATATTGGGATCAGTGTTGGGTGAAGGAGGTCTGTAAAGAAGTGAGGTCTGTAGAGAAGGATGTCTGTAAAGTAGGAGGCCTGTAGAGAAGGAGGTCTGTAGAGAAGGAGGTGAGTGGAGAAGGAGGTCTGTACAGAAGGAGGTGAGTGGAGAGGGAGGTCTGTAGAGAAGGAGGTCTGTAGAGAAGTAGGTTAGTGGAGAAGGAGGTCTGTAGAGAAGTAGGTGAGTGGAGAAGGAGGTCTGTACACAAAAGATGTGAGTGGAGAAGGAGGTGAGTGGAGGAGGAGGTGAGTGGAGGAGGAGGTCTGAGCAGTGAAGCGGTTTGTTGTGTTTCTCAGCTCAGTGAAGAGCAGGTTCAGGGTTCCTCAGGGCGTTCTTCAGAAGGTTCTCCTGCTCTGCACTGAGTTAGAGGGAGGAGAAGATAAACAGTGAGGACTCACCTCCTCCATGATGAAGTCTTATAGGGTCGCTTGTGGAGGAAAGTCTTATCTGGAGCCAGACGGTTTTGTGTCGCTGCTCTTCACCGCCGACCTTCTGCAGACCACCATGACCAGGCTGGAGAAACCAGGAACTGCTGGCTGTGATGCAGTTAACGGTCTCTCTCTCTCTCTCTCTCTCTCTCTCTCTCTCTCTCTCTCTCGGCAGTGAAACAAGTTAGGGGTGAAGAGAAAAAGTTTGGTTTCCGGTAAGTTCCCCTTCAAAACACAGCGGAGCTCCTCCGCCGACCTCTTCCACACTCTCCTCCTCCACCGACCTCCTCCACACTCTCCTCCTCCACCGACTCCTCCTCCACATTCTCCTCCTCCACCGACCTCCTCCACAGAGGTCCAGCAGAGGAGAAGGAGAAGAGCACACACACTGTGGGTCAACGGTGACCACATCTACTGACCCACCTTCACAGACGGTTCTGTTCTTCACCAAAACAGGATGATTATTTATAATATATTATTAATACTATATTATTATTATTATTATTATTATTATTATTATTATTATTATTATTATTATTACCATGAAAAAAAAAATATATATAGCATTAGTATATAATTTGTTATATTAGTATTTAATCTTATTTTGTATTTTATTTTATTCACGTTATATTTAATATTATATTTTAAACTATTTTTATTATTATATATTATTATTATTTATAGTAATATGCTATTTACAAATTATATTAATATTTAATAGGTTATATTATTATTTGATTATATATTGTAGTATATTTTATTCATATTATATTTTATATGATTTTTAAAATATTTATATAATTAATACTCAATAATATTTCATTACTATTATATTGTTATTTTTAAAATATAATATTTCTATTAAATATTACATTGTATTATATTTTATTAATATTTTCTATTGTCTATTATAATATTATTATATATCTATTTAAATTTTATATATATATATATATATATAAATGTATTATATTGAATTTTGTTGTGTTATTATTTAATATTATTATTATAGTATTTTATTTTATTAATACTTTATTTTATATTATTATATTGTACACTCTATATTGTTGTTCTTATTGATACTATATTTTATTATTGTTATTATATTATATTATTAGGTATATATTATATTAATATATACTATGTTATTTTATTATTTAATATTATATTTTATAATATTTTTATTAATATTTTTTATTTATGTTTTTTGTTATCAGTATTATTTATTATTTGCTTGTGCATCTATAAAAATGTAATTCTGTGAAAAACTTTTTCAGCCTCCATGTGACACAATAGAATGGGATACAGTTACTCAGGCACGGTGTACAGTGTGAAAGTTAATTTAGATAAATGAATAAACATAGAAATACACTAATGTAGCTAAAATACTAAGTTAAGTAAAAGTTAAAGCATTGCACATGTCAAAAATTAAACTGTCGTGTACAGTCCCAGTGTAGGTGACATACGGGCCCTTTTGCTTGGAAACCTCAACGTTGTGTAAATGCAATACTATTAATCAGAATTAGAAATACTTAATGAAGAAGCTGTGAGGCAATATTTACTCAAACACAAATTCTGCTTTAGTTTTCTTAAAAACTCTTACTAAGAATTCTAATTTCATACATAAATCATGAACCTTTATCTAGAAATGTCAGTAATGTCAGATTTACGTTGCTAGTCTTTAATGTAATTTTAACAGACTAATCTTTATGCCCAGAGTACCAAGATGAATGGATGGATGGATGGATGGATGGATGGATGGATGGATGGATGTTAAGTTACACATTTCTAAGACTGTTTCAATCCACTGTGAAAGTGCATGTTAACTGTTACTGTTCTGCATACTGGCCCGAACTCATTTTATTGTTCTTTGGGATCATATTTTCAGTCATTTTCATCCATTTCTCTTTCATTGTTTTGTTCATTTTGCTGTATTAGAAATGTGTAACTAAGTATTTTAGTGACACTTTTACATCTATTCTTGGCCTGTGTGTCAGTGATTGGTAAATGAATCTGCTCTTTACCCATTTCCATTTTTGTCATCAACATTTAGTTCCTAATTCCTTTTTGTGTTTAATTTAGCCACTGTTCTGCTTTGTGATTTATCACTTTAAGACAAAAACAAACTAAAAAAAGGTCCAATAAAGGGAAGAATAGATATTAAAGCTCAGTTTCAGTGCTGATACCCTAAATAGTTATACAGCAGTTCTGGTATATCTCAGGCCTCACTGATTTGGATTAAGCACTGGTTCTTCTGTCTTGATTCTGAGTCTAGGGTTATAATAACTCATTATTTCCAGTTCATTTCTCCCATGGCTATGGAATGGAAGGGGCTGGGAAGAAGTTAACTCTTAGAAACCAAGATCTGCAGATCTTTGAGCAAAGTTTAATGCTGTTTTCTAGGTTTCATGAATTATCAGTGACTAATCCAGCTCGGAAAAAAAGTTTAAATGCCAAAGCAGCTTCCAGTGCATGTTTACTGCTCTGTCCACATGTACATGCTCAATCTGCGCACAGATGGGGGGATAAACATGCCACTGCCCCAGATATTGGGTTACAGAATTAAATGAGAAGGGAGGCGCTGTTTGCTCTCTTTCTTTGCTCACACAAGTTTCAGAATAAAAGTCCTGAGGAAGGATAATACTGATTCATACATCAAAAACAAAAATAATAAAGGACATTCAGGTTGTTGTTTTCTGAGTCACCTCCCAACAGAGCCCATCGTATGTTAAAACAGGCAGTTGGTTGGTGCACAGGTGATAACCACGGCGTTCTCAGAAAAGCTTATTATCGTTGTTTATTGTGATGAAAATATCATATCCTCACCCGGCATTACATAACCAGCACATTGCAGCACAGCACCCCTTGATTGGCATGACTATGAAACACCTTCTGCAACAGGAGGTGGAATTGACACAAACCCAAGAGAAGTGTTGCAGAAGCCACAGTTTCCTCTTCACAAGTTCTCCTATTGTAAGTGTGATGTCCGAGAGCACAGAGGTTATGAACCTTATGTGTCAAAGCTTTACGAAGCCATTGATTCCATTTCTCATAGCTTTGCTAATATATAATAAGGCCTGAAAAGACGTGCTGCAGCAGTTGCACCAGTGCTTCGGTGCTGGTTGTGGGAAAAACTGGGATCCCTCTTAGAAAAAGTCTCACTTCCCATATTTGTGGTTTACCCTGTTTAAAGAGGATGTAGAGCAAAGACTCTGTTTCTTGTCAACAGCAGCTCATCTGAGACCTTTATCGTATGTGATACTAAATGACCAACACTTGTTTGCATCAACAGTTCTGAGAAAAAGTATAATGTCAGAAACTGTAACCATATCACCTATGTGAAGTGGTCATTTCCCCTTAAACAAGGGTCCTGTTACTGGTGTAAAGCTAACACTGCATTCCACCATGGCTGCATTCCAAAGCCCGGGCTACCGCCGAGGCATTTCTCAGCCACTTCATCACAGACGGCTGTTCCAGAGTGAAGGATCTCTCATATGTGACCTATGTTCATCACTCAGTGATCATCTGATAACTTTAGTCCTGTGTTTTTTCCAGGCAGATGTCTCTTCACTTATTGTAGAGTTTAATGCTGATTCTAAAGTAAAGAAAATCTCAGGGACATAAAGCTGTACACACGTCTGCGTGAGTGTGCAAACCCAATGATTTATGAAGGAAAGATGCAAAAGATGCAACCAAACTCTTGTGTAGAGCTCCACACTGGTCATGGCTGGATCTGACACCAGCCGTCAAACATGGTGGTGGTAGTGTGATGGTCTGGGGCCGCGATGTTTCCACAGGACATGGACAATCTCTCATAGTTGATAGAACCATGAATTCTACTTTCCATCGGAAAAAATGTGGAGAGGTCACCTTGTGACCTACACTTCCGGCAGAGTTGAGTTATGGAGCACAAGCAAGTCCACCTCTATCCCGGTTCGAATCCCACTGAGATGCTGATGGATCACCTTAATGAGACAGTTCATGCTTGAAAACGCTTGAAAACAATTCTGCAAGAAGAGTGAGCCAGGATTCCTCCACATCAACATAAAAGACTCGTTAAAGTGATTGCAGTGTTTGATTAGTGATGTTACTGCCAAACGTGGCCCAGAGAGTTACCAGGTTTTGGGGCAGTTCCATTTTTGAGGGGTAAAAGTACATGGCTGCCTTGATTGTGTGTGTTTTCTTGTGTGTTTATATTCAATTTAAAATAGGTTGATGACCTGGATTATTTAAATGTGAATATTGAAACATAATATGCAAAAATAAAATAAAGTGGGGTTTTGGGGCAAATGTGTTTTCACAACACTGTACTGCAGGGTTCATCGGCTCTTCTCAGAAGAAGGATCTTCACCAGGGCTGTGAGGGTGTGCATAAATAGTATATAATGTAAATAGTGCAGTACACGTAAATTGTGTGTGTGTGTGTGTGTGTGTGTGTGTGTGTGTGTGTGTGTGTGTGTGGTGCGTGCTACTTTCATTTGCACCCATTGCTGACACAGATATGCAAATGCACACACATCTTGTCTGGCCCCTGTAAAGAAGTCTTCTTCTTCTTCTTCCTCTTCTTCTTCTCGCCACAGCGGATCATCTGCCTCCATCTTGCCCTATCCCCTGCCTCCTCTACTGTTACACCAACCGTCTCCATGTCCACCTTCACTACATCCATAAACCTTCTCCGAGGTCTTCCTCTTCTCCTGCTGCCCGGCAGCTCCATCTCCAACATTCTAAACAAACATCAACCTATTGGCACCATGTCTAATGCCAGGCGTGGGTTAGAGGGGTATGAAGCCCCCAAGTGTTGAGCTGTGGAGCAGTGGAACTGTGTTCTCTGGAATGATGGAGCTCCATCCAGTACTTTTGAGAATCCTGACCTCCAAACAGTGAAGCTATTTTAGGGTCTGGTCAGTGTCCGTGTTTTCCATTATTGTGTGCAATAAAAGTGCAGTGCTAGAGCAACTACAGCAAAAAGAAGAAGCGTGAAGAGAAGCAAAAGCCATGTGTGTCAAGCCATGGCATGTATTTATAGATCTGATACATGTGGTTGAGTAGCATGGCGGGGTTGAGACACACTGGTGTTTTAGACCACCTCCACCCTCAGAGAGTATCACAAACTACCATGCTTCAGCTTATTACTACCATGCAACCACTGGTCAAACTACTTCCCACCACAGCCTAAAGATGCCTAAATGCAAATCTATATAAACATGAACCAGTTTGACTCTATTGATGAATTATTGATTTATGAATGACATGGTTTTTGCATAAAAATTATCCTATAATTATAAATGATGAGGCTGTTTTGAAGGAAAGATGATATAAAAGGAGATGATTTATGAATATAGGTTATTAATTCTGTTTACTGGTATTGGTAAACCAGTAAATGTTTATATATTACCATCATCATTCATGTTTAGTAGAATAGTTGCATTCTTTTACACTTTTTCACACACATTTTCAGATATTTTCCTCCCTCCTCCCCTCACACACACACACACACACACACACACACACACTGCCTACAACTTAGGCCCTTGAAGCTGCCCAGTCACAACCAAAATGTACTCATATACCTAGTGGTATACTGGTATTTAACTGGTATGTAGTCAGAACTGCTGTGATTCTGCATTAAACAGTAAAAGGCGCCTGAATGAGTCATCGGTTGTAAAAGTACTGAACTCATATTTCATGTCAGTCTGTTTTAGACATTGTTGTTATTATGTCATGAGGGTGGCTTTATTGGGGTGGGCAGGCCGTGATTCTGTGCACTTCGTGAGGCAGGGTGCAACAACGCCACGCTGAGTTCTGGTAAACAAGGTTGACACCCAGCAACGGAGAAAAGAGGCCAGAGAGCAGTGAGAGCAGAGCAGACAAATGAGAGACCCTCCCTTTGTTGTCATTGAGTAGGCCTGCATGGGAACATTTGCCAGAATGCGCCACCCTCAGGTGCATTGAAGCAATGCTGGATTTCACCCAGCTTGTGCTCTGTGTGACACTTATGATTAAAGTACCCCTTCTGAAAAACATGTGTTTTATTGTATTAAAAAAAAAGTATTCATAGTCACACCAGATGCCAGATGTTGTTGTTTTTCAGGAGGCTACTCAAATCCGTCTATTTGAGGTACATGAAATGTGAAATGTTATATTTCAGCCTGTTTTGATCAATATATATATATTTTTTTTGCTGATAAGGATGAAAAAACAAAACTTCACATCTCAGAAATCCTGTTGGAAATTGTTCATCCATTGTGTTTTTAAGCTGAAAATGTTTTTTAGTTGTAATGATTAGATTGACAAGTTCATTTAAACACATACACCGATCAATCGTTGGGCAATCCCTCCTTCCACACTCAGTGCTCCACACAGGAGCACTTTGTAGTTCTATAATTCCACACTGTAGTTCCTCTGTTTCTCTGCAGACTTTATTCTCCTCCTTTCACCCTGATCTTCAATGATCAGGACCCCACAGGACCACCACATAGCAGCTATGATGTGGGTGGTGGGTCACCATGGGACATGGTGTGTGTGGTATGACTGGATCAGGCACAGCAGTGCTGCTGGAGTGTTTAAACCCCTCAGTGTCACTGCTGGACTGGGGACAGTCCACCAACCAGAAATATGTCCTGTGAGCACTGATGAAGGACTAGACGATGACCAACACATACTGTGCAGAAACAGATGAGCTTCTGATCATGAGCTTCATAACAAAATACTATAATAAACAAACTGCGTATCTAATCATCATGTGATGAATTATCAGCAAGAAATCCAGCTCAGAAAACTTGTTTCCAACTGAATTAAATCCCAGTTTAAATGCCAAAGGAGCTTCCAGTGCATGTTTACTGCTCTGTCCACATGTACATGATCAACCTGCATACAGACTCACAATATTTCACAATAAAAGTCCTGAGAAGGGATAATACTGATACATACATAAATAATAAAATAGTAAAAGACATTCAGATTGTTTTGTTTTATTTATTTGGACCATTTTGAAGAATGATTCATTAAAAATATCCTGGTCAATCTAATAATTTTAAATAATTCATGAACATGCTTGAATTTTCAGCTCAATAACACAATAACAGAATATCTGAGATATAAAAAAATTGTATGTCCAAGTACATTTTTGATAGATAGGTACTTTATTAATCGCAAAGGAAAAGTCACTTATTAGATAGATTAAATCAAGCACTAAATTTTTTAAAACTAAATTTAATGTTAAATTCTACATCTCAAATGAGACAAATGTGATATACCAATTTAACAATATCTGTGAGACTGTCTCTTAAAAATATTTTCATAATGTTGTGGTGAATAAAAGAACCTCCAACTATGAAACCATTCATCATAATTGGCCTTGGGTTCTAAGGGTTAAAGGTCCATGCTCAGGCTCAGTTAGAGATCACCCCAGATGCATACCATGCCCAGTCTAACTGAATTAGTCCAGCTCCTTAAGAGGGCCTGCACTTGTTTACTTCTTCATTACTCTTGGGCATGGTTGGAGTAACCAGGCTTTGGGGGAAGCGCTCAGGCCTGGTGCAGATAGATGACCTACTCTGAGCACACCCTTATAAACAGATAAAATGAGATTAGATAAGTAAACTAAAAGACAACTTTGTGTTACTGCTTTTCATTACACTTTTTAATCAGTTAAATTCAGAAGTGTGAGGGCCAACTTTCACTGCATTAGGGTCTGTGAGTGCATTTGTTCTGCTTTAGTTCCTATGGCGACCCTTAGGCAACATCTCAAGCTGTTGTTTGGAGGGGGGGCAGCGTTTCCCCACCTTAACTCCACTCAAAAGATCCTCTGTTTGGGGAAAACTGGCTGGATTTGGCACCAAGCGAGCCATAAAGGAGCCAAGAGGGTCTGATTGAAGAGGGTCTGCAAGCCTCTACAACTCAGGGCTCAGGCCTAGTGCACCCCCTCTGGCACTGCAGGCTTTGCTGGCCATCAGTGGCTTTGATAACATCCAGAACTGCACACCCTCGTAATCTCAAGGCCAGATCTAAAGGGAATCCATTATGCGTAGAAACCTCAGGACACCTAACTTCTACTTAAAACGAGAGTCTCTTATTTCCAGCGTTGAGTCCATTATAATCATCGATTGACCTTGTGTGGTACTTGCTATTGATTTCTCTCTCATTTGCTGGAGTTAATTAAGTTGTAGAAAAGCCCTTGAGTGGTGTGACATCGTGGACAGCTTTCCGCAACTTCATTAAAGACTAATCTTTATGAAACGGGAGGTTTGGAGCAAGGAAAGAGCACTGTATTGGGATTAGCTCTGGCTGAAGCGAATTTTGAACGTCGTGCATAACAAGCCGGATTGCAGGTGGATGGGGAATGTGTCTTTGGCAGAGAGCAGGAATGAGAAACAACAGTCAAAACAGCTTAACAACTGTTTCATTATTATTATTATAATAACAAAAGTGTGACAAGCGGCATGAAATATTTGACTATTTTTCAGAAATAAAGTTTTAAATCGTCTGCATTAAATATTAGTATATATGAACAGGATAATATCACATACACTAGGGAATGCGTTCAGCTTCTTTAAGCTGCACTCATTGCTGACACAGATGTGCAAATGCACACACAGCTTGTCTAGTCCATGTAGAGAAGCACGACCAAAAGAATGGAACTCTCTGGAGCAAATAATTAAACATCATCTTTTTGGCACCATACTTAATGCCTCTTGCACTGTGAACTCATTGCACTGTGGACTTGCTGCAATGTAGACTCCTTGCAGTGTGTACTCGTTGCACTGTGGACTTATAGCTGTGTGGACTCATTGCACTGTGGACTCGTTGCACTGTGGACTCGTTGCACTGTGGACTCATTGCAGTGTGTACTGGTTGCAGTGTGGACATATAGCTGTGTGGACTCATTGCACTAGGGAACCATTACATTGTGGACACGTTGCACTGTGGACTCGTTGCACTGTGGACTCATTGCACTGTGGACACATTGCACTGTGGACTCATTGCACTGTGGACACATTGCACTGTGGACATGTTGCACTGTGGACTCGTTGCAGTGTGGACTCGTTGCAGTGTGGACTCATTGCACTGTGGACACATTGCACTGTGGACTCATTGCACTGTGGACACATTGCACTGTGGACATGTTGCACTGTGGACTCGTTGCAGTGTGGACTCGTTGCAGTGTGGACTCATTGCACTGTGGACACATTGCACTTTGGACATATTGCACTTTGGACATGTTGCACTGTGGACTCGTTGCAGTATGGACTCGTTGCAGTGTGGACTCATTGCACTGTGGACTCATTGCAATGACTCGTTTCAATGTGGACTTGTTGCATTGTGAAGTCATTGCACGGATAGGATAAAGTGGGCACCACATTGGTCAGGGTCAGCTCTGGTTCAAGGAGTTCATGACTACAGAAGTCAGTCATATGTTGGTTTCTTTCTTGGGGAAAAGTTACTGTGAAGCAGGATGGGACTTCACACAGTTCCAGTGCTCTGTGAAGATCTGTGTGAAGACAGGTTCAAGCTGGTTGAAGAAGTGCTTCAGACAGGAGGGTGAAACACCAAGGGAAAGGTCATGATGCTGGTGCTGTGGTTTTCGGGATGTGTGAACCGGAGCTGGAGAGATCTTCAAAATTGCCAAACCCAGATGACTTCCAAAACCCAGATAACCAAAATATATCAGAACAACATATAGAATATAATACAATATATTCACTACTGCAACTCAGGGAATTAGAACTAATCGTACCTTCTTTCTTTCTGTCACAGTTTATATTAATTTTGTAACAGTTTGGCTTATAGTTTATCAGAAATACAGAATCTCAAAATTTCAAGTTTGATTAAATACATTCATCGCCAAAAAATTGTTGCACCCAGAAGAAAGTGTAGGATTGTGCTGATGGGGAGGAGATATGTCACCACTATCAATACATTTTTAAAACACTCAATATTTATTGATCTACACATACAGAAGTGGTGTCTCTCAGTTCAGTGTTGGGCTCAACGCAAAATGCCAGACGTCTCTGCATGGATGTGTAGAGGTTCCTAATGGTGTCCTGTGATGATCCATCCTATGCAACTTGAATGTTCTCACTCAGTTCTGCAGATGGTGTGGTAGGGGTGGAGTGTTGATAGAGCGTCCAATAGCGTCCCACACATTTTCAATCAGGGACAGGTCTGGAGATGAGACCGACCACGGCGTAGTATCTGTGTCTTCAAGACGAGATCTTGAGTCGGCAGCAGTGTGTGGACGAGTGTCATCCTGTTGGAATCGGAGTTTGTGTTCAGAAAAGGCAGAACCACTGGTTGCAGAACCTCATTAACGTCACGTTTGGCTGCCAAAGTGTCTGTAATGAAGAACAAAGATGAAAGACCTTGGTACTGACCACTGTGTCTGACTGCTGCTGTTCTGAGTGACCCCATGACAGTCTGGCACAAGACCATTGTAGTCATAGTCATAGTTAACTTTTCTATTTCAATTTTGAACAAAAATGAACTTTTTCATGAGATTCTAAGTCCCTGATATCAAGATATCCAGCCATGTGATATCCAGCCATGTGATATCCAGCCTAAACCAAAAGGTTTTCTTTTTAAACAATAAATTTAATAACAGCATCATGCTTTATCTGTTGACATCTGCCACAGCCTTTTTCTAATCATATTAAAGTTGAGAAGGGGGATTAGAGCCATTTAGATATTAATGTGAGTGTAAGCGATAGGATTAAGCAGATTACTGTCACATAGCTGGATTCCTTTACACGCCATTACACAGTCTGTAAACTTTACCAACCAATCAGAACCTTTTGCACATTTTCATTGTAGCTATAACACAGCTTTGCCCAAACGGAAATCTCATAAGCCAATATATACATTTCAAAGATGTGACATACACCAATCAGCTTGTTTCTACATACATTCAATACAGGACCACCACAGAGCAACTATGATGTGGGTGGTGGGTCATTCTCAGCACTGCAGTCACACTGACATGGTGGTGGTGTGTTAACCTGTGATGCGCTGGTACCAGAGGATCAGACACAGCAGCGCTGCTGGAGTGTTTAAACCCCTCAGTAAGTTTAAAAGCTTACACTAACACACCACCACCATGTCAGTGTGACTGCAGTGCTGAGAATGACCCACCACCCACATAATAGCTGCTCTGTGGTGGTCCTGTGGGGTCCTGATCATTGAAGGTCAGGGTGAAAGGAGGAGAATAAAGTACAGTCTGTAATTACAGAACTATAAAGTGCTCCTGTGTGGTCAGTGGGGCTGATAGGATGGACAGTGTGTAGAAACAAGGAGGTCATAATGTTATGGCTCATCGGTGTGTGTGCATGTTATCACATGAGCACCGGTCATTTCTGTGCATTCATACTCAGCCGTCTAAACAGTAGATGGCAGCACTTTCATAGCAGTGTAAAGTACCACATGTCAAAGTTCCTCAGACGACTCATCATTCCAAACAGCAGAAGGAGTTTGGCAGGGTCAGTGAGGTCAGCAGCAGCTGCTGTCTGTTTGTGTGGCAGAACTGCTGCTAATTACTGCGATGTTCGTGGAATTAAAGTAGATGTAATGAAATTCCAGTGTGGATTAAGAATGCAATCCTGCTCTCAGGGGCTTTCAGAACCCACCTGGGCCGAAAACAGACCTTCTTGCTGAGAGAGTGATGAATCCGAGTGCTCGGGCCGGCCTCCTCGCAGCTCCATCTGTTTGTTTGGAGATATGATTCAGTGTGTAGTTGACATATCGCTGTAGCAACCTATGAACCTCACACACTGAGCTGCCAGCACTCAGGAGACCAGCTGACATTATTACACTGACAGAGAGTCGGAAGATGCACACACACACACACACACACCACACACACACACACACACACACACACACACACACACACACACTCTCTCTCTCTCTCTCTCTCTCTCTCTCTCTCAAACAAATTAGGCAAAAATATTACACTTGCTCATTTAATGATCCAGTTTTTCATATCTGTGAGGGCAAAAGTGTGTGAACCTTTTGAGGGTAAAATTAGAGTCTGTGTTTGCAATCAATGGCAGGCACTCAGGTGTGAGTGGGGGTCCTGTTTTATTTAAAGAACAGGGGTCTATCAAAGTCTGATCCTCACAACACGTGTTTGTGGAAGTGTATCAGGGCACGAACAAAGACGATTCCCGAGGAGCTCAGAAGAAGAGATGATGTTACAGTAACGAACTCCACTCACTCACTGCACAGCCAGCAGCTGCTTCCAGGTCGGCCACATTATCTCAATTCGTTTAGTTTGGTCTTGATCTTTTGCTCGGGTCATTTACATAACAAAAGGGTTTCTGACATTGTTTCCTTAGCAGCACCATTCAGTGGCGCGGTACAGGGTTCGTGAAAAAGAAATGCTGTTGTGGCAAAAATAACAGCATGGTTCGAAATGAAACCAAATGAAACCAAATGCGCTTCAGGGCGGGGGTGTGCAGAGGGGTGAGGCCGCATGTGCATGTCAGTTAGAGGTTATCTGTCCGTGTGGTTCATCACATTAAATAGTTAAATAGGTTCATGAAGCTCATTTTGGGAAAGATTTAAATCAGATTAAAAACAGCTGTGTGTTGATATAAGCATCACTCTCTCTTTACTCTCTCTCTCTCTCTCTCTCTCTCTCTCTCTCTCTCTCTCTCTCTCACACACACACACACACACACACACACACACACACACAGAATTAACCTCACTTTCTACTTTCCTGTAGCTATAAATGTCTTCCAAACCCCAATGGGAGGCTTTTACATAACATAAGCTGCCCACATGTAGCAGATATCAGCAGGTGTATCTGCGTGTGTGTGTGTGTGTGTGTGTGTGTGTGTGTGTGTGTGTGTTTGTGTGTGTCAGCTGCATCATGCACAGCATGCACTGTGATCCCAGTGTGCTGCCTTGCTGCCCACAGTGTTGCAGCGCAGTATCCTGCTGATACCGAACAGACATCATTACGTTTACCTTTCTTTATATAACAGAAATTAGAATACAGAGCGCGTTCACTGCCATACTGATTCAAGACCAGAATCTATATTATAATCTCTTTATAATCTTCAAAACTTCAGTTCATACCTTCACGATTTTCATATCCTGCAGTTTATTATTCAGTACTTATATAGATGGGTTTCTGTACAACATCATCACATATATGTATGCAATGCTCAGGACCCCACAGGACCACCACAGAGCAGCTATTATGTGGGTGGTGGGTCATTCTCAGCACTGCAGTCACACTGACATGGTGGTGGTGTGTTAGTGTCTGTTGTGCTGGTATGAATGGATCAGACACAGCAGTGCTGCTGGAGTGTTTAAACACTGTGTCCCCTCACTGTGCACTCTATTAGACACTCCTACCGAGTGTCTCCACCTTGTAGATGTAAAGTCAGAGACAGAAGCTCATCTGTTTCTGCACAGTTTGTGTTGGTCGTCCTCTAGTCCTTCATCAGGGCTCACAGGACGCTGTCGGCTGGATATTTCTGGTTTGTGAACTGTTCTCTGTCCAGCAGGGTTTAAACACTCCAGCAGCATTGCTGTATCTGATCCACTCATATCAGCATAACACTCACTAACACACCACCACCATGTCAGTGTGACTGCAGTGCTGAGTATGACCCACCACCCACATAATAGCTGCTGTGTGGTGGTCCTGTGGGGTCCTGATCATTGAAGATATATATATATTCTTGGTAAATACATTCTTGAGTACTGGAATGTAACTTGGGCACGGGAAGATGACATGAGGCAAGAACACAGGCATGCATTTTTGGAAACTTTTGGAGTCTTATTTTGGTTTGGTCATGATTGTTGGAGTGAGTGGGGAGTGAGATCACCATGGTGAAATCCAAAGAGCTCTCTGAGACCTTCAGAAAGAAGGTTGTAGATATAGATGAGTGTGAGAAAGCATTTATTATTATCAGAACAATTACCTGTAAATCAGCTGTTCTAGGCCAGGTCAGGCCATCCTGTTCTCTGGAAAACATTACGAAGACAGTGTGAGCAGAATAATTAAGTTGTCCTTAAGTTAAAGTTGCACAGATGGTTAATCAATTGTTATGAAAGGCATGTGATGAGTGAGAGTGGAAATAGGCTTCGTACTCCTACATCACTGCTGCTATTTTACTTTGCATGACTTTGGGCCTAATCGTGGCTAATTAAGGATGATTCATTTTATGCACGCCTGTCTTTCAGAAATCAATCGTCTACACAGAAACTGTCTCCTGAAAATAAGCATCCATCACCAGGGTAACAGGGTTGAAAAAGACTTGGGCCTACTGAAAACCCTGCCGAGGAGAATGTTTACAAATGAACAGTGGGGCTTTACCTCAGGTGCCTTTAATGTCTATTCATTCCCTCCCATTGCTACGTAAGTGATGTGCTCTCAGGGTCATTGTTAAAAGCTGAAGCAATATTTCATTCCCAACAAACTGATTTGCCCAACAGTCGAATCAGCTTAAGCCTGGCATGCCTGAACGGCTCAGTCAGAAATTGTAGCGTGGGCAATCCGAGTGGCAGCTCACGACTCCACAGTGTTTCTGCAGGGGGGGAGTAAATCCAGATTACACAGACATTAAACACAAACTTTATTTCTATTTTAGCTTCGACTAATCAGGAGTGAGCGTGCTGAGGCGTGCATAATTCCCGTTAAATAAAGTCTGCCTATAAAATGTCTTTGTCATAGTTTAGACGTCCTGCAGTTCTAATACTTACCACTATATCAGCTGTTACGGCTGCTCCCCGCAGTGCTGTCAGTGTCTGAATTCAATTCCCTGCACTGCACAATACTCAGTTATTCAATACCATACTGTAAATGATTAATACTCATTATAAACCATTCACTATCTAATGTAAATGATTTATATTCAATATAAACCATTCAATAACTGCTATAAATGATTCATATTCATTATAAACAATTCACTATCTAATGTAAATGATACATATTCATTATAAACCATTCAATAACTGCTATAATGATTCATATTCATTATAAACCATTCAATAATTGCTGTAAATGACTCAACTTTAACTGCAAAAGATTCATGTTGACTGTAAACAATTACTATATAAACAGCTACTACACATAATTCAGTATCTATTATAAATGATTCAGTAACTTCTATTAATGATTTAGTAACTGCTATAATGATTGTGTATCTACTATAGTGATTCAGTAGCTGATATAAATGAATCTATAGCTACTGTAATTGATTCTTTAGCTTCTACAAATTATTTGATTACTGCTATAAATGATTCTGTATAATTATAAATGATTCAATAACTGTTTTGAATTATTCTGTATCTACTATACTGTAAATGATTCTGTATCACTATAAAATGATTCAGTACCTACTATACATGATTCTTTATCTACTTTAAGTGATTCAGTAACTCCTATAAATGAGTCTATATAATGACAAATAAACTGGATAAACTGGAGTTACTGGATTATTTTGAAGTAAGGTTGATCAAGATAAATGTGCTTAACAGACAAAATTCTTCTCAGAGAAAAAAATCAGATGTATTGTTCTGATATAAGATTGTTTCACTACGGTTTTGGTTTTTGCAGTGTAGAGCTGATCCGCGCTGACAGATTCCCTGAATCTGCAAATGCTTGAAAAACCACAGAACACACTGATAATAGAAGGCAATGGGTTCCAACACCTGCAGTACAGATGCAGCAGACAGTTTTATTCCTTTATCCCCTTAAATGGCCAGGACTTTCCATTCATCACCCCTGTAAGTTAAAAAGAGTATGAATCACAGAACTCTTTTCTTTCAAGCCATGAAATATTTGACATATTTGAGAGCATCACAAGGAGAATCTAGTAACAGTTTTCCACACTGTGTCATTTTTGTGATAGAATTGTTGTAGAATATCATGAAATTATTCTTTTGTGCCAAAGTTGTCCTGTATTTTACATTTCTTACTTGTAAAGTGACAGAATTGAATTTCTTTCTGTGTCTAGTTCAGTGAACACAGCCAAACCATGGAAGACTGTTGACCTGATATGTTTCCAGAAGTTGATCATCGACCTCCTCCAAAAGCAGGGTCAGTCACAGAAGGTCACTGCTGGCTGTTCTCAGAGAGCTGAATCAAAGCATATGAATGGGACGTTTACTGGAAGGGCAAAATGCGGTGGGAAAAGATGTACAAGCAACAGGGTTGACGACAGCCTTGACAGTGGATTCAAGAACTTGGGAGAGCTTCATAATGAGTGGACTGAGGCTGGGGTCAGTGCATCAAGAGCCCCTGTGATGTCACCAGGAAAGGGGTTGGACTGCAACATTCCTAACATCAATCCACTCCTGAAGCAGAGACAGAAGCGTCTTACCTGGACTAAGGAGAAAAAGAACTGGACTGTTGCTCAAAGCTCCAAGGTCTTCTGTCCAGATGAAAGTACATTTTACAAGCTGATTGGCTCCAAGCTGCACTGATGCAGTAATTCATGATTAAGGAGCCCCAACCAAGTACTGAGTGTATAAATGAACAGACTGGTCTTTATTGTATTCTCGTGCTTTAAAGATCTGAGAGACTGGATTGTTGATTTTCATGAGCTTCCGCAATTCATACTGATAACACTGACATCACCATACACTCTATAACAACTATAGTCCATCTGTTTCTCTGCATACTTTGTCCTCCTTTCATCCTGATCATCAATGGTCAGGATCCCACAGGACCCCACATTGTTAGTGTGTGTTGTGCTGGTACGAGTGGATCAGACACAGCAGTGCTTCTGGAGTGTTTACACCCCTCAGTGTCACTGCTGGACAGAGAACAGACCACCAACCAGAAACATCCAGCCACGGATGTGGAGAAACGCATAAGCTTCTGCCTCTAGACCAACTAAGTAGGACATATTAAAGTGCACAGTGAGTGGACACAGTGTTTAAAAACTCCATCAGCACTGCTGTTCATAATTTCAGATTTTTGTTTTACTGCTGGACGCCTTATAGCTCATGGAAATCCAGACATCCAGAATGTGACATTATTAAATATCTATATTAAATTTCAGAAATGAAATTGAAACAAAAGCTTGAAATAAATCACTTTAAATGTAATGAATATAAAATATATGAACGTTATTGCATTCAATTATGAACAAAAAAGGATTTCTATTTTTTGAGAAGCGCTAGTATATGTTTACATCCTTATTCTGATATAAACCTGGGAATTAAAGGATTAATCATTGTACATTATCCATTACAGCTCACGGTAAAGCTCCTGCTCTTGGCTTCAGTGATGGGACTTTTTGGTCTGTGTGAATCTAATGATTAGGTTGTGATCCAGAGCCTATTTGAAGAAGTGTGAACAGAACTTTTGGCCATCTTCTCCAGCACCCTGGGGAGGACGCAGATGGCACGGCTCGAACAGGAGCATAAAAATGACATCAGCACTTTCGACTGAAACTTGGCCTCGAGCTCACCTTCAGTCACTCCTATGGAGGATTTACTGACAGTCATGTGCAGAGTGATGTCCATGCAGGTAAAGTGAATATCTGTTACAGAAATGAATCCTAAATGCTTTGTTTATTGTTCAGCCTTAAAGGGTTTATGATTAAATAGATATGATGTAAACAAAGTCTTGCGGAGTGGGTTTGGTATGAAATGGCTCATTGTAGATGAACCTGTATTGGTTTTTTTGTACAGAAGTAATGTATTACATATTACAGTTGCTCATTTATTGAGGAAAATGATCCAATATTTCATCTCTGTGAGGATAAAAGAAATTAGATGAAATTAGAGTCGGTGTTTTCAGTCAATGGGAGACAGTCTGGTGTGAGTGGGAGTCCTGTTTTATTTAAAGAACAGGGATCTATCAATCTTTGATTGTCACCATGTTTGTGGAAGTGCATCATGGCACCAAGTGCATCCTAAGCACATGTTTTGTTTTGTTTTGGTCCTGTCTCCACCCAAGCTCCGCCCATTTTCATCTGTGTCTCATTTGTTACCCAGCCCATTCCTTATCAGGTCCAGGTGTGTGTAATGTTGTCTTGTGTATAAGACCCTTTGTTTCAGTCTGTCCTGGTCAGTCCTTTGTTTGGTGATTGTGTCGGTTTGTCTGTATGTTTCCATGTGGTTTGTTTGCTTATCAGTTTCCCCAGAGCTCATGTTACTCTGTTTAAGTTTGTATTGCATTCTAAAGTCTGAGTCTTTCTGTTTGCGTTTGTTTCCACTGTTTGTTTTCTTATTTCTTATTAAATCCAAAACCCCTGCATGTACATCTGCCTCCCTTGTCCATGTCTTCATTACACTTCCCAGGGTGCTCCACCAACAAAGATCACACCAAGACCAAGGCACATGACCCTAATTTTAAGCAACTTTTACCATAAACTTAACCCTTACTCTAAACCTAACTTTAACCATAACCTAAACTTGACCTAACATTAACCTAACCCTAACCTAAAATTAACCTATTGCTATCCATATCCTAAACTAAACTTAACCTTACCCTTACCCTAACCCTAACCCTAACTTTAACCATAACTTAACCTAATCATAACCTAAATTTAACCTAATCTTTACCGTAACCCTCTCCTTAACCATAAACTAAACTTAATCTAACCATTACCATAACGCTAACGATGCTAACCATAACTAAATTCTTACTGCTTCACATTCCAGTGGGAGCTCCCTGTGAATTGGAATATATGTACACACACACACACATACACACACACACACACACACACACACACACACACACACACACACACACAGATAGATAGATAGATAGATAGATAGATAGATAGATAGATAGATAGATAGATAGATAGATAGATAGATAGATAGATAAAATGGATGATAGATACAATGGATAGATAGGAACAATGAAGCTCAATTTGGCAAAGGCTGTGAACTTGTGTACATGTTATATTTTTCTGTTTTTTTTAAATACATTTACAATAAAACTCAAACAAACCTTTCTCACTTTGTCATTGTGGGGTACTGTTTTTAGAATTTTGATGGAAAAAATGAATTGAATTCATTCTGAAATGGCTGTGACAAAATGTGCAACAAGTGAAACACTGAATACTTTGCGGGTGCACTGTATGTACATTTCGGGATCTCATGTTGAAAACAGGGCTGCAGACAATCAAACAATGTTGTCAGGCAACCTGCTTTATTTTTATTTGACCAGTTACATTTTACGGAGTAAGGTGGAGGGAGCAGAAAGTAGATATCTCACCTAATTATCACCAAGTCACACCATATTATGGTGACTTTTTGTACAATAATGGACATCCTGACCTTAGTGGGATATCATTCACTGCTGTGTTCCTTGGCTTGTTTTTTAAAAAAAACAATGTACTGTAATAATCATCACTGTTACCAGCAGGAAATTATATTTGCTGGAAGGATTATTGTTGTGCAGGGAGGTATTTGAGAAATACGGCCTTGTTCCTTTTCTCCTTTCTGTTTTGGCCTCCTAATTTATGTACAGAGTTTCTCAAGTCCGAGCCCACTTTCAATCACGCCTGCAATAAATGTGGGTCCAGATTGGACTGCATGAAGATTACTAATACGTTGCTTAGCTTTGGAGAGGTGCTTTTGGGTTATGGATCATATCCTCAGTATGATTGCAGTGATTGAAGACAATTATCCTCATACTCTCTCCATGGCTACTGCACCACAGCACAGACAGTTGAAGAGGTGCAATAAATTCATTTACGTCTATTCTGTCAGAAGGACAGTGAAAAAAAGTTTCCCAGTCTGTGATGGTTTATGGGGTCATGTCATCTGCTGGTGTTAGTCTGGTGGTTTCATCAAGTCCAGAGTTAACGCAGAGTCTACCACGAGATTTTAGAGCGCTTCGTGCATCCATCTGCTGACGAGCTTTGAGGAGAGGCTGAGTTGCTTTTCCAGCAGGACTCCTGCCCACAGTCCCAAAACTGAGCAAATCGTTTGCTCAATATGATATTACTCTGCTTGATTGACCAGCCAACTCACTGGACCCAAACCCTATAGAGAATCTAAAGAAAGTTGAGAAACACCTGATCCAGCAATATCAAAGCTCTGAAGGACACTGTCAAAGAAACCCGGACTTCAGTAACATCTCATCTGAAACACAAGCTGATTGCCTCCATAGTCCCTGCAGCAATTCAGAGGTGGGCTATTTTTGTAGTGAGTGATGGACACAGTCTACAGCACCACCTGCGTGGAATGAAGAGCCTGTTTCGCTTATTTCTCACTCTTTGTGTTTTAGTATAGACACCGATCAGCCTTGTGTCTTGTTTCTTCTCATCTCACCACACAGGAGGACTTTGAAGTTATATAATAACACACTATAGTTCATCTGTTTCTCTGCAGACTTTATTCTCCTCCTTTCACCCTGATCTTCAATGATCAGGACCCACAGGACCACCACAGAGCAGCTATTATGTGGGTGGTGGGTCATTCTCAGTATCACTGCAGACCAACCAGAAATCCTGGTTGGTCACCAGAAACAGCACCTTGATGGCAGCATCCAGCTGATTAATGCTGAACTTTACCCATATATGAAAGTTTTTTGGATCTTAAAGAAACTAAAAGTGTTTATTCTACACCACTGCTCACCACTGGCAGCTGTGTGAGCAAGGGTAAGTGTAAAATCAGCCTCAAAAGCCCACATGGCATAACAGCAACAACAGATCCCTGGACAGCTCAGCGTTTGTGGGAGATGGGGTGTCATCATTCCGTCACATTACAGGGTGAGAGTCAGACATGCCTGCAATCTCAGAAATGTGAGTGAAAACTGGTGCAGTGAAATTGAGGTGGGAACCTGAGTGGCCACCAGAGAGGCCACAAGTCACTGATCCTGCAGCTTGTAAGGCATCTCTTAGGAAGTAAAGATTAGGCTCATCGAGTGAAGAAGTCATCAATTTTAATCACATTCATACAACTGTTAATTATTATTATTGAATGTAATTAATTTAAGTTTTTTTTTTTAAAGTAATTAAAATGGGTTGGCCTAAAAAATTATCTGGGGTGAAATGACCAAAACACACACACACATATATATATATATATATATATATATATATATAGTTGCATTATTATTATAATTAGTATATGTGATATTATTATTATTGTTATTATTATTATTACTATTATTAGTAGTAGTATTATCATTATTATTATAATTAGTATATATGATATTATTATTATTATTGTTATTATTATTATTATTATTATTATTATTATTGTTATTTATGATGATGATGATGATGATGATGATGATGATGATGATGATTTAAATCATAGTGAAATAATACACAGGCTTTATTCCTGCTAATATCTGTGAATTTATGCCTTTGAGCACTTTTGAGCTCTAATTGGGTGAATGATGTATTTTTGGACGCTTCATTTTTGGAGAACCAATCGCAGCGCAGAGGTGTTGGTCGCGTGGGCCAATCAGAGCGCAGCGGGGCGGGTCTCGCCGGAATGCGGGTGGAGGTGGAGAGCGGAGCTTCACTCCGCGGAGGAGACAAACTTCACTTCTCCTCAGTTGGGGAGCGAGCGGCCGCTGAGCCCGGCCGCGCTGCAGGAGCACTGATGCTCTGAGGCGCTTTCACACACTTCTCCGCTGAAGTTCACGATGCGCGCTCTCCTCACGCCGCTCGCGCTGCTCGCGCTCTTCTCCTCCTGCATGCGCGGAGCTTCTGCCTCCCGCAGCGTCTTCACCAACCGCTGGGCGGTGCGCATCCCCGGAGGAGCCGAGCAGGCGGACAGAGTCGCTTCTGCATACGGCTTCACCAACCTGGGCCAGGTATGACCTCCTCCTCCTCCTCTCCTCCTCAGCCTGGACCAGGTATGACCTCCTCTCCTCTCCTCCTCCTCCTCCTCCTCCTCCACTCCTCTTCAACCTGGGCCAGGTATGAGCTCTTCCTCCTCTGTCCTCTCTTCTTCTTTTCTCCTCAACCTGGGCCAGATATGAGCTCCTCCTACTCTGTCCCCTCTTCTCCTCTACTCCTCAACCTGGGCCAGGTATGAGCTTTTCCTCCTACTCCTCCTCTCCTCCTCCGCAACCTGGGCCAGGTATGACCTCCTCCTCCTCTGTCCTCCTCTCCTCTCCTCCTCCTCAACCTGGGTTAGGTATGACCTCCTCCTCTCCTCCTCAACCTGGGTCAGGTATGAGCTCCTCCTCTTCTGTCCTCCTCCTCTCCTCCTCAACCTGGGTCAGGTATGACCTCCTCCTCCTCTGTCCTCCTCTCCTCCTCTTTCTCTCTCTCCTCTCACTATCCACCACTCTCTACCACACAGCAATGTCCACTTAACCTCCCAAACCCAGCCACAGTCATTAGGAAACCAAAAATAAACACGTCCCCGCTGGCAAATGAGAGCAAGGATCTCCATCTTTATCCATTTTTAGTTTTCTCCAGGGTTCAAGCCAGGATAAAGAACAACTGTCAGATTTAAGTTATGGATAAAACTAGAAATGGACAAACTGGACATACGTGGTCTTCATCAGTGACCATATGGTGATAATGGGTTTACATTTACATATCGCTGCTGGCCAATGAAAACCATGAATCTCCATTTTTATCCATTTTTAGTTTTCTCTTTAGTTTGAAAGTATAAAGAATGACTGTCAGACTCAAATCATGGGGAAAAGTAGAAATGGACAAACTGGAGATACGTGATTTTAATCGGGGACGATATGCATGAATATGGGTCATTTACATATCGCTGCTGACCAATGAAAACCTTTTTTCTCCATTGTTCTCCATTTTTAGTTTTCTCAGTGGGTTTGAAAGAACAAAAAAAACTAGAAATAGACAAACTGGAGATACGTGGTTTTCATCAGAAAGGGACCATACACTGAATATGGGTCAATGACCTATCTCTGTTGTTCAGTGAGAGCCATGAATCTCCATCTTTATCCATCTTAAATTTTTTCTTAAATGTTTTGAAGCAGTATAAAGAGCAACGGTCATAATCAAATTATGGAGAAAACTAAAAGTGGACAAACTGGATATACGTGGTTTTCATCAGACAGTGACCATATGCTGAATATGGGTCAATTACACATCACTGCTGTCCAATGAAAGCCACGAATCTCCATTTATCCCCATTCGATAAGGTTGAACCATAAACAGTTATTCATCATTAGATCATTAGAAATGCTCCACAGAGTTCTGTATGACAGCTACTGTGTTTTATTCTGTACTGTTAAAAACATGACGTCCACATATATGTTTATATAGGTTGATTTATGTCCCATACTTGACCAAAAAGGCTCATATATGTCACATATTCTTCTAAAAATCACCACTAATCCCACCTAATAATGACTGTAAACACGTCCCCAATGATCCTGACATATCACCACAGGACTCGCAGCGTCTATCTTCAGAAAAAGAGACAAAACGTGTGATGTTCACTGAAGGTGTCCAAGTAAAAAAAAATGCAAGTCCAGGTGTGCTGAAGGGGACGTCTTATATGTTAGTTCAACAATGTACGTGTTAATTAATCTCTCTGGACTTTGCTGTGCAATATTTAGGCTGTTACAGCAACTACTGCCCTGCTGCAGACCCTGAACGGGCTGCATTAAGTACGTGCTTTCAGTTTGCGTGATAGTAGTTGTGTCAATCGGGAGCAGAAGAATAACATTTTCTCCAAATGATGTTTGCAGTACTTCATCTGAGCATCTGAATGTTAGGAAGTAACTACTCAAACACTTGATGTCGCACGCAAAAGCATGCAGCCTGCTCACCATCGGCAGCCGGGGTCCAGAGGGAGAGAAATTGGCTTGCTCTCCCTCGGGGGGTAGATGGGGGGTAGATAGCGCTCTTCCCACATCTCACAAGTGTGCTGCTGGTCGACGCAGGCGTCTGTCGTCCATTGCATCAGGTCCGGGGATCCGGCGTTCTCCTCCAAGCACGATGGCTGTCCGGCAAATAGCGGCAGTTCAAAAAGAGGCAGTAGGCTATCGTCACATGACTCGGAGGAAACATATAGATGATCTCTGCCCCCTGGCGTTGAGAGCAGGGCATGTAATGTGGGAGGCTACTTAGGGGGACGGGTAATTGGCATGTCTAAATTAGTAGGGCAGAAAAATTGGAAAACGCGTGCAGCTTGGCAACCTCACATTACACCGTATGAAGGAGTGCGGTTTCAGGAAAGGTCTGAAGGTCCTTATTTAGTCAATAAGCTGGACAGAACTGATTGGAGAGAGGTCAGGATCAGTTAAGCACCCAGGTCACGTGGACGGAGGCTGCAGGTGGCAAGCAGTTTAACGCAGCTCCAGTAAAGCCCCTGACCTCCTGGGGACTCTGCATGAAGTCACTTGGCCAAACTTTACAGGATTTGTGATGGATGAACAGCTGCTGGCTCATCACAGTGAAAAGGATGTAGAGGATCTCTACAACACATCTACCGTCTTCTTCAGAAGCCACAGTCTAAGGCAGGGGTAGGCAGTCACGGTCCGGGAGTGCCAGATTTCAACAGCCTTGCAGGAATCCGGCACTCGCGGAGCAGTACCACCTACCCCTCGCCAAATGCAAAGAGATATATGTGTCCTGCAAAGGGTTCTTCTCCTCCAAAATCAACGTTCCCTTTGTGAAGCTGAGCTTTATTGCCTTCTCTTCCTCAAATACAAGGCTTTTTTTTGGTTGTACATTCCATGATGTACAAAGACGAGCACAAATCAAGACAGACTGGCCCTCAAACAAACATTCCAGGCATTAAAATAATGTTAAGTGTATATTTTAAGGCATTTTTTAACCATCCAAGCATTCGCATTTGCCATCCAGGTTGCTGATGATTACATACTGCTTCCAGACGTTGTTATAGTACAAATATGAGACCTTCATACCTACAAGAAAGATATGAAAAACGTTCAAAAAAAAATATGGTTCTCGGCTCAGATGCGCCGAGAGAGAGGCAACTTGCCAGATGCACACATGAGCACACATTCCTGCCTTCATTTCTGAGCACAAAGACTGAAGTGCAGCATTCAACTTCACATGCTTTCAGTTGGAGGAGGACGTTGGTTTTAGGTCCAAGTTTGTTGCATGACTTTAGCTAAATAACGGAGACGTTGGCAGATTCTTTGCTTTGGTTATTTTTCAAGTTGACGTGTCAGCTGACTGTTTTGTTTGTTATGAATCCCTCTAAATTCCCTTTTGTTTGTTATTAACCTGGATAAACTCTTAAGAGCCAGTAAGGGCAGAAGGCTCATGTTCACTAGACTTCGGTGGCCACCACACCACCCACCGATTCCCATATGCTCACTTATCATTTTCCCTGTTGCTGCACCATTTCAGGCTGTTTCTTAAAGTTTCCATGTAATTGGGTGGGGAATTAGGCACTGTTTTATCCTTATCATGGTGAATTACACCACAATAGGCCTGTCAGAGGATACTGTGAAGTACACTGAACATCTCACGTTTGACTAAAACGGAGTGTGAGTGTAGCTGTTTATCTGGATTTAGTGGAATTCAGTGTGTAAATGCAGTAAGAATCATTATTATAATACATTTTGATACTTGTGAAATACAGTGTTTCCCACGTGTTGGGTGTTTCTCAACACTATTGGAAGAACAATCGTAAGAAGTTACCTTGCAAGAAGAAACATGCATGAACACAGGGATGGAGGACGGAGATGTGCTGTGTACCAGCTTAGCTAAGGATACCACAGGAGGAAATATGCGTAACAGCATTTTTATTTGTATCATATAAACAAAGATTTGACAACTTTGCTGCGATGGTACGTCTTTTTTCGTACGCTACTCTCTCTAAAATTGTATTTTGTAAAAATTATTTTTAAAAAAGTCAACAGTTAAATCATATGGAAAGAAATCTATTTATAAACTATATTTGTAAATAAATGGAAATGGCCTAGAAATCCTCTCCTTCCCCAAGAATTAGATTTACACACTTTGGGAAAAACTCTTACACTGACAGCATGTTTTCTATCGGAATGTGCAGCAAAGTCTGACGCGTTCATGAACCGTCTGAATCTTTCAGCAGTGTTGGTTGGACACATGCATCTCCGGCTGAAAAAGGTTTTGACGACAAACTGTAAAACTGTATTCCACACCGTTATCTTTAAAATTTGGCGGTGAATCCCTGGTTCACCTGCGAGCTTCATCAGCAGTAGCTGCAGCCTGTGGCTAATGTTAGGAGGTTGCTGTGGGGGACTCGGTGTTGCTGATTTTGTCTCGTTACTGCCCTCAATGTCTTGTGCTTGTACCGAAATATGGCACCACTTAATTTATACCATTTATTTAAAATATAAGACATTAAAAACAGTGTTGTTTTTAGGCTGTTGAGTGCTGTTGAGGCATTAACACAAGTGATTCATCTGGAAACTTTACTATGTTAATTGTTTTTTACACAAACACACACACACACACACACACACACACACACACACACACACACACACACACACACACACACACACACATCCACACACACACACACACACACTTTTGGAAGTTTGGAAAGTGTTAATATTCAGTACTCGCAGGTAAACGGAAGCAGTTCCAGCAGTAAAAAACAGTGTTGTTTTTAACTGAATCTGTTTTAGAAGATTTACGAGAAGTACAGTCAGATCTACACCAGTCAGCCATAACATTAAAACCACCTGCCTGCTGTTGCATACGTCACCCCAGTGCCATGAAAACAGCTCTCACCCATAGATGCACTCCACAAGACTTCTGAAGGTGCCCAGTGGTATCTGACTCAACACCGTTCCAGCAGATCTTTTACGTCCTGTAAAATGTGAAGTGGAGTCTGTATGGATTAGACGTATTTGTTCAGCACATCCCGCAGATGCTCGATCAGATCTGGGGAATTTGGAGACCAAGTCAAAACCTTGGAACCCTTTATCATGTTGCTGAAACCATTCCTGAGCAATGCGTGCAGTGCGGCAGGGGTATTATCATACTGGAAGAAGCGTCTGCCTTTGCTGGCGTGCCTTCTTCCTGTAGTGCATCCAGGTGGCACCTCTTCCCCAGGTAGGCTGACTCACAAGTGACGCACGTGCACCCAGCCGTCCACCCCACGGAGAAGATTCATGATTCCTCAGACCAAATCAGGTCGTTTTATAGCTCCGCGGTTTCTCAGTGTAGAGTGGTCAGCGTGGGCGGTTTGTCAGCAGTTCGTGTCTCATTTTTACGATATAGAACCAAACGGGCTGGCCTTCACCCCCTCATGCATAAATGAACCTTTGTAGCCCGTGACCCTGTAACTGGTCTAGTGGTCCTTCTTTGGATATCTTATGGTAGGTAAAACCACTGCACACCGGGAACACCCCCAAGACCTGCCTGATGTTTTAGAGACGATCAAGCACATTATTTGTTCAAAAATGTTACAAAGATGGTCGTTAATATGAACAGGACCTGAAGATGAGACAGATCGAGAGCTTAAATAAATAATGTTACAGGCTTTAATCTGTGTTTCCTACTTTGGTCAGTCATTGTTGATAATTGGAATCAATACATTGATGTGATCATATAGGCTTTGTCACGTATATGAATATTTATTATTAATTAAATAAAATAATCATATAAATCATAGAATTAAAGGTAAACAATGCGACTGTGTTATTCAGGGAGTTTGTATCCAACAAGGAGCCTTTTGTGTTCGTAGTTCTCGGTTGTCAAATGGTGACCCCTGATCTACACTAATGTTAACGTCAACGTTTATGCCACTTATGTACGTTAATACACTTCCTTTCATTTTTCATAATGAACTTTTAAATATTTCTGTGGGGTTTAATTCGAGATGGTAGATGTTAGTCTAATAAAAAACACACACTGTGTTGAAAGAAATTCACTAAACATTTACATAAAATATTTGCAGCTCAGCCCCTCTGTGGGAAACTCTGTTATATTGTTGTCTCCACGCGCTCACTTCTTGTACTGGAGTGTAAGCTCTTCCCTGAGCATCTTTATGAGATTGACCCTCCGAAGTACCTTTCCAGATTGTTGTTTTCATGCTTGCTGCGTCTCACAATTGTGTTTACCTGCTTGTTTTGTTGACTCAGATTGGAGGTCTGGAGGACCATTACCACTTCCATCACAGCCGCGTGGTGCGCAGGTCCACCTTTGCCACCAGGGGCACCCACAGCTTCATCCACATGGACCCCAAGGTGAGTTGTACCTTCCCTACCCTGCAGAAAACTGTCCACCCACACCCACACTTCGTATGCCTTTGCTGATTCTTTGTGTTTTAAAACTACTTTGCCCGTAAACCCATTAATATGACGGGGGCGCCCGTTTGTCCGCAACTTCATTTGACAGTGCAGCCAGGCATTCAGAGTCGAGTTGTTTCCCCGGGCCTGGAAGCCGGCCCTCTCCCACTAAGATTATCTCCTCCCGACAGCCGTGATCTCGGGAGTAATAAAACCTGCGGCGCAGGTCTATTGGTGGGCGGCTTTGCGAAGACTCTCTGATCATATCATGCCTCGTGCCGTGTGTACAAATAGAGCGGAGTGGCAAATACCCAATAACCCATTTCATCAGTGTCAGGCTGCAGGCAAAAGCCCACATGGCTTCGGCACGGAGCGCTTCCTCATCCACCACAAAAAGCTGTCAAGCTGAAAAAACACACTTCACATTTTATATTCATTCTCTTGTCCTCACAAGTGGATAGCTACATTTGAGCTGACACGTCTGACAACCGGGCACAGGGACTGCTTATGAATACACCCCGTACGTGTACCGTGCTTCTGTTTACGAAACTGTAACGAAGGATGGAGACCTCATTTTTTAATTGGATAGGTCGTATGAACTGAACCGGTTCTGTAGACCAGCTGCATACATGACCAGCCGAGACTAAATCTTACTTCTCTGAGGTCATTTCAGTTCATCCAGTTCATCTTTCTTGCTGAGAGGGACTTTGGACATGCCTGGATGACTTTTTCAATTAATAGAATGATTATTATTAGTCGATTATTTACAGCTGCTCAGCTCACTTTAATTGAATTCACTCAAGTGGTTTTAAAGGAACAGCGCATTAAAAGCACTTTTTAAGTAGTTTGAGATCTGGATAGATTTGGCTCATTTCTTGTTGTGAATTGTTTGTTTGTACTAACTTTTTAAGGTCTGGGTCATTATGTATTGGCCACACCATCACCCCAGATACTGGGGACATACATCATCATCATCAATCAATACATCCATCCATTATCTGTAACAGTGAGGACCTCTAGCTAAAGTAGTGGTTACTCATCTCCCATAGATCCTGCCAGCCATCACCCACATTCCCATCATTAGTATAAACAGACATAGACAGTCATAGAACAGACATAGACCTACACTGACATAGGTGGATGGACAGAGCAGACCGTGACAATCACTGAAAGATTCAACCGGTTGAAGTATCAGAACGTAAAAGTAACATCATTTGTACAGTGTATTTACAGTGTACTTTAAGAATGGGCACCTGATAACCCGTGGGGGACCATGGTGCCCGCAGTGCCAAAACAAATTCCATCATGTGTCTCTTTGAATCAGTAACGCCTGATTTTAAAAACAAATTTCTATGTGTATATGAACTCTGGGGTCAAAGTTCACGATTGTGCACAAAACAGATGCACTCTGCTCTGAGACAGGTGAGCAGGGGCAGTTACAGCAGGGGCAGTTACAGCAGGGGCAGTTACAGCAGGGAGCTTTGTTTTTTTCTGTTCTGATGTTCCACTAGTGCAGGGGTCGGCAACCTTTAACACCCAAAGAGCCGTTTGGACCCGGGTTCCACGGAAAATGAAACACTGGGAGCCGCAAATCATTTTTGACATCTAAACTGAAGAGAACACTGTATATATTGCTTTTTCTTACCTTTACAACTATAGTGTGTTTGAAATAAAATAAAATTAGATATTATTTATTTAATGAAGGCTTTTTGGACATTTTGAATTCTTAATAAAAGCAACCTGCCGAGTTGAAGGTCCCTTTCAAATGAATTAAAAAGCTGAACTTCAATTATTCATGTAGCAAACAAAAGCAAAAAGATGCTGTGAGCCGTCGTCCTTATTTCCTTATCTTTGGGCTTTCAGAGTGTGTGACGGAGAGTGAACCTGAATTAAAAAATACACTGGAAAAAAAGCACTACGTCACTAAACAATGAAAAATTAATAACGGCAAAATATCTGAATAAATATTTCTTTGAGCTGGTTAATGGACTTCTGCTCCTGAAGCTCTGCGCAGAGCGTCTGCAGATCGGGGCTGTATGAAGTCACTGTCACCTTTGCAGGACTGTAAGCTGTCTCTGTCTTTGTGTCTGTGAACAGTGTTTGTTTTTAACGTAGTTCATGGTGGAGAACAGCTGCTCACATATGTATGTGGATCTGAAGATCGACAGGACTTCAAATGCACATTTCTTCATGTTTTGGATTCTGAACAAGAGATTCTTGAACATCTTCAAGATCCTCTGTCCAGCGTTTGAATTCAGACACCCACATGCCTTTGTCAGCTCTGTCAGTCAGATCCAGATCCAGATCCAGCTCCGGCTTCAGATTCGGATCCGGATCCGGATCAGGCTGATTTACACCTGCCGGGTTTTGGCGGTAAACCGGCTTCCGCAAGTGTGACGCTTATTTTAGGCGACGGAAAATAAGAAAGTATAATTTTAGATCACAATAATCTTCCAATTTAGAATGAAAATTGAAAAAATAATTAACGCAACACTGTCCTCACTTCAATTCGACCTTCTAAAAACGCTCCATTTTAATCCAGCCTGGACGACGTGCCGAGCCACAGTGTGCATGAACCTGAATCAAGATTCAGATCGAAGAGTCGAGCAGAACGGCGAGTGAATCTGTTTGATTCAGTTAAAAAAAAACTTCTAAAAATGCTCTATTTTAAGAAACAAGCCATGTCCTTCATGGAGACACTCCGTCAAGACTGAGAAGATACAGTGTGAAAACGTTTAGCGCTTAAATCTGATTCATCGCACATTTAGCGGATAAAACGTCTGAATTAGTGTCACATTCGCGACCCCGGGTTAAGAACCCCTGATATAAATCATAGAATTAAAGGTAAACAATGCCACTGTGTTATTCAGGGAGTTTGTATCCACGGTTGGTGACCCCTGATCTACACTAATGTCAACGTTTACGTCACTTATATACACTAATACACTTCCTTTCGTTTTTCATAATGAACTTTTTAATATTTCTGTGGGATTTAATTCGAGATGGTAGTTTGATCACTGCAGTGGGGCTGGAAACAACAAAGAGCCCAAAGAGTGAATACAGGCACCTTCTGCTTATTTCACACAGATGTTTACTGTCTGTACGGTGTAGTCTGTTGTACAGTGTGTGGTTTAATGAGGTCCGGTTGTGTGTTTTTGCAGGTCGATTGGATCCAGCAGCAGGTAGTGAAGTCCCGAGTGAAACGCTATGCCAGAACCGATCCTAACTTCATCTACTTCAACGACCCCAAGTGGTCCAACATGTGGTATATTGTAAGTATCAAGTGCATCATCAGACCAATAAGTATAAATATAAGTGCTTATGTAGTGGCGCTGTTCTGCTGCGTGGTACCTACACTTATCCAATCGACTGTACTCTGCTTTTTTGATTTTCCATGTTTGTATCTGGTACCTGGAACCCAGCACTGTTTTCGTTCCTGCTCATTGGTGGTTCCAGGCAAGCCGAGCAGGGACTAAAACAAGATATGCAGGCCTTGCTGAGCACTAATTGGCCAGAGCAACACCCAGCGCTGTTGCTGTGAAATTGTATTCACTGTTTATGTGACATTGGAAAGCTGCCAATATAACACCACTATTTGTTCCTAAGAGACCCATTAAACTCCTGACAAGCTCACATTACTTTTCTTACACAGTAGCTTCATAGAAACAATGCCAAAAATGATTTATTTACCTTAAATTCTTTTAATATTTACTCTGTAAATAGAGCGAAAATAAAACCCAGAATCTGATAAACCTACACAACACAGTGCTTTAGTGTTTGGCGATGTCACCAGCTGTATTTGGGGTGGAGCCATGCCAGTGAATACCAGGTACCGACAAGCACATAGTGTAGGTACCATGCAGTGGTTCTAGATACAGTGTCCTCATGCATTGTGTATGTTTTTCTCTTTCAAATCACCTGATTCAGCTCGTTTCTGATTGGCCCCTACGACTGAGAGAGCAGTCCATATAAAGGAACTATGCTGTGACTGGAGCAAGTTTCTCTGATGACACAATAATAAACTCATTTACATAACCCCACCCACTCCACCTACCACAGTTTGGTCACGGCCATTCGTTATTGCATTTCTCAAGAGCGTTTCAGCGCTGAGTGCTTTTTGAACGAGATAAAAGGGAGGAAATTAGAACAGAGCTCATTTATCTTATCCGTCTTAAAGGTGCAGCATTAAAAACGGGCTGTTTGATTCCAAGGGATGAAAAGAAGTTTGGAAAATGGTTGTGGAAATGTCAACTTTGGCTGTTTTTTAGAACCTAAAACCGCACGGGAGTTATAAGAGGAGATGAAGGGGTAAAAATGAAGAAACGTTTATGATAGGGGCTCGTTAAACAGATTGTACAGCCACATGCATTGGAACTGTAATCAGACAAACGTAAATGCTGTAGTGTTTCCTATACATACTTAAATGACTGTAACCACGTTCTTTTTCTGTTTGTACAGCTCAGCAGAACTCTCCCTCTTACCGAGATAAAACCAAACAATATTGTCTCTTCTTACAACTGTTGCAATTTGTCCCCTGAATTTTCATTCCGCACCTTCATTCCAGACCACATGAAGATGACAAGATTACAAGGCAAACCTCTGCTGCAGTTTTCCATCTCAAAACCTTTCAGTGTTGTCATTGTCTTTGTCGTGAGATGAAATGTGGACACCACAATGTGGCCAAAAGCACTAATCTGCCGCCAGGCTTGCCCCGAGTAAGGCGAATACATCAACTCAGTGCTCTTTGTTCCGCACATATATCAACCCCCTGACACACGTTCTCCTCTACAGTCACTGAAGCAGTTCTTCAGAATGCCTCGACTTGTTTTCCTCATACATTGTCTTTATGCTTGCAGTGTACCTGATATCTGACTGAATGCAGTCCTTCATGTCTTTCTTGTTTGTACAGTACTGTGCAGAGGTTTTGGGCACCTGATTACATTGGTTCTGAAGAAACTAGATGAGATCTTGCGACCTAGTCTGAAAGCAAAGCTTGGTTCCAGATTTCTTCTGGATGCCCGCAGCCTCTGTGGGGATGTGTTCAATTCCATCACCAGCTCACCTGATTTAAACATCATTAAGCACCGATTTACCAAACCAGGTGTTGGATGAGAACTATAAATAATACTGAAGATGTGTTCATGAAAACATTAGGCTGGGCATATCACAGTATTTTTATTAATAATAGAATGACACTGTAATTAATCACGATTAGTTCATAAAGTTAAAATGCTAGTTTTATAATGACTGTATTTTTGGCAGGGAGATAAAACAGCAAATGTGCAGTATGGTCTGTCTGGCATAGAGGAAAACTTTGTTTAATTTTATTATAATATAATTTTTTTTTAATTAAAATTCCTGATGAAGAAATTAAGAAAATAATTCTTCTGTTCGTCTTGTTTAGTAATGAACAGCGTGAATGGCGCCGATCGGCTTTTAAGCTAAAATACATTGCCATGTTTCAGCCCTGCAGTTCATGGTGCTGAAGTTAAAAACTTGTTTTTGTAATGAAATATGCATAAATAAATAGATATTGAACCGGCTTGGGAATCCAATTAAATTGGGATATTGTGAATTGGAGTGGATATCTCTATGCATTAATACTATATATGCCTGGACCTTCCCGATGTCCTGATATACAGATCTGAATGGGAACATCACTGCTTATTGTATGAATATTATTTGTATTAGTGTTTATTGTGTATATAAACAAATGCTGCCCAGATATGGAGCATTCAGGTTTTTAGAGTTGTCTAAAACATCTGCGTACTACTGTATAGCCTGTGAAACTGGTGATTTATACTGGTGATACTGGTGAATTTGAGAGCTTACAGTGTAAACTTTTGCGAGGTGTTATGGTGTGATATTCTTTCAGATACGGTTGTTATTTATTAAGGGCTGTGTCATCGTTTTGGTGACACTGAACAAACTGAAACAGGAGTCGGTATCATTATGGGGTTGATTGCTGATGCATGCAAACGCAAATAACATGTGTGACAGCTGTTTATGCACTCACTCCATTTTTTAATTGCAGAGACAGTTTACATCTTCTCGTTTACGTGCACATTTTCTGAGATGAGACTCATTAACGTAATTATTATTAATTCTGGCGTTATGGTCCATGAACCGAGGAAGCTCTCATAGTTGCTGTTGGAAAAGATTGTGGGTATAGCAACACTGACTGCGTTTTCTGTGACTTTGACAGGAGTGAAGATCCTGTGATAATTAACATTAATTAGAGTTTTGCTCAAACAGGTTTCTAGTCACTGTCTTAGGCAAAGAGAGAGAACAGTAAGGAAAATAATCACTACACCAAGGGTTTCCAGACTTATCTGCAAAGAGCTTGTGTAGCATTTTTATTTTTTCAAGTTTACAGTCTGTTTTTCAATTATAAGATAAGATAAGGTTGTGAGTTCGAATCCAGGTTCATGCTGCTCGCCATCGGCAGAATTGGCTTGCTTTCCCTCGGGGGTGGGTACACGGCGCTCTTCCCACATCACATATAAGCGTTCTGCTGGTCGGCGCAGGCGTCTGCCAACCATTGCATCAGAACCACGGATCCGGCGTTCTCCTCCAAGCGTGATGACTGCCTGGCAATGATGCAAATGGCGGCAGTTCGAAAAGAGGTGGTAGGCATTCATCACATCACTTGGAGGAAACATGTGGACCATTCCCCCCGACACCGGGGGACGACACGTGATGTGGGACATAACATAGGGTGATGGGTAATTGGCATGTCTAAATTAGTAGGGGAGAAAATTGATTGGTAATCCTTTCTTGGTCCTGCATTGGAAAAATGTACATTTGTGCGTTTACAGGCTATTTTACAGTATTTTCTTTGTTTTTGTAAAGTGTACGTGTATGCTGTAGTGTTAATGAATTTTATATAGATCAGGAAAATGTTCAGGCAGTCAATCGCACATAAAGCAGCAGCAGGGGGATGTGCAATGAGTGGCTCAAGGACACTCACACCTCTTCATCAGAATAAACATGACCTGTGCTTTTTTCTAATTTGTGGATTTGTGCTACTGCGTGTTACTGAAGGTCACCTGAAGTAAAATGAGCTCGAATGGGGGTGGTGTCCATATTGGCCTTGTGGGATTCACCCGTAACTCCCGCTTCTTTCTGTGTGCTCATAGTGACGAGTTCATGGAGCTGAAGTTGATGTAATGAAATATGCCTAAAAGAGTTGACATTGAGTCGAATTGGGAATCTAATTAAATTGGCACCTTGTGAATCAGAGTCGAATCAATTCAGAGAATCAGTGTCAAAACCCAGCTCTTCTCTGAACTCTGTGATTAAAACAAACACTTTGAAGTGGACAGCCGATACCCGATCCATTAAAATACGCCTGCACCTGCCCCCCATCCTGATACACAGATCTGAACGGGAACATATGAATATTTTTTGGATCTATTCTGTTTTTAGTGTTAATGAACAGATGCTAACACTTCTCTCTGTGTACTCATCATTAATGCTGAGTGAAAATCATAGCCCTGTTTACACTCTGCATCTCAAAAAATTAGAATATTTTGAAAATGTTTTTTCATAATTTGATTTAAAACGTGATATATGTTATAAATATAAAGTGATATATATGTAAAGCCTTCTTTTGGCCTTAATTGTGACACGGTCTGATTAGTCATTTAGTCAAACTTGAAATTTAATATTCCTATCATTTTAGATTCTGGATTTCTGATGTTCATGAGCAATAAGCCACGCAGATCAACAGTAAAATGAAAAGGGTGTGAAATACTTTACATATTATGAAAATTATACCTTTGTTTTGTATGAAATTATGAACAAAAATCAACTTTTTCACAATATTTACATTTTTTGAGATGCATGAGTATATCTTTAGATTTTGGTTAATATGTCTGGGTTGGGTTGGGATATATGCAGCGTGGTCTGTATACTGCACATACTTTATGCAGCACTTCTATGATACCATTTCATGCACAGTCCAGTACAAATCGGGATGCATATGTGCTCATTGTCCAGCTCAATAGAGACAAGGTACAGTCAACGACTGCTGCTTTTACTGTCTTTCAGCATTGCAGTGATAAAAGCAGCCGATGCCGCTCAGAAATGAACATCCTGGCGGCCTGGCAGCGGGGCTATACGGGTCGAAACGTTGTCATTACTATCCTAGATGATGGAATAGAGAGGAACCACCCAGATCTGGCTCAAAACTATGTAAGTGCCTCAGGCCAAAATGTCACACTACTCTCTGTGTTGTGCACCACATTTGGTGCAAGCTATGTAATATGTACTATGTAGTTCATGTAGGACACAATCATGTCTTTTAATGAACAGAGGACACATTGAGCACATGTTTCTCAACCCTGGTCCTAAAGGCACCACTACCCTGCATATTTTCTACTGTTCCCTACTTCCGTCATACCCGATTGAACTGATCAGCTGATGAACCACTTCACGATTGCATGATGTGTTAAAGCTGAAAAGTGCAGAGCAGGGGTGCCTCCAGGACCAGGATTGATATAACCAACTGCAGAAATGTCTTATAAAATTCATGTTGAAAAACCTAATTTATCTAGATGATGTTTGAATGGGAATCTTTTCTTTGGGAATTGGGCTGGACTTGGGTGAACTTGCATGTGTACCCTAACCCTGGGGTGGGAATTAAACTGATATTATAAAAATAGTTGTTCTTTCATTCTTTTTACTTTTTACTTTTGTTATAAATAACATATTATAGCTGCTATCAGAAGCCAAGGGAAAGAAAAAATGAGATAAAATTGTGCTGGGAATTTTACACACTGGAAAGCAAGCTTGAGGTGAACACACTGATTTCAACAGCGTTCACATTGTCAGTGCATGTATGTGGGCAGTAAGAATGAACGTCTTTACATATATGTTCAGATTGTAAATGCAATTTATATTTTAATGAATTAATAACATGTTTATGTACGTCAAAGTACATCACCTTATTAATGGATAACATAAGGTGTGCTAGAAATCTATGCTTAGAGTTTGAGGAAATTGACACTTTGGCTGAAAGCATTGAGGAGAAATCTGATACTAAAGCTTTCAAAGTTTAGCTCAAAAAATATCAAGTATTATAAGCTAAAAATAAACAATACCTGTTTCATTTTATTGCACCAGCGCTTATTTGTATTTGTATTTTGCTGCACCCGCAAAGTTAAAATAAAACTGGAAAGTAACATATATTTATTTATTTATTTAGTTTAATTCTTGTGGGTGAAATGAGTATAATAATAAAAAAAGCATGAAAAGTGTGAGGGTGTCTCATATGGACACTAGCTGAGTGGAAAAAGGAGATATTCTACTAAGTCAACGTCAGTACATAACACAACACAAACATCAGCAGGTGTGAGAGAGACAAGTGATCCACAACATCACACACAGTGTCAAAATAAAACACTAAGACAAACATGGAACAGACATTGGAGTTTAATTAAGCGATTATATTAGCAGGGACGTTCATTAACACAGTGAATTTTTGATTGTTTCAACTTCATTGTCTTCAATATTAGTAACAAATGAGTAAAACAACCTCAAGCTACATTTCAAAGCTGTTTAAGAGCTATTTGGTAATGAATGGATTCAGAATCTGAAAATCGGATGTTCATTTTAATCATCACTTTATTATTCCACTGTCGAAATGGTATTTTGCTGCAGTATTATTATTCAGTGTTGGGCTACATGCAAATAAAACATTCCCAAATAAGCCAATATCGATAACTGCTGCTGACATGCATTCCGTTGTAGCGTCGCGTGACTCTTAGAGACAATAAAAGCTATAAGGTTGAGCTTGTATCATAACTTCCTTTGATTCACAAATATTACTTCATGTAAAAATTCTGTCCAAGATGAGTAAACATAGCTATACAGTTCTAAACACACACGGCTTCAGTGCTGCGGCCCTCACCACCATCACAGGATGCAACCTTCATAAATACCCTTCATTTTGCTGCCTGACACTTTGGATTACAGTGCTAAGTTATGGCCTGTGTTAGGCCCAATTTATGACCCTCTTTCTAATGGTGTGAAACATGAGAGATGACCCAAATGGGATGAAAGCTCGGGCAGTATAATATGTCATATATTTATTTATTTCCCTGGTTATTGCTCCTGCTGGAAGTGATTTGTTTGGTCTTTTCCCTTCTTGCTTACGCCCAGGACCAGCTGGCCAGCTACGATGTCAACGGCAACGACCATGACCCAACACCGCGATACGACTCCAGTAATGAAAACAAGTGAGTATGTTTGTTAGTCAAAATACTTTTCAGTCAGACCTTTCCTTTCCGCAGACACGGTGACGGAGTGAGCTACTTAATTGGCTGTGACTGGGATCATTAGAAGTGGTATAAGATCACTGGTGCTTGTGTAGTGCTGTATGTGTGAGGCTGTCATATTTATATAAGACCTGCTAACAAGCTCGGTGGCCTCGCTGATGACTTTCTAATGGATCTGTGTGAAAAGTCAAGTCCCAGATGTCTGGGCTCAGCAGGGATACATCCTGTGTAGTCTTTAAACAAGGTTTTCTCTGCGTTGAAGTCTGATTTTTTTCCGTGGAACTGTACTTTTGGCACCACGTCTAATACCACGCATGGGCTACACGGGTATGAAGCCCCCCAACATTGTCACTGAATGCAATCGAGTTCTCACAGCAATGCTTCAAAACCTGGTAGAAAGCTTTCACTTGACAGTAGATAAAGTTAGTTCGGGAAAAGCAGGATAAGCTATTTTTGAAAGGAGCAACACCAGCAGCCTTTTAGCTCCGCCTTCTTTCTCCGTGCTTTGGCCACTGCTCGTAGTGATGTAATCACGAATGGATTATTATTTTACGGAAAGCTGCTTCTCAAACAGCATCACGTTGGCCTCACATTAATTGTAGCTGACAGTAAAACTGGGTTACCATGGCGTTGTCCCACCAGCTACTGTGAAAAGCATTATTGCATACATCTTCTTCTTCTTCTTCTTTCGGCTGCTCCCGTTAGGGGTCTCCACAGTGGATCATCATATTTGTGATCTGCATTATAGTTTTGGCACAAGTTTTACGCCAGATGCCCTTCCTGACGCAACCCTCACCATTTATCCAGGCTTGGGACCGGCACCAGAAATACACAAACTACACCCCTAACGGCTGGTTTGCATTATTACATACATAAATTGCTTAAATTCCCAAATGTATTTGGAGTATTTGGAATTGCCTTCCCCTGTTAATGAGCACCTGAATTAACGTCTGTTCCTATTTCGAACGTATCACGATTTTGTCTTTTGTTTTGCATCATTTTCAGTGAAAAATCAGAGACAACTTCAAAGCACCACTTTGTTATTCCGTGTCTTCATACTTGGAATTCCGACAACAATGCAATGCATTCTCAGATTCTTAATTAATTTTCCCCCTTTGTGCACAACGTTCCAATATGTGCAGTATGGAATCTGTCTGGTGAAGCAGAAGTATTGAGGAGAAGAAAAAAATCAATTAAAAGAATGCTTTAGTGTGCAGGTTTAGAAATTGCAGAGAGAGAAAGAGAGAGAGAGAGAGAGAGGGAGAGGGAGAGAGAGAGAGAGACAAACTGAGTGTATAAGCGACAGAGAGCGAGAGCAGTAGATGACTTCGGAGCACTGCACCTGCGCTGAAGTAGGATTAGTGCCTTTAATATTCACTTCCATTCTGGACACACACTGATACACACACACTCTCTCACCCACACACACACACACACACACACTCACACACACCTCATTAACTGAGTTCTATTAGTGCTGGGCTGCTGCTGTGTAAGGCATGGTAACGCTCAGTGGTCCAGGCCACACATTTATTTCAAGGCGAGTCCAGCCAAAGACTCCACAGGGAACTGCTTCCCCTCAGTTATCCCTGAGGGCTGCGCTCTTTGTAGCCTCGCCCTCCCCGTCCACTCTATTTCCAACTTTCAGAACCTCACTATTAAGCCCAGCTTGAGTCCTAAAGTCTGCCTGTGATGTATATGTGTGTGTGTGTGTGTGTGTGTGGGGTTGTGCATCATGTCAGCGTTCCTATCTCAGCGTGTGTGTGTCCCTGTGTGTGTGTGTGTATAACTCCTCTTCTGTAACCTGAAAGTTTAGTCAAAGTTGTTTGTCTGTTCTGTGAAAAACTGCTCTTTTTTCCCCATAAAATCTTACACTGTGTTTTCTAACGAGGTCTGCGGGCCAATCAGGTGCTTTTGCATGTGGTGATAAGCGAGGGCATTAGGAGAGCAGTACCGAGGGATGCATACTTATTAGTGCTGACTGCCTCTGAGGGGATAAGCACAGAGACACCCAACCTTCTCCCTATCTCACTCTGTGACTCACATTCTTGCTCTCTCTTCAGGCATGGGACCCGATGTGCCGGGGAGGTGGCTGCTGTGGCCAATAATTCACACTGCATCGTGGGTATCGCTTACAACGCCCGTATTGGAGGTATAATCTTTTTTTTTTTTTTTAATGAAAAATAATCTCTTCACTGGCCTTTCCCTCTTCCAGCTTTGGATTTTATATTCAAACAGCTGTCAGAAGTCTTCTGTTTCTGGAAGGGCAGTGTTGCAGGGTTGTTTGTGAGTTTCGTCGTCACAAAACACAACATTTGAAATGTGCTACAGAGCATCTAAAGAAGCAATAGCCAAGTCATTGGCTACAATCAATAAAATTACGTTTGCAGAATTAACCCGCATTTTACAAAGAAAGCTTTGAGGTGGTGTAGCATGGGTGGAGGGATGCATCCATTACAGTCTGACTCACAAGGTTCCAATTCGATTAGATACAGTATTGATTCATTTTGCATATTTCAGTTATAATAACAGGTTTCTTAACTTCTGATCCACAAACTGCGGCGCTGAACTAACTTGCATATCAGCTAATTAACTCCAAATGGATTTGACCTTCTCATGCCATCCTCTGGATCAAATCATCTCAAAATGAAGCTGCTCTTCTTCGCCGGTTTTCTCCAGAAATAGGTGTTGCTGCGCTGTGGGGCAGCAGGTGTGTTTTGAGGTGCAGTTTCATTGGCTGCGGCTGAGAATCGATAGTGTGCACTTCCAAGATATGAGTTCAGTGTAGGGCTGTTCGATACAACAATAACTATAATTATCGTGAAATAATACTAAATACTACAATAGTACTACATTGAAATATAAGATGTAGTCAATAAAATCCATGTTTTGGAGGGACAACTTGAATTTGGTTGTGGCACACAGCCCAGTGTGTAGGTGACGCAGTGGCTTAGCCCACGTGCTGATGTTTTGGTCACTGCAGGTGTGGACACTAGTACTTGAGCAGTGGGGGAAAGAAGAGAAAATGACAACAGAAAACATTAACAAAAATGTGACACCGTTCCCGAAGAAGACTCCGCAACGGACCCAGTTGGGAGGACAAGAAGCAGAGTAGTATGCACTGCAAATTGTGTTGAAAGCATGTTCCCACAAAGACCAGTAAGACCACAAATTTAAACCAGTGTGATCCTTTAGAGCACACACAATGCAAAACTTTACAATTTCAGACGACAACATTTACTGGCGGTCTGACTAAAGCTACCAGTGTGATACCCGTGCAACAACAGACCATAGTGTCTCCAGCGCCGTGCCTTACGATAAAAAACAAAGAGACACTGTGATATCACAGTTTCACTTTATTGCAAAAGACATGACCCCAGTAAGTACGGTGGAGAATGTTGGATTTGGTCCCCGTTTCCGGCTCCCTGGTCAAAAATGGCTCTTCCCTGACTAAACACAGAGTGTAGAGAGACCTTTGAGAAAGAGCTGCATATTTTGGTTCAACCTGATTTTTGGTCACATTAGGAGTAAAAAGGTACCTTAAAGTGTAGCAGAATGAATGATTTTATTTATTAGTGCATCTGAAAATTTATTTGTTTTAAAAGCTCATTTGTAATCACTATTTCATTCTAAAAGGTAAACTGTAATTTTTGTATTCATTACATATAGAGTGACAATTCAAGCCTTTTTTGTTTGAAATATATAACTTTAAATTTAATGATTATATTATTTGAGTTTAATTTTTGAATTAAATGACCAAAAACCTTTTTTACAGTATTCAATTTTTTTGAGATGCACTATATTATGATATATCAATATCGACTGATATGAAAAAATATCATAAGATTTGTCCCATATCACCCAACCTCTGTAGTGCCTTTTCTTGCCTTGTAATCCCCCAGTAAATTCTATTGGGCGATGCTGTTATCATATCAATTCGTCAATGGTTGGCCCATTAGTTTTGCTTCTCTCACAACAATCAAAACCTCCAGTTATTCAAATATTTAGGTGGAATTAAATTTTTTCCCCATAGGCTGGAGTGCCGACTCCAGAGAGTTAAAGATTGATCTCGGCTTTCAATAAATTGATATCAGAGCATTCAAACCATTGAATTATAATTACATTACAAGGCTGAACTATAAAAGACAAATAGCTTCTAATCAACTACATGCAAAGACACACAGACTGAATGTTTAGGTCAGGAGACTGTATGGGCCATTCCAGAAGATAAGGCTGTCTCAATCTGGATCAGGGCCAATCAGGCATATTTGAATGGATTGGGAATCATCTGTTTTAGTCTCAATCAATGTCCTATTCTTTGTTTTATCCACGGTGTTCAGCACACCATCTGGTTTCATCAGGGTGCCGTAAACAGCATCGTTCCCAGCCACAGCAGCCACGACGGGAGTCTCTTCTCAGAAGGTGAAAAAGAATCTGCAGTGTGGAAAGTCACTATTTTACAGCAGAACATGGAAACACAGCAGAACATCTGAAACTATATAAAGCTGTTGTGGAAATGATGAAGAAATACACGACTTCCAGAGTCTGAAAGCTCTGAAAGCTGCTTCCTGGGCTGCTGCCCACCGCTCTGGGCACATGTGCTCACTGCCCCCTGGTGTGTGTATCACTGTGTGTGGATGGGTAAAATGTGGAGGTCTAATTCTCGTGTGTACCAGCACAGTGGGTCAGATGAGAAGAATTACCAAGACTGAGCAACTGTGGTCCTTCAGTGCCAGCTTCCTGCTGATTCCGCTCCTCCAGCAGAGATACTAAACCTGACAGTTTAGAGGTGAATTGAATCAGGGGTGCTTAAGTGTCTCACTCCAGGACCAGGGTTGTACTTCAGTATTAATCAGTAGAACATCTCATCCATTTTTTATACAAACACAAAGATCAGATTGAATCATTATCGAGTAAAAATCAGTCATTATCGACTCTGACCAGTTCACTTGCCGCGGGACACCCGTGCTAAACCTAAAAACAATGGGATTAGACCTATAACAAGCCATCAGGAAGGTGAGGAATATCTCAGAGGCTTTCTGAGAAGAGGTGACTATAGTGGAGTTTAGACATTTCTCTGAATAAAGTGACACAAATTCATGTTTCTTCAAGCATTCTTTCTCCATACACATAAAGAATGTGCTCCCAAATGAACTATAATAAGCAATAAACTAACAACAGCGACAGCCAAGGGAGCTGTGCCCGGATTATCCTGCATGTGTGCACGGGAAAACCTGCAAGAGGTCTCCGCCCGTTCTGTCAGTTGTGGCTGAGCGAGCCGTGCGCTCATTAATCTAGTGGACTGTGAGGGAGCCGACATTCATGCGGTCGTAAGCAATTAATCCTGTGAAAAGGCCAGGCCATTTTAATCAGAGAGTGGATTCGGAATATGCCACCTGCCATCTGTGGCAGTTTTTGTTCCCGCGTGCAGCTGCGCTTAGAAACGCGCATACTTGCTTATTGTGCTCGCAGGTGGCAAGAACGACACCGCTGAGAACGTCTTTTGCTCCAAGTTGTTGGAGTTTAGCTCTCAGTCGCTCTAATCATCCTGCTGAAAGTGGTGAAGGTTCCGTGATGCAACTGGGAGAAACGGAAGGAATTTGGGCGACTTCAAAGGCAACTGTCATCCCAGTGACGCTTGCTTTGTTGGTCTTCCAGATGTACACAAACATCTCGCCTCTCCTTCACCTTCCGTAGTTCGTTAAAGAATCTGATTTGATTCAGAGTTCTTGTTCCCACCGAAGGCTCATCACCGTGTCGTGAGGCATGTTCAGGAGTTGATGAACAATGCGTTACAGTTTCAGATCAGGGTGTCCTGCATAAATAATGAAATAAAACATCATCCAGTAAACAAGGTAACATGAGGGAGTCTTCTGTCTCAGGTTGGACAGAGTAATGGATGTGTCTAATGAAATAGTAATTAGTAATTATAGTAATTATACTTCGTGAACCCACGTGGGAATTACTCCTCTGCATTTTACCCATCCACACACAGTGACACACACTAGTGAATTCACACACTAGTGGGCAGTGTGCACACGTGCCCAGAGCGGGGGGGGCAGCCCTATCCTCAGGACCCGTCAATGCTATGTTCAAGGGCACTTCAGTCATGTCCTGCCAGTTCAGGGATTCGAACCAGTGACCTTCCAGTCACACAACTGGTTCCCAAACCACCAGACCATGGCTGCTCCCAGAGGCTTTGCAACCAAGACTTAGCTGTACTGCAGTGCGGTGAGGGATTCGTTAGTGAGACTGCTGAAGGTTGATGGTTAAGCATTTTTGTATTTTATCTTGTGTGTGAACTGGAATTTAAGCCACTTTGCACTGGAACTCACCTGGAAGAGTTTGCATAATCCTTACTTAGTAGATCTCAGCTTGGACAGGTTGACCCTCAGTTCACTCTTCAGCTTTCATTACTGAGTTTTTCAAGACTATTTCATTTTATTTAAAGTGTTTTCTGGGTTGAAAACATTTACTGGATTAGAAGCATCTTAATTACTTAGTTTGGAGATACGTATAGTGAAGACCATCTAAGAGGTTCAGGCTCTTGGACAACATTATAAAGACTGAAGCCTCCAAATATACTAGTGCAAAATAAAACTCATAAAATCTTGGTAAATATTGTTCCATTTTTCATATTTGCCTCCAAAGAGGAGACTGTAATATACGAATGTATCTCAAAATTGAATTCATATAAGTGTCATAAATTCAAAGTGATATTTATATATTTTGAAGATTTTGTTTTAAATACTGATTTGTGATTTAGTCTGAACTTTGACTGAATTTTATAAGACATCTCGATTAACAGTTTTAAAAGGTACAACATATGTCACTTTATTTTACATTCATTACATGTAAAAAGATATTTCGAGCCTTATTTTGTGTTTTGCTGTTGATCAGTGTGGCTTATAGCTCATGAAAAATCAGAAATCCAGAATCATTTATTATTAGAAAATTATTAATCCGATGTAATCATTACATATATTACTGATCAGTATCAGCATTAAAAGAGAAAGGCTTAAAATAAGTCACTTTACAAATAACTAATTGATAAAATATTTAATTTATGAATTTAATAATTTATACATTTATAAATTATAAAATGAGAGACACCAACTTTTCTGGAAAAAAAAAGTATTTCAAGAAAAGAAGTGTAAAGCATGGGGATGGATGTGTCATGATTTATGGTTGTGTTGCTGCCTGTGGTGTTGGCAGTATTGCATGGAGGAAAGAATGAATTCCACAAAATACTGGAAACTCAAAAACTAGGAGGCAACATTGACTGAATTTGCTACATTTGCTGGTATGAAGCTGCAAACAGGATAGTTTCTACAGAAAGATAAAGATACACTACATGTGACACAACATCTACTGTTTTCTACCTGAAGAGACAAACTGGAGCTTGTGGAATGGCCTTGAGGTCCCCTGAGTTGAATATCATTGAAGGGTTGTGGACAGACTTTAAACAAGTTGTGCAGTGAGATGACCCCAAAGGAACTTCTAGGCAGGAGACGTCTGCAGAGAAAAGTGGGGAAAATCAGGCTACAAGACCTGAGAAACTTTTAGGGCCTCTACTTTTTCTGGATTCTGGGTACATTTGTCTTTAAAATGTGTCCCCATTGTGACCATATGAGATCTGATTTTACTTTCTCATCCAAAGTGCACATAATTTCCATTTTGCTACCTGTAACCAACGCCCCGCGAAAAGTTCAGAGTAATAGATGAACCATTGCGTTCCCCAAACAGCTCTGTCAGAAAATACAACAGATTATTCAAACTGCAAGCGAATGAACTGTATGTAATGCAAATCTACCCGTAAATAAGCACTCATGCAGACACACGTGAGGGAGAGAGAACCGAAATCCAGAACATTTATTCTTATTTAGGTATTTTCCACTCGTCTGGCTGCATCTGATCACAGATACGGATTTTGTTTTCAGGTGTATTAAATGTGGACGAGCTCCGTCTCTGACCACCTCCGAATGTGGTTCGAGTGTTCAGATCTCAGTGCATGTTGGGGGTGTTTACACCTGGCCTTTCACTCCGACAAGGTGAACCCGAACGTTGCGTGTTAAAGCAAGTTGAAAACACGATCTTGCTTTAGTGAGCTGTGATTTCTGCTAATTATAATTCTTTTTTGAATCGTTTACATAATCCTGTGTACAAAGCATGTTTTTTTTTTTGTTTTTTTTCTACAAATAATGCAAAAATGAATTTGCATTCAACGTTAGTGTGAAAATGCTCGATCCACTACCTGCCAGATCACAATAGTAGCAGTTAGATTTATCAGACAACGGATAGTCTCCATGCTTGTGGTTAATGGAGCCATTAGCTGGCAGATTGTGAACTCGCTGCTCGAGTAAATGTTTTTGTAGCTGATTCCTATGCGTCCGCCTGATGTGGCCAATCTGACTAAAAACATAGTATGCCTTTACAAGGCCTTCATGTCCGTTTTCCATAATTAGCAGCTTACAAATGATTCAGTCTTTCCCCCCTGAGGCCCTGGAGTGAAGGACTGTTGAAGTCCTGTTTACTTGCCACTATTTTGGAACCAGCAAAATCAGTTTGCAGTGAAACGCAGCTTGTTAAAGGAGAGAGGCCTTCAGAGAGCCACATTGATCCTTCGTCTGTCTGGGGGTGTTTGATGGGAAAGATGGAAAAACACCTTAATCTCTTCTAGACCGTGATGTTGCACATGGTGTTGGCACACATACAAACAGACACACACACACACACACACACACACACACACACACACACACCCCTCCTTACTATGCATGCACTTCCTGTCCCTCACTTCCCCCTGCCACACAGACATACATTTAGCGTGTTATTTGAAACCATTCCTCTCAGAAGTAAGAGAAGTAAGAGAGCTCTTGCTTGTACAAAACCCCAGATTCCAGTAGAACACATGCAGGTAAAAATAAATACAGTAAAGAGGAAGAATTTCTCATCCTGAAGAAAGTGGTTGAGATCTTGTGAGCTAGTTTGAAGAAAAGGTTCTAGATTTTTCCTGATTGCCCCCAGCCAGCACCACAGTTAAGAACTGATTTACCAAAATTGCCAATAGTTGGATGACAGTGCTTGGTTACGTGCATAACCCCTGGTTTTCTGAGTCAGGAGTGAGGTATCTCACAATGCCAAGCACCCGTCATGTGATCGACCACAGAAGTATCAGTCGCATCACTTACGATGGCTGGCTGACAGACCAATCACCGCAGTGATGCAGAAGCACTGCCCCTATGTAAACAGGTGCAGCTGCCGTACTTCCCATTCTCCGAGTATGCTCTTCCCCAGTGAAGTGCAAGAAGGCAAGCGTGATGAGCAAATTCTTATGCAAGCAACGTAGTGTTCACTTTCATCAGTCGTTTAGGAAAGTTGTAGCCAAATCCCATATGGCTTGGGAATCGCATGCTTTCCAAACCTGAGCCAGATGCAGTGCAAGAAAAGCCAGGAAAGAGGAAATAACCAGAAACCCGCAAAGACCCAAAAGTCATGGGATAGGAACTTGTCACTGTGTTCCATGACTTTTGTCCTATCCCATGGAAGCTAAGGAAGGCTGTTGTGGGATGACTGTGCGAGGCTTCTGGATTGAATGTGGATGTGGTTTCTTCAAGAGTTGCTTGTCGGTGCAAACGCCACTGAGAATGATCATTACCACCCACTGCGCTGTCCACTGTGGGTGGTAATGCCTTTAGTGGAATGAGGAATACACAACTTGGAATATGCGGTGTCCCATCCATCTGGCACACGCTATCATCCCTCACTTAAACTCTGACAATTCATGTCACCTCGAGCACACTAGTCAGTGTTCAACCTCCCTCACAGAATACACCTCTCAGCTTATATAGCTGTGGTTGCTCCTAAACTGTCCCCTAAAGGTAACACTTCATGTTTACTCGCTGATATCCCATGACGTCCATAAAACCACTATATTTGTTGGAATGTCATTTGTATATATTCTAAGATGAGTGTTTTACTGAGTTCCCTTCTCATCTTCATAGGGGCATAAATCGTTGTACAGTACTGCAGAGGTTAGTGCTGGAAGTTGATTTACTGTTGCCCTTCTCAGGGATTTAGCTTCAGACCCATAATGTGCAGGTGTGGCTTTGATATGAGGTGTTATGCATCTTATCTCTTATTAATGTCCTCACTTCACTTGCTCTAGCAGTAACATCTGCTACACTTTTGCAGCGAGAGAGTGCGTGTGTGTGTGTGTGGGTGGGTGTGTGTGTGTGAGGGGACACCTGCAAGGGCCTGATGAGCTCGTCTTACACACATAGACAAAGTGTTCTTCTAGTCTCTAATTGACTGAAATTGTTTGTGCAGAAACACCCTGCCTCGGCCTCTTTGTTACACTACTGAGTTTGTAATTAGTCTGGCTGCTTCCAACTTCCCCTCATTCTCTCTATATAAAGTACCGTGCGAAAGCTTTCGGCACCTGTGCTGCTTCCCTGGGTACTGAAACACTAATATTGACATAAATACAACAACATTCATATAGAAAATCATGGTTTTCCATCACTGTGTTCGTCAAACCATCTCCAACGCTCTCCTTATGGGAGTGTGGTATTATTTATATAGGTGCACTGGGGATGGAGTCGAACACATGCATTTGCTAGCTGCGGGCGTCCAGGAAAAACCCGAGGAGAAGACCGAGCTTTGTTCTTTAAAGTAGTAAACGTCCTGTTGACTGTATTTATGTTTACCTGCGTCTGTTCTAACAGGATCGGAGGGTTTCTCCACTAAATTCTCTCGTATTGATCAGAGAAATGAGCTTATATAATGTGTTTATGTGCATCAAATCTCTGCACAGTACTGTACGTCCTGTTTATCCACATGCACTTGTAATGTGTTTATTACAACTATTTAAAAACATTTGACAGATGATTTAGCAGCCAAAAACCCTCGCAACTGAGAAGTGTTATAGCTTTGTCTGTCATCCCTCTTAGCAGTTATAGACAGTGGCCCCAAACCTGCAGTGTTTGCTTTTCATGATGAAGGGGCTGAAGGGGATGAAGTTGAGTCGGGAGTTGTGAAAGTGTGCCCAGAACCTCATTAAAAAGAGAGAGAGAAAAATCAGCAGTACAGACCTTTTGTTTTCTAGTTTTCGAGGCATGCCACGAGCGTTCACACTGTAGAAGTGCAGAAACAAAAGGCTTTGATTGCAATTATGGTGCACTTATGAGTGTGTGTGTGTGTGTGTGTGTGTGTGTGTGTGTGTGTGTGTGTGTGTGTGTGTGTGTGTGTGTGTTGTGTGTGTGTGTGTGTGTGTGTGTGTACAGGCATTCGGATGCTGGATGGAGATGTGACTGATGCGGTAGAGGCCAAGTCTCTGGGAATCCGGCCTGACTACAGTGACATTTACAGCGCCAGCTGGGGCCCTGATGATGATGGGAAGACTGTGGATGGCCCAGGCCCCTTGGCCAAACAGGCCTTTGAAGTGGGCATTAAAAAGGTCCTTTTTACACAGTCAGACACACACACACACACACACACACACACACACACTGGAATACACAGAAACATGAACATGTTGAACCCTGTAAATAGAATGAATCATGCTCAGGTTTATTTGAGTAATTAGCTGCATATTCATAAAATTCAAGGCTTAACACAAAGGGGGGATAATCTTATTAACATTTTACATTTTGAGTAGAATCACTGTGCTCAGTATATATATATATATATATATATATATATATATATATATATATATATATATATATATATATATATATATATATATATAGAGAGAGAGAGAGAGAGAGAGAGAGAGAGAGAGAGATGAGATTTTTGCACCTTTTACAATGACAAAGTGAGAAACGTTTGTTTGAAGTCTTTGCAAATTTTTTCAAAATAAAAGCATGTTTATATAATGTCTCATAGTAGACAGTGCACATCAGCACACAAACCAAGCCATGAAGTCTAAGGAATTGGCTGTAAATGGAAGAACCATTTGGAACCACCAGGACTCTTCATACAGCTGGCTGCCCGGCCAAACTGAACGATCGTGGTTGGAGAGCTTTGGTCAGGGAGGTGACCAAGAACCCAAAGGTCACTCTGACAGAGCTCCCACGTTGCTCTGTGGAGAGAGGAGAACCTTCCAGAAGGACAACCTGCTGCACTCCGATATACAGATACATCCTTGATGATAACCTGCTCCAAACGATCTGGACCTCAGACTGGGATGAAGTTTATGCTCGTCCTAACAGGACAAGGACTCTAAGCAGTCATTTAGAGTCATTTACATGTTCCTCTTCAATTCTTGACACCTACACCTAAACTTGCAATTTGTATTAATCTGTCTGTCTGTGTGTGTTGTGTGTGTGTGTGTGTGTGTGTGTGTGTGTGTGTGTGTGTGTGTGTGTGTGTGTGTGTGCGCGCGTGTGTGTGTGTGCAGGGTCGTAAAGGTCTGGGCTCCATCTTTGTGTGGGCATCTGGCAATGGAGGTCGCCAGGGTGACCATTGCTCATGTGACGGCTACACCAACAGCATCTACACCATCTCTGTCAGCAGCAGCACAGAAAATGGCAACAAGCCCTGGTATCTGGAGGTGTGCTCCTCCACCCTCGCCACCACCTACAGCAGCGGAGAGTTCTACGACCGTAAAATAGTTAAGTTCCTGGTCTCGTCCCATCTTACGTAGGAGCAAAATGGCTGGAGACCTTCTCATCTTTGAGAAACGTCCTTTGTAGCATGGCTGATATCTTACACATGTTATTCTGCGAACGTGAACGTCTCGGGCAGATGTGTAAACGATTACAGGTGTGGTCTGCTAGGCATGCAAAGTTGGCATAATTAGAGAGGGGAATGTGGGAAAGCGCATCTTTGGATTAAGAGGATAAAAATGGTAATTTAGCTGAAATGGTCCACCGTCTAAGCCACCAAGCCAGCGTGACCATTGTTTTGAGTGGTGTCAGCGAGAAATCTGGCCTGATACAAACTGGAATCATCTTTACTCACGAATCCAGGTTCTGTTTGGGATCAAACTAGTATAGAGGCCTTGTGGCGCTTCAATCCTGCCTTTACTGCCCCAACTGCTGGTGTGATGGTCTGGGGAGCCACTGCATGTGACCGACTGTCACCCTTAGTAGGGATACGAGGGACACTAAGAGCTCAGCGATATGTGCAGGACATCCTGTGACCACATGTGTTGCCTCTCATAACAGAGCTTCAAGCCATTTTTCACTTTAACACTTCCTTGGCCTGCTCAATTTCCATATTCATCACCAGTCGAGCTTCTGAGTGTGCAGGATCTACAAGTATCCAGGCTAGAGGCCCAATAAGGTACTAGAGCCTCCTTTCAGTTGTACAGTTTTCCCCAAAAAACTGATCCTTTCACTCCAATTTTGCAATCACTTCATTATATTCACACATAGGTTCCTGGTGATTTATTTTTTTTATCAATGAGTGTGTAACAGTGGTGAGTGGGACACATTTGCAAGGTCGAAACAGCAGTAAATACACAGTTGTAGGTGTTTTCGGTGACACTTTTTCATTGCAGCAACGTTTGTTTTAACTATCGTGAAATTCTGGGAGCCTCTGCTTGTTGCTTTTAATTGAGAAATGTATCTTTAAAGTGAATTTTATATAGAGTTTCTGTAGGTTGTTGCTTATGAGTTGCTGGTGGTTTCAGGTAGCAGTTGATGAGCCGTTTGCTTGTGTAGAATTTGCTGTTCGATGGCAGACATTCATTTGAATGTCTGGAGGGTTTACGAATATTCGCAGTAGTGTGATTAATTGAGGATGTTTAGCTGACTTCATTATTTACGTGCTCTTTATTTACATCCCCTCATTCACTCACAAACATTACTTTTGTTTGCTTAGCTGCCATTTGCTTCGATTGAGTTTCTCTTTCTCTCTCTTTTTCTCTCTCTCTCCCCCATTCTTTTAAACCCCCCCTACACACACACACCACCACCCCCTGTATCATGTTGTTTTTAATGATTGCTGGAACCAAGAATGATATTCTCCTGCCAAAGAGCGGTCTCCTTCCATCCATCAGTCCTTTAAACACCCCAGCCCCCCACATCTCCACCCCTAGATACAACCTTTTCTTGTGTAGGTTTATTACAACACAAACATATCTGAGATGGCTCTGGTGCTTTGTTTGGTTTGTCTCTTTCCCCAAACATCTACTGGTGCAATGAGAAGATAAGCCCCAAAGATGCAGGGTAAATATTTCTTCTGGCTCGCATTCAGAACCAAAGATCCAAGCGAGTATTAAGGGAGATGGGTTAAGCCCATATTTTCTTTCTTTATTTTTTAGGTCGGTACTGGTCTAAGATACTGTGAGCTCTAAGAATGTGCTGGGGATTCGGTATCTTTCGGTCGGGATAACCTTCAGAGCTTGCCGATGATCTCAGCCTGGGTACATTCTTTAAGCTGAACCAGTTTGAGGGAAATGTAGTCAAGCGCACTTACTGTACTGAGTGAGATAAACGTGTACAGGTGTGTATCCGTGTAGACTTTAGTAAGCACACACCCCCTGCTTTCTGTGTCTTCCTGAGGCTACGGTCACTGCAGCTGACCCATCCGTGCTACTTTGTTAAACAAACCTACTGTTGTCACGCTGTGTTTTGCGTTCACACACACACACACACACACACACACACACACACACACACACACACACACACACACACGTTCAAACACCCCAAACACATGCAGACACTCTTTGCCTGCGGGTTACCAGCAGGGTTCTGTGGGTAGAAGAAGGGCAGGATAAAAAGCAAACGTTTTTACAGACGAGATTTATGAAGTATTCACATACAAGCATTCCAACCCCACTGGCAGGTCCTTAGAAGCCCCTCTTTTACCCCCACCTTCCTCTAAATTAGATATGAGAAGAAAACAGGCTTGATTGTTCACCTCAACATAAACAGCATACGAAGGCCTGCCTCTGCCAGGCTTTCAAACTAACTGGACTTACCTGTTCTGACCTTCCAAGATTCACCCTAATCAAAGCCACCTGTAGAACACCACCGTCCAGCATTCCTCAGAAATACAGTCAGTTCTAGTTTAGTTGAACAAGGTGATTTACCAAATGTTGAATGTGAATAAATAATGCAGTAGACTGAAGACTCTTCGGGCTGGATGGTTTACGTGAACCTCCCATGCCTCCCATGGCTGACGGTGTGTGGAATTGTCTGGGGAAGACAATTTAAAGGTGTGGAAACTTGTAAATATCAATTCACTTGAGTTTTGTGATTATAAGAGTATGGATACTTTAAACCTGAGGCTTGCATGTTGCAGGCTGCAGGTTATGGGCTAGCTGCATGCTTTATAACCCAGGATCAGAGTAAACCACAGACATGATACACACATCATAAGAAACAGGAAGACCCACCCAAACCAATCAGTGCAGTGCCGGACTTTCGGCTGCCTTAACTTACATACTTTATAACCCAGGATCAGAGTAAACCACAGACATGATCCACACATCACAACAGAATAATGGCTTGAAGGCTTGAAGCTAAAGCAGGCTGTAGTCACCCGTATATACCCGTATATATATATATTTATATATCAATGCCATGTATACATATGTCCAGGATGATGCAACTGACAGGTTATGGTGACAGGATGTAGCACAGTTATTTAGTGCACTTGTTAAACTAAAATACTATACAGTCAGAAAACCATGTGTCTGGTGGCAGAGAGAGGTTTTTTATTATTCTGCTGATACTTTTTCCACTGTGTATGTTCATATACTGTTCCCTTAAATGCATACTTCTGCTATAGAGTCATGAGATGTGGGATGATTCATCCATCATTCATTGAAAGATTTGTTCATTAGTTGCAAACAATGTAAAATGTTCAATTAATCGTGATATTGAGCCAAAGTCATATCGCCCAGCCTTATTGGATTAATCTTGTGGGTTAAAAAAGCAGTGAACTGCTTTTCAAACTGGGCAAATCAGACCATGCTCACAATTCCTGCATCTACTCTCACTGTAGACTAACCCTTACTCATGAACAGAAATCAGGGGAATGTGTGCACACAATTCCACCATAAATATTGCTGCTGCACTGGACGTGTACTAATGCCAGAACGAACCTGCTGCATCATGTAAGGTGGATTATGAAATTAAAAGAGAACCCAGGTCTGTTTCCTTTTCATGTGTTTAGTTATCATAGGCTACTCGTGTACACCAGTGTACACCTCAACACTGTATACCAGTTTCACTGACCAGTATGTCATGTTTGATATGTTGCTACTGGTCAGACGGGTGTTCAAGCGGCCAAAAATCAGTCTGAGCCTCTCACTCACTACTTGATTCTCCTTCCAACTCACGACTCAGACTGAGACGCAGCCAGACGGATCAGCGTGGGGTAAAATTGGGGTAAAAATCACGCAGTGTATCTCTGGCTTAAGGTCAGAACCAGCTTTACCATGTTAGTACTAATGTTTTCCTCCATCTGTATTTGTGTCAGGTTACCACAGATCTACGTCAGCGCTGTACAGACGGCCACACCGGGACATCAGTGTCCGCACCCATGGTGGCAGGGGTCATCGCTCTTGCACTAGAGGCCAAGTGAGTTCAGTTTTCTTGAATTGATACAGAGCAGGTCGGTTGGATGTGGATTTTGTTTTCCATTTTTCTTTCTCATTTCAGAACGTTGCTCTGTGATTCTATAAGGAACAGATCTCTGTACATGACTGTGCAACGGAGCCTAATCCTGAGCTGCGTAATCTCTGTAGCACTTTTAATGGGGTTCTTCTGGGGATTTTCATCATTGATATTTAAACAGCTTAAGTGAAAAGTGGGCTGATTTGAGATCTGTGCTAATTGCTTGTGTCTGGCAGACAAACCCAGTTATCGTGGAAACAAGTCGAGCGCAAGCAAGTTATTCTCTCTAAGAGCACAACAGAGACTATAGTGGCTTTAGTTTTTTACTTTAAAACGCTGTTTTGAAATACTCATTAAAGAGGATTGCAGTGTTTTTTCTTCTTGCGCCTTATTTTCTGTTCTGGCTTTGGCTCTGCAGAGCACAATGGAGTTCCTTTTCTCCACTGCCATGTTTTATTAATTCTTGGCGTCAGACATTTTGAAGAATTCTCTGTTGAGTAAGACTTTTAGATGTCGTTTTTTGTGCATTAGGCTGTGGCCTTCACTCTGGGGTTGCACAATCGCACAGGCAGAACAAAGGAGCAGGCTCCCAAGGAGCCAGGTATCTTCTGATGTTTTTCCTTTTTATTTCCCTGAATGGTCTTCGTGATTCTGCACATAATAGAGAATCAAAGTTTGTGCGCTTTCGTCCGTGGACATTTGAAATGCCCTCTGCTGTGTTCGTCTATATCAGTGGTCCTGGAAAACCACTTCCCTGCTCATTTTAGAGTTTATTTTTCTGGCTCAGTTAGTTCTTTAGTTCTTTAGGAAATCACTACAACTAGAATGGCAGTGGTTCTCCTGGACCAGGACTGAGAGCCTCGTCTGTGTGTTCTGTATACTTGTGGCTCCTTTTCACAGCCTTATTGTATTATTTTCATACCTGCTCATTCATGGTTCCTCAGTTTAGAATGAAGTCTTTTCACACCAGAAAAAGGGGTAAAGCTGCCTGCCTGACTGCCGTTCACCAGGCTAGTAATATTAGTTCCTGATTTCAATCGAAATCGATAAAACCCACACTGACACCAGCATTTATTCCAGACAACTTGAGCATAAAACGAAAGACTGAGTGACCAACATTAAAAGAAAGAAGAAGTCTAATAACATGGCGGGTTAAGGCGCTACCACTGTGATCCTGGGGACCCAGGTTCGAATCCAGGTTCATGCTGCCCTCCATCGGCAGCCGGGACCCAGAGGGAGAGAAGTTGACTTGCTCTCCCTTGGGGGTGGGTAGATGGTGCTCTTCCCCACATCACATAAGTGCACTGCTGATTGGTACAGGCGTCTTCCAACCACTGTGTCCGGCATTCTCCTTCAAGTGTGATGGCTGCCTGGCAACGATACAAATGGCGGCAGTTTGAAAAGAGGCGGTGGGCATAAAATTAGTCCCGTCACATGACTACGATTTCTCCCCCTGAGGAAGCAGACACGTGATGTGGGAGACAACTTAGGGGGTTGGATAATTGGCATGTCTAAATTAGTAGGGGAAAATGTGAAAAATGGCATAAACAATAAAAAAATCAATGCATTCCATAAATACAGTAGATCAGATACTTTTAAATAGAAACTGATCTAAAATATGATCTAAATGTATATAAAAATATATATATAAATGTATATAAAATGCTTTGTAAAAATATACTTTGCTCTTCAGTATGTAAACTTTTGCATCATATGATGACATACAGTTTGGTAAACTGAAGTAATATGAAGTAAAAATAAAATTCATTGATTTTTAAAAGGAAAATGAGTTTTTAATAATTGATAAAAAAAAATGGATGGAAAATTAACAGCCTTAGTTATTTGAGAGCCTCTTCCAAGCTGAAAGTCTCTTATATATAAATAAAAAGCTTTGAGCCCAGATACATGTACATGCAGTATACGTACCACGCAGTGGTAAAGAACGTAACGGTTCATATTGTTCCTTTCAAGCATAATCTAACCGTCATCTCTCAGTTTTCTCAGGTTATATTGACTTTTAAACAGTTCACGTCCAGAGAAAAACCGAAGTGTTTCAAAGTCCAGTGGCTTCAAACGGTTCAATGGCAGTAAACTAGCAAAGCTTTTGAGAGAAAAAAAGAATTGAAAACTGACAAATAAAGTAATTTAAAGTAATAATAAAGGTAGCCTTTTTAAAGGACAGTCATTGGATGAAACAAACAGCTAGTCTGAGTTCATTAAGGTTTGAAAATGAATGCAAACGACTTACAAATTTCAAAATTTCGTTCTCTGTATAACGACTGTTACTGCACTCTCATAACGCTCTCAAAAACTGCTCTCGTAATGACTAGATAAAGACACTTCACAGCATCCGAAGAGCATCCTAACTCTCAGTGTGGAGCTCTTTTCTTTTGCGAAATTCTAAAAAAAAGCCAAAGTGTGGTGAGGACAGCATCCGAACTCTTTTGGAAACTGGAGAAAAACAGCGTTATGGACGCAGAGCTGCAGGTTTGACAGGTGCAGCTGCAGTAAGAAAGTCATTGCAGAACTGGCAAAAGAGGAAACGCAGCCTGGCCTGGGAGATGCAACACTGCCAGTGGACTAATGACAAAACTGTGGCGTCCTCAAACATTCGACTGGTAGTGTATGTAAAGAAATTCTGCCAGTAACTGCACCCAAGATCAGTCTGAGCAGTCTTCCTTGCAAATGCTCATTTTCCTCCTTTCTGAGGAGGTAAGCAGGCTACCAGAGCCAGATAATCACAACTTGAGCAGGAACCTTGGCTGCATAATGATTTTTCAATACAAATTTGGCTTATTTGATGTCAACAAGCCACAAAACATCAGAGATATTTTGATTTATGAGACTGGGATGAATAGCAGAACCTTTCATGTGTGGATGTGGCCAAAAATGTTTGCCAGTATTTGAATTTTTGCTGCTAGAATAAATAAGTCACATTTCTCTTATAAAGGAAACTCAAGGCCATGCTCTTCTTTGAGTTGAATGTTAAAGTAAACTGTGCGCAGAATGGATTTGTGGCCTTGACTAACATTTTAACGAGGCACAGCCGAGGGCACTAGAGCTGTGTTACAATAGTGAAGTGTGTCGGTTTTGTATAGAAAAGAAAACCTTGACATGAAAAAGGAAAAGGACTGTGTTGACGTTATGCCAGACGTCCGAATGGCGTCCTGTGATCATCCATCTCGTGCAGCTTGAATGTTCTCACTCGGTTCTGCAGATTGTGCGGTAGGGGTGGAGTGTTGATAGAGACACACCTTTGAAACAGCAGCAGTATGGGGACGAGTGTTGGAGTGTTGGAATTGTTAGAGGACCAGAGTATGTGTTCTGAAAAGGTTTTGATCTAGGCCTTCTGGACCTTTGGTTCTTTGGTTCTTTGGTTGTCACCAATAGCAAAGCTGGACTCATCACTGAAGACGACCCGCTGCCGTCCTGGCAGTCTGGCAGGACACCATTGCAAGCATGCATTGCAATCTGTTGACTCTTTCAGGGTGCAGCTGTTTTTTGATGATAAGTGTAAAATTTCAGCACCAAACATCTATAACTGATGTTTCACAAGGTACAAACCACATATGCTGGTCTAAACGAATTTGCGTGTGGCAAAATGGACACATAATTAATCTGTTAATGAAATATTTCTTTAAATACATTATTTGTGCTGTTATTATAGCAGATCTTTATATATTCATGCAGTAATTTTGCTTACTGAGGATTTTGTTGATTAAAAGCTTCAACAAAAGTCTGGAGCCTTGCAATGGAGATGAGTGCAAAGCTTTAAAAGACCATTTAATAACATTTTGAACTATATACAGGGGTTGGACAATGAAACTGAAACACCTGACATTGTAATGTGGGAGGATTCATGGCTAAATTGGAGCAGCCTGGTGTCCAATCTTCATTAATTGCACCAGTAAGAGCAGAGTGTGAAGGTTCAATTAGCAGGTAAGAGCACAGTTCTGCTCAAAATATTGTAATGTACACAACATTATGGGGGACATACCAGAGTTCAAAAGAGGACACATTGTTGGTGCACGTCTTGCTGGCGCATCTGTGACCAAGACAGCAAGTCTTTGTGATGTATCAAGAGACACGGTATCCAGGGTAACGTTAGCACCACCAAGAAGGACCAACCACATCCAACAGGATTAACTGTGGACGCAAGAGGAAGCTGTCTGAAAGGGATGTTGGGGTGTTAACCCGGATTGTATCCTAAAAATGTCATTAACAAGACGAATTGACGCTGTATTGGCCGTAAAAGGAGGCCCTAGATCACCATACTAATAAATTATTGTGGTCTTAAACCAGGTTTCAGTTTCATTGTCCAACCCCTGTAACTGTTGGTTTAAAGAAGCATGGGCAATGTTGAGTAGAACCCAAAATCATTGGGTTCATGCTTATATAGTAATATTCGAGTTAGAGTTCTTCAGAGTTCAGTTCAATGAGAACTGAAAATGTTTCATGACTGAAGAAGTCAGTTCTAGAAACAAACTGGCTGGTAGTGTGAAGAATGACGCGTAACCCTAAAATAGATCAACTGTCCTTTCAGGATTTAGGACATATTGACAATGCTTCATAAAATGTGTTCAATGGTCTTTTGTCTTTCAGTCCTTTAATAACTTGGAGAGATGTACAGCATCTGTTGGTGAAGACATCAAGACCTGTTCACCTGAAAGCCAATGACTGGAAGACTAACGCAGCTGGACACAAAGGTAGAGCTGAATTACTTATTATGACACTGGAATAATCACAGTATTGATCACAACCGTGTGATATGATTAATCCTACTTGATCACAGGTCTGTGTGTGTGTGTGTGTGTGTGTGTGTGTGTGTGTGTGTGTGTGTGTGAGAGAGAGAGAGAGGGGGGGGGTGCAGGTAGGAATAAGTGACTTAGTGTTAGTTATGGAATGTAATCCATATTTCAGCATAAATAAAACATGATCTACTCAGCAGTCGTGCCATCTTTTAAAATCTTAATAATCTTAATTTTTTGATTGACTTCCAATTTCTATAAATTTGTCTTTTGGAGAATTTTTTACATGACTCTGGCGATATGGTTTTCACTGATGCACTCATTTGAAAATGGTAAACTGACACCATCTGCCAATATCACACAGAAACATTTCTAAAACATAGAACCTGCCGTTTATGCCCAACGTGGATCCGTAGAGCGGAGGCAGAAACCGAGGCAGTAGCTTAACCTCACCATTATAACCAGTGTGATTCTGCATCCTCTAAAAGCTCGTCTTACTGTTCGATGTGTGCCTGTGTGTGTGTGTGTGTGTGTGTTCACCCTCTAGTCAGTCATCTGTATGGCTTTGGTTTGGTGGATGCTGAGGGGATGGTGTTAGAGGCCAAGAAATGGCGAAGTGTCCCTCCTCAACACACCTGCACGAATATATCAGACCGCAGAACCAGGTAAGAACCGTCTGTTCCCTCTCTTCCCCCCTCCTCATAAAATATCACACTTAGCTATGTTTCTACACTCATTGCTACGGTCACAGCCATGGAAATCTGTTTACAAACCAGCACAACGTCCTCCAGGTATCGAAAGTGATTCTATTATTTGAACATAAACCTGATGATAATTGATGATGATTTATGCTCATCTGGGGACCATTACTGGAAAGCACTGCAGGCTGCAGTATTATGAGGTCATAGTTTGAACTCTAGGTCTGCTCGGGCTTCAAAGAGCAGGAATTCTGTGTTTTAAATAAGAATCCTTTATGTGAGAGATAAATAACGACCCGCTGTAACCTGAAGAATAATGCACTTCAGCAGACGATTACGTCAGTGAAGGAAATTAAGGATTTGACTTACAGATGTTGAGTGAAAGAACTGAGGCATGTTTTATAGGCCGGGATTTAACGTTGCAATGTGTGTGGTTTGGAAAATTGCATGTTGTGTGTTGTCAAGTATCATCCACGAGGAATCCTTAGGAGGAACCAAGCTTTCAAGAAGGTATCCATCATGAAGGTGGTCATAGAAATATATGAAGACAGTTAGGGTCCATGTAAATTTCTACATGGTGATGGCAGGTGGGCAACTAGTGCAAGGCAGGGTGGGTGGCTAATTCAAGCCCAGAAGGGAGAAGGTGGGCAGTGGGCAGGAATGGATGGGGAGCCTGAGGCTGTGGTCAGCCTTCCATCGGTGAACTTATGATTTCTGTATTCTTCTCATTTTATTTAAACAAAATCAGACATAATTTAAGCCTTTTCCTCACAAGAAAATACCATTTTTCATAATTACGTTTTACAAATGATGTTTAAAAGACGTTTTTTCACTATTATGTGTTTTATCACCTCCATCTATAGTTTAAATGAAGATCAGATCTCCATATGATTATATACAGGGGTTGGACAATGAAACTGAAACACCTGTCATTGTATTGTGGGAGGTTTCAGGGCTAAATTGGAGCAGCCTGGTGGTCAATCTTCATTAATTGCACCAGTAAGAGCAGAGTGTGAAGGTTCAATTAGCAGGTAAGAGCACAGTTCTGCTCAAAATATTGCAATGAACACAACGTTATGGGGGACATGCCAGAGTTCAAAAGAGGACTAATTGTTGGTGCACGTCTTGCTGGCGCAACTGTGACCAAGACAGCAAGTCTTTGTGATGTATCAAGAGCCACGGTATCCAGGGTAACGTCAGCACCACCAAGAAGGACCAACCACATCCAACAGGATTAACTGTGGACACAAGAGGGAGCTGTCTGAAAGGGATGTTGGGGTGCTAACCCGGATTGTATCCTAAAAATGTCCTTCCCAAGACGAATTGACGCTGAAATGGCCACAAAAGGAGGCCCTAGTTCACCAAACTAATCAATTATTGTTGATTACGGTTTCATTGTCCAACGCCTGTATATTAGTCAAAGCTGTTAATGATGTTTTCACGTGACTGTAGTTGTTGCTCCAGTAAGTAAATAAAGTTCAGTCGCAGAATGAAGTGGTGAGATGTGAAGGTGCGATGGTTCATCTTGTGTGGTGATACAGGTGGTAGGACATATGACGGACCTTGGATTGGATCACTGGTGATTTAGCAAACTGACGGGGGAAGCTGTCTCTGAACCGCTGGACAGCTTGAGAACAGACAATGGCTTGAGTGGGTGGAGTCTTTCATACTCCTCTTGTTCCCAGACAGCAGCTGGTGTATAAATCCAGAAGGTTTGGGATCTGAACCCTGGTCATGTGCTGTTCTATGTGCACCACTCACCTCAGAGCTTTCTGCTTGAGAGCAGTTTAATCAGTCTGGCTGATTTTTATTACAGGTTTTTCATTTGGTAGAACATCAAATCTGGAGATGATTTGTAGGCTGTTCATATCCCAGAGGCAGCGTATAAAGGCCCAGGATGTCTCGCTGTTAACATAGACTGTCTGTGGAAGGCTACTCGGGCACAGGCTGGAGGTTGGTCAACTTCAGATGGGTCACCTGGGTGAGGGTGCTTCGTTTCCTTCTCCAATCCGATTAAATTCAGGATTATAGATTAAGACGGAGGAGATTGTATGTATGTTCTGAACATCTTCTGTTGCACATATGCATAATCCAATCCACGATGCTGATGTGTAGAGTCGTGCTTAGTGTACGTTACCATGACAACAAGCATCATGCGAGTCCAGTCAGAGTAAAAGGAGTAGCAGTGTGTTAGTGAGTTTGTAGCTACTGTGTTCATTTTTGATTGTTATAGCTTTAAAATTATGACAGTGGATGAGAGGACAACGTCCGACATTCTGAGACAAGAAGACGAGAAATTTCATGATGATTGATCAGTAAAGACGGGCGGGGAAGTCGTACTGAAGGAATTTAAGTGAAAGTAATTACTCGGCATATGACGGCAGGCACGAGAGGACGTCTGCTCACATCGAGTTAGATTTGTGATGGTGAAAAACACAATTTCACAATCTTTCACATTCCAGTCCAAAACTGATGAACAGAGAGGCCTCTTAATTTCTTTTTTCCGTAATCGATCTAGTTTATTCCGATTCCAATTCAGAATCAGCTGTTTTGAACGGATTATCAGGCTGTACGTAATAATCTAGAAGCAAGTCACTTACCGTATTTTCTGGACTATAAGCCGCTACTTTTTTTCCACGCTTTAAACCATGCAGCTTATAACGAGGTGCAGCTTTTTCTTCTTATTTATGTTATAGTCCAGGGTGCGGCTTATAGTCCGGTGCGGCTTATAGTCCAGAAAATACGGCATAAGGCATATATCAGCCTGAAGTCCTGTAGCTGTGAAGACAAAAGTAAGGTGTCCTCTTATATGTGTTGGTACCATTTCCATTATGGTGGATCCTCTGTAGGCCTGCAGTTGGATTTTAAGACCCCCGATGAGCCAGATGAGCGTCACGCTGCTGACTGAAGTGACGTACAGTAACTCGTACAGTAACAGTACATGAAAGCACACAAGCATACAAGTCCAGGAAATTCAGTTAAGGAGTAAGGATGGCTGTTGTTTTCAGGCTCGGGCACGAAAGGGTTGATTGTTGAGCTTCTCCTGCTGCGCCCCTCGCTCCCCCCAGTCTGTTTCTCTTTTTGCATACAAGATTTGTTCGCCTGTTATCTGGGTCAAAGATCAATGTACTCATGTGTTGAAACAAAGTGTCCCGATGTCATTGCGCGACACAGATATCAGAAGCGGGAAATAATTGTTCATGTGCTGAACCGAAAGCTACGAGCTGTTCCGCACTCGATCCCTGGCACAAATTCAAGGGCCTTTGGCTTTTATGAAGTTAAGAAGAGAAATGTCAGCAATGAGCCGGGCTGCTTTGTTTCGAAACAGCTTTTGTATGCTGCGCTGTGCCTTGGGTGCCCCGATTTGAACTGTTACATCTCTAATGGGCAGATTGAAGTTATGATACTTGTGTTGGAATGGATTTTTTAACATCTTTCACATTTGGCCTCAGAGGATGTGCCGTCACCGCACTGTGAAGCAGCTTGATGCGTTTGACTGCTGAGGGCTGATATAAAGCCGTGCGACCTTAAAAGACTTACTGGAAGTCATGTATTAAAGAGGGACTGTAAACCATGTGTGTATGTGGCAGATTGAAAATGTCTTCCAGCTGGATCAAATTAGCTTATAAAAACATTTTGAACTTAAAGAATATTTTTGAAGCACAGAGGATAGCTTATGAACTGCAAAGAGGGGTTTTAATCCGAAAATCTGAAGATCAGCGACTCAGATCTGCATGGAAGGACATCAGTTTTGGCATCTTTTCACACTTGAAAGTTGTGAAAAGTACTAAAGCTCATGTTTTGTTCCACAGTGTTTGATTGATCTGGCTAGTTTTGGCTTCATACTGCAGTTTAACGAGTGCTCTACAGAACGTGATGTATATATACTGTGGTGTCAATTCGATGGGAAGCCTTTTCCTGGAAAACATGAATGAACAGATGAACGTGATTACCACTCTACTACTAATATTATAACATTACTCCCAGCTGCTCCAGCGTCAGCTGCAGTACTCATAAATAGTTCCAGTTCGCCAAACGAACATGCTCGCCATGCGACGATTATATCATCACCCACAGATGAAACTGTCCCCATGTGCTCCAGCTGCTCGTTTTTGCTTCTTTTTTCTCTTCATGTTCTTCTCTTGTGGTGGATGATGATAGCCTGCCTTCCTCAAATGGTCAGGAATTGTTCTCGCCCTGTTAACGGCCCACACCCTGTTCAGCTTTGGACTTAACGTTGGTCCAGATTGTGGTCAGAGGCACCTTCTTCACATACTTCACGTGTTTCTGTATTGATTTGGACCACACTGAAGTCAGAAGGTGTGGAAGCTCCCCGAGATATAGTCACCTCTGACTATTTGTGTCATGTTACAGTTCATTTGGTTGACCACAGGTCAGGTGGTTAAAGACCTGACAGTTCCTTGCCTTGCATTTACTTGACTGTCAGATGGACAATATCAGATGGACAATATTAAGACCATGTTAAGACCAGTTTCCACTCATATAATAATATAATACAGTAAAATAATACAGTTACATCCTTTTTTAAAGGGCATTTTTTAAAATTATTATGAATATTCAGACACTGGAATTGGAATATATATAATTATTTAAATATCTTTAATAAATAAGACATCAATAAAAACCTGTTTTTAAACAAAGTCAAAGATACTGGCTCTTTCACGTTAATTGGCACGGAGAAGGCACTGGCTCACCGCAGGACTAAAATGACAGGTGTTTCGGTCTCATTGTCCAGCCCCTGTAGTTGTAGGTCAGGAAGCCACCCGCCAACGTCAGATATAAGAAGTGGCTGCAGCCCCTTGTGGACCCAGAGTGCGTTTGCTCTTTGGGTCGGAGCGGCTGTAACTCTAAACCCTAAACCATCATTTCGTTTTGCGGTTGGTAGTTTGATAGTGTGAGGGTTGTGAAGTACCTCCAGCATTTCATTAGACAGACTTGCAGCCTTATTCGACACATTTGTTGAACGTGCCTTCGTGTGTTGGTATGTTTTAACCTCTTCCCAGTAGTTTGCTGATGCACCCATCCATTCTAGAAATGTGTGTTGACGGAATCAATTGTTAAAGTAATGTGGGCACTATTGATTGTGTTTTTGGCTCTGTGTCTGAGTCAGCTGCTGACAAAGCCCTCCCCGACTGTCCTCAGTTGCAACAAAAGCCCTTTGTGGTGCTGTATGTGCAAACTTTAAACGCAGGAGGGCTGGATTAGTGAGTCTGGTCTCGTATGTGTTCATTTCAAACTGTTGGGATGTTTCATAAATTGGTAGAAAATGGATGTAGATACAGTGTAGACAGTTTCTTACTACCATCATGCCAGATTTAGTTACAGTGATGTGCAAAATGGCCTTCTTGAGCATATCACGGGATTCTTCACAGCCTGAACAGCTAGACGTTTTAGTTTTTACAGCAGCTTTTTAAAGCTGGCACTTTCTGCAGGAATGTTATGTATGCTTGCTGTATTGTTTGTCTGTGGACATAAGCTTTAGTCTGTAACTTAATCAGGCAGTTTTTAATCAGGCACCTAAACCCCCCAATCCATCTGTATCTGCACCCTTTGGGCTGCATCGTAAGGATTAACAAAACTGCCAAATGTGTTCCTGTATCTCAGAACACTGTCCATGTCTGTCCAGTTGGATCTGAAGGCTGCCCTCTCAGCGATGGTTCATACGGCTGCCAGGTAACACTGATGATTAATGTACTGATTACCCACTTTTATACCCAGTGCACTCAATGCCAACTGTACACAGCTCACTAACCGCGTTTAATATGGATTAATATTCATTAAATTACATTTTGAATGAATTAAAATGAATTAATATTGCCAGTCAGTTTTCATTGGTCGGAAAAAGAGTGACAGAGGTGAAGATTTTACCAGTGTGAATAAACTGGATCTTTACAACCGATTCCCTAAAACCAGTAAATAACCTGCATTCGTTTTAAAAATGGCTTGTTTTGATTGAATTGTGATGCCAGATACGAAATAATATAAAGTAGATTTGTTAAAATTCAGCTCTGAGCGCAAGATATTAGTGTTAATCGCATGTTCAGGGTAATAGAGCAGAGAACTGTATATAACCACAGGTATCCACCAGTGTGAGGATACGTCTGAACTGGTAAACTGCTTGCTGAACCAGAACAAAGGAATTGAAAGTCTCTTTTCATGGAAAAGCTTTTATTACGTTACGATTGTAAGTAAGTAATTATACTTTTTTAACCCACTCTGAAGCACACACACATCCTCCGCATTTAACCCATCCACACACAGTGATGCGCACACACACACACACACACACACACACACACACTAGTGACTTCACACTCCAGGGGGCAGTGCACACACAAGCCCGGAGCGGTGGGCAGCCCTATCCTCAGCACCCAGGGAGCAGCTGGGGAGTTCAGTGTCTTGCTCAAGGGCACTTCAGTCATGTCCTGCCAGGACAGGGATTCGAACCAGCAACCTTCCAGTCACAAGGTTGGTTCCCAAAACAGCCGGTCTCCAAAGTGTGTGCTTTTATACGTTCGAAACCCATCCTTTTACTGGAAAAGTAGTGCTTTTTCTTAAGTAGGGACTTGTGTACTTCTTCTACGTCCGGTCCTAACACACCAACATTCAACTAAGAAGTGTGGACAGCAGTTCAGTCCAGTTCCACGCAGTGGACACTGTTATTTCCTTATCTCAGATGGAGGGTTTCTTCTTGCTTTTCTGTTCTTGCTTTCTTCAGTGATTGGTGCGCTTTTTCAGGGTGGTCCTGAAAAACGGTTAGGAGCTCTGGCTTTTTCTTTCGACTCGCACTGCTGGGATTGCCTTTTCAAGTCCGTTATGCCTGAGGCTCGCTGTATCTTTCGGTGTGGAAGATTTTTCTCTTCCCTTGAAGCGCAGCACGCCTGAAACGGATGTATGAAATTGGGTGAAAGTTGATTGATATGATTATTTCTCAGACTTGCTTGGTGCGTTATCTTTCAGTCAGTGATCCGTCACGTCATGGTTCGAAGAGAACGGTCATGCGTTAGTGATTTAAGATGAAGTGGCTGCAGGATTACCTACAATATTTATCTCGGCTTCTTCTGGAATTTCGAGAACGGGGGCTTTGATCGCGTCACGTTTTTGCTGGACATTGTTTATCAGATTCCGCG